>JBAIZL010000005.1:247018322-247233322 GCA_036971475.1 Prosapia bicincta | reverse complement strand
ACGTATCTAGCAATAGAATAGATAAGGAGAGAATAGAAAGATTAGGAATACGAAATAAGATATCTGGAACTTCACCAAACTATACAACTAGCGAACTACATGGAGCAGACGTATCTAGCAATAGATTAGATAAGGAGAGAATAGAAAGAATAGGAATACGAAATAAGATATCTGGAACTTCACCAAACTATACAACTAGCGAACTGCATGGAGCAGACGTATCTAGCAATAGAATAGATAAGGAGAGAATAGAAAGATTAGGAATACGAAATAAGATATCTGGAACTTCACCAAACTATACAACTAGCGAACTACATGGAGCAGACGTATCTAACAATAGAATAGATAAGGAGAGAATAGAAAGATTAGGAATACGAAATAAGATATCTGGAACTTCACCAAACTATACAACTAGCGAACTACATGGAGCAGACTTGTCTAGCAATAGAATAGATAAGGAGAGAATAGAAAGATTAGAAATACAAAATAAGATATCTGGAACTTCTCCAAACTATACAACTAGCGAACTACATGGAGCAGACGTATCTAGCAATAGAATAGATAAGGAGAGAATAGAAAGATTAGGAATACGAAATAAGATATCTGGAACTTCACCAAACTATACAACTAGCGAACTACATGGAGCAGACGTATCTAGCAATAGAATAGATAAGGAGAGAATAGAAAGATTAGGAATACGAAATAAGATATCTGGAACTTCACCAAACTATACAACTAGCGAACTACATGGAGCAGACTTGTCTAGCAATAGAATAGATAAGGAGAGAATAGAAAGATTAGAAATACAAAATAAGATATCTGGAACTTCTCCAAACTATACAACTAGCGAACTACATGGAGCAGACGTATCTAGCAATAGAATAGATAAGGAGAGAATAGAAAGATTAGGAATACGAAATAAGATATCTGGAACTTCACCAAACTATACAACTAGCGAACTACATGGAGCAGACGTATCTAGCAATAGAATAGATAAGGAGAGAATAGAAAGATTAGGAATACGAAATAAGATATCTGGAACTTCACCAAACTATACAACTAGCGAACTACATGGAGCAGACTTGTCTAGCAATAGAATAGATAAGGAGAGAATAGAAAGATTAGAAATACAAAATAAGATATCTGGAACTTCTCCAAACTATACAACTAGCGAACTACATGGAGCAGACGTATCTAGCAATAGAATAGATAAGGAGAGAATAGAAAGATTAGGAATACGAAATAAGATATCTGGAACTTCACCAAACTATACAACTAGCGAACTACATGGAGCAGACGTATCTAGCAATAGAATAGATAAGGAGAGAAGAGAAAGATTAGGAATACGAAATAAGATATCTGGAACTTCACCAAACTATACAACTAGCGAACTACATGGAGCAGACGTATCTAACAATAGAATAGATAAGGAGAGAATAGAAAGATTAGGAATACGAAATAAGATATATGGCTTTAATTTTAACAGGGGAGAACTTTACGTTTTTACCCAACCAATTACAAACACGCAGAAATGTAAAGTAAGTAAATATATAAAATAAAACCTATTGACAGTAATCATCGTTAATTACACTAATCTACTTTCCGATTCTTCAATGCAATCGATATCCTGTGCAAAATCAACGTAATTTTTGACATTTTGATTTTATTAAATATTAGGAATGTAAAATTTACTACAATTCTCATTAAATACTAATAATAATCACTACAAGTCATCCTAAGTGATGGGTTAGTTAGAAATTATTAATGGCAGCTACATCAGAGATAATTTTTATTTTGTTACTTTTTCTGCTTTTACTAGTAACATAATTTTAAAAACAAAGCTCAAAATTTACTTTAGTAAGATATATTATTATTATTGTTATTAACTTTGTGATTACAAAGTTTAAGTAGAGATTCTAAAACACAATTACAATAGTGGGGGAAAATATTTTTCAGAGTAAAATCTGTAATTTTGTAAATCTAAAGTTAAAAACAAAACTTTTCAATTAGTCTTGCAGGAACAACTGCATTGAAGTTACGATGAATGTTATCTTCTAATAGTAGCAGTACTCTAGCATGAGAGTTTGATGGCTTGATTCAGCCTCTCGTACGAGGAGTTACTGTGAGCTTCAAAACCATTAACACATCCCCCATTCTGCCACTTAGCGACGTTACCGTAATTCAAGTTTAATTGTCCAAGATACTAATACGTGTTTTAATGTTACAATAGAATTATATTTAAAACACGTTTATAGTATATAATATAGTTATTATTATTTAGATGTCCGCTCAAGTATTCAAAAAACGTCTGAGTTTTCTTCCTCAAAATATTGAACTTACAATAAAAGATTGTATTGAAGTACCTGAGCTTGTAACACGTTAAGATTAAAAGAGTATGGAATGGAAAGACTGAAGGAAGAAAATATATTTCATGTAAAAAATTATAACTAATAGAGCAATAAAGAGTGAAATTGAGAAAACCGTTGAGATTACTTCGTCTAGTACTTATAGCCAGTTTAGGATATGGGAAGAAATGTTATGTTAAAGAGGAGACATATGTTTGTCTGTTATTGAGGGATAACGGGGGAATAATGAATAACCCAGAGGGATAGATTGATATAGATATCCCCACGAAGTCTATTTAGCAGTGTGTAAGCCGATAGAGAACCGTTATTAGCCAGAGAGGCCGAATCCATTTAGTCGAATGTCCTCTTGTATAGTTTCTACAATGTTATTTAGAACGATATCTACCCGATAACCTTGTGGAGGTGCAATGACCTTAGTTCTATAGCTAGACACGCGAGGAGGATGACCGAACACAGTGGGAAAGTAATAATCCCAATAGTTGCGGTGTAAATGTACTTCTCGCGTGAACTGGTCAATTTCATTTCGCCTAATCAGATATATACTTTTGGAATATGTTAAACATTTTACCAATAATTTAGCATGTTGCTACAAATTTGTATTGTTTTAGCTAACGTAAAATCTGCCAAAATTTAAAACAAAATTTTATTTTTGAAAAAACCATTAAACAGCGTTTGGATAGGGGTACATACTAAAAGTAATGGTAACCATTCACAGCCCTCTATTTTGAAAGTTTAAGGTGGAATATTAATATTTTTATTCATTTGTATTTATATTGTTCTTTAATGTTATGTTTTAATTGTTATACAATTATTTATGTTTATGTTGTTACTTTTAGTTACATAGTTTTGTTTCGTTATATTGATATTTATTATTATTGTTAATTTATTATATTTATTGTTACGGTTTTTTATCTAGATATTTTTGTTATTATTTGTACCAATTATTATTTATTTTCCTGAAAATATTTCACGCTAATTTTAGTTTAAAACACGCTATTTTAAATTAGTGATGATGACCTAAATTGGTTTTTCGCCTGGAAAAAAAGAAATATTGATTCTCTGCTACAAAGTCATCCGTGAGCCGCAAAAGTAGATGGCAAAACCACAGTTTCAGCCCAACAGGTGGTTTTGACGGAAAATACGTTACTTTTCCGTTAAAAACGGTTAGGTGGGGTATGAGGGGTTGGTTTCAGCGATTATTGGAGGGTGACGTGTATGGTACGAGGTCTGGAATGTGCGCTGTTGTGCGCGGTTGTGCGTGTGTGTATGTGGCAGGTGTTTTTTTTAGAAATACGTTAATTTTCCGTTAAAGACCGTTAGGTGAGGTAGTATGGGTTGGTTGGTGATATGGGTGTTGGCTGTTGTGTGATGTAATTAGAAGCCTGTTCGGACATGTTGGGGGGTAATGTAAAAACCGTTGTTTACCTAGAGAATGTGTGTATTATATTCTGTACCCAGTTCTTTGCTGGCCTATATTTTTACTATAGCGTCGCGTGTGTACGGTTGAAATCCGTTACGAGGTGATGGGATTATTTTCGCAATAAATGTGTCAGTCGCAAAGACTGAACGGTGACTTCTCTGTTTGTTCTCCAGATCTTTACTGGTTAAAAAATGTAAAAGCATGTTAATTTATTGATATAGGTTCCTCGCTCGTGAGCTAATGTGTTTACACATCGTTGTGCTAGCGATTGTTTGTTGTAACAGGTATTTGGCCTGAATAAATTGTTTTTAAAAACCTACCTCTGTTTCGAGTTATAATCATGTTCGGACCATTGAAAAGTGTTTTTAAGACTTTACCTGCGCGCTTGTACGTGCGAGTGCTCACGATTGTGTGACGTAATTAAAAGAGTAGCGTATATAAACTGCAATAGCTATCAAAAAAGTAACATTTGCCGTTCAGATTGACTAGCGATGGACATCGTACAAATGGGGAAAAGCAAGGCATTCGTTCCCGTTGACAGTTTCAGGGAGAAGGCTTTAGTTACTAGGAAGACCTCATTGGCAGCAGATATACTTCGTGCAGAATGTAAAATCTGTCTATCAGAAGAAGTTCAAGTGGTTTATTTACCCTGCAGACACGTTATTGCTTGTTTGCTTTGCGGATTAGCCTGCAAAACTTGCGGAATTTGCAGAGAAACTGTTGACTCTATTATGAGAATTTATCTTTCCTAACATTTGTAATAATTTTTTGTTTAACAACAATATTTCTTTTTAATAGTATAATTATTGTAACTTATTATTTAAAAAATATATATTATGTCTTGTAGAAAAAATGTAATTTTGTGTTTGCTTTGACCAAGCTTAAGTCATTTTACACCTTTGCTCAACTAAAAATCCTCTATTTTATTAATATTCAAACATCAAACAATACACACACACACACACACACACACACACACACACACACACACAAGTGTTGGGCATAGTTGATATCCACGACATACTTGTGTGTGTTTGTTTTGAAATACAATGCAATTACGTTAGGATTAATAAAACTCACACTGACAGGTGTTAAGACAGGTGTTGTGGGGGACGGGTAAAACTAGGTTTGATGAACTCATAGGGGGGCAGGTGTTGCACTGCATGTAGGTATAGCTCTATATAAACGAGCGAAACGTTTAGAGACTGTTCACTTCTATGCATGACTTTATAGAGTGAATACTATGTTCTTGTTAGCTTTTAAGATATTTCAATGTTTTAATATATTTTTTATTCCCTTGTATTTTATATAGGTTAATTTGGTTTTATGCTTTGTAAAGAAGGTATGCACCCAGAGATAACGGTTTTTTGCGGTTCAAAATAAGTAACCATGCTTGAAACCCAAAAAATCTGCCACAATATCGCCAGTTGTATATTGTTCGCATATCTTGGTCATATCTTATTTCCAAAGCATATAATTTGAGATAACATCTCTGTATTGTGAGTTTTTGTTAGCTTGTTAAGAAATACAATTATAATATATGTTTATTCCTTGTTGTACTTTATATAGCTCACTTTGGTTTACATTATATTATTTAATTTTTTTGTGCATGTTAGACTAAATGTTTAGATGTATTTTGTGGTTGCATGTTAAATTTTATTTTTATAATTATAGCATAAACACAGCATGTTTTTCAGGTTAAAATAATTATATATGTATTTCTTCCAGGTTTATATAAATAATACCAATATTTATTCTTGTTTCAGCAGTTTTTTCAGGTTAAAATAATTATATCTTTATTTATTTCAGGTTTTATATAAATAATACCAATATTTATTCTTGTTTATTTTTCAGGTATTATAAACAATATTACTCCTACTTTCATGTTTACCTCAGGAATCTTGATTGTTTCTGATTTTGATCAATCCCCCCCTAATGTGATTTTTATTGGGTATCTTTTAATTACTTCAAGCCCATGTCTGGAGTATATTACACATAAGCACGTGCTATATATGTAGTTGGAACAGAATGGGGTATCTCATGAGGTGAAAATCAATTTCGTAAAATTATTGTTGATTTAGTCTTGTGGAATACATAAATTGTTATTCAAAATACCGAAAATCACATATTTGGGGGGGAATTTAATAACATTTTTTTATTGTTTACTTTTCAGGTAAAATAATATATGTTTCTTACTTCCAGGTTTACATCATTAATATCCCTAATACTCCTTCCTCTTTCACGCACGCTAAGGCTATCTCCGGATAGTTTGTCTGGGGGCAACCCGGGCAAAGCGTGTTCTCCTGGACATCATTGTTTCTGTTCACTGGGAGCTTGATATCCAACCCCCCACCCCACCCACCTTTTTTGTCTTTTCCCCGAGGTGAGTAAACGTAGCGGATGATTGGCGAGATGAATTTCGCGTCATTCGTTGCGTCACCCGGCTTCCAATAGTCATACAGCAAGAACGAATTCAGCGTATGTCTATTATTCACTTACACCCCAATCCCTCTAGGTTGCCGTTGGTCTATTCGGCTGGTGACGTGAAGAATTGCGTTCCAGTCTAGTAGAGCGCCTAGGGATCCCTTTGTGCAGAGTGTTACAAGGAGGATATTCAGTACATTCTGCTTAGAGTCACTCCTTCCTATTCTTTCCCATAGTTTTAAGGAAAAAAAATTTTTAATATTCAAACGACCTTGACCCAGTTTTTAGCTGGAAGAAAATGCTTCACACATTTTCCAAAGCTTGTATTAAAGTTATAATACGTTCTGTTACCTCCTACACCGAAAAAAATAATAATAAGTTCAATTCCCCCCGCAGAGTTACTTCAATTTGTGATTTGGAACACTTCAATTCCTTCCACCTCCCCCGATATCTTCTTTACTCAACTATTCTACTATGTTAAACCTCACCTACCTCTTCACATCCAAAACGTCATTCTCCCCCTCCCTTCCTAGTGATACAGTATAACCCCTCCTTCGTTTTAAATCGTATAAATAGCATAGACTCGCGATAACATCATCATTTTGCTTCTCAATGTTATAGCTGAAGAATGGATCCAACCGTCAGGATTTCTACAGCTCCTCTAAAAATGTCCACCATACATAGGAGAACTGAAACCGCAAGCACTTCAAATACCGCAGCCTATCATTTCAACAACCTGGTTAAGGACCTACTGCTAACAGATAGTCCTGTTAAAAATTGTAAAAACACATCCTCGACTATTTCTCCGAAACCTACTGCAGCCAAAAAACTTGAGTTTTTACCTACTCTACCCTCCAATTCCCAAAAGCAATTCCGACTTTGTACATACAGATTTTCGAAAGGGATAAAGAGAAACGGAATATGCAACGCTCGTATTGCAGGTGATGGTGTTATACTGTGCAGCCGTCATCGCGAGCGTAATACAACAGGCCTGAAAGAAACAAAATCTTCCACAAATAAGTCTTCAAAAAATATTTTGCCGAAAATAAAAATATCCAGACTCAAAACTAACACCAAATATCGACTTCTATCATACTTGAACGATGATGAGGCCATCGTGGGAACTACAAAAGGTGCCTTCATCATACATTTCCCTTTTAAGAAGTTTAAAAAACAACCTCTTAAAGACGGATGGTATCTTGAAGTAAAGTTTGCAGATCACAACTCCAAAAAGAAGCTTCTACATTGGGTTAAAAAATAATACGATTCATCTTCTCAGCAACTGTTTCCTCATACACACCCTCCTTTCCTTTGCTTTCCTTTCCAAGAATAGAGCAGCTGATGGGTTCGCCCATCAGCTGCTCTATTCTCTTTATTATAAACGACCTTGACACATATTTACCAAGGCTACTAGAGCCGCATGAGCACACAAGAGCAGCATGTATAGAACACAAGCTTTTTATCTATTTATGCAACTTCATATTATATTATAAACTCACTATCTGAATTCTCAGTATTATTTTGTTTACAGGTGTGGGAATATGTCTGAGGAAAACCTTCTCAATGAAATAACCTCGCTTAGGAAATTGATAAAGTTAAAGTATAATCGGTTTAAGATACGAAAAATTGAGAGCGAAAGTAGAGTACAAAAACGTTTACATTATATTATAGAACCTATCAGAGAGTTGATTAAAACCGCTTTAGATAAAATACTATCTGAAAAAGCTTTGTATAAATCCAAAACGCTAACCGCGTGTGATTCGGGAGAACGTTTTGCAAAGTATAGTTTTATTCCTAAAGCGGTGTCATCTCCTACGACCCACTCTTTGACGGACGACACAGTGTTAGAAAGGGTGAAAACAGACCATGCCTCCTTGTTATATCCTGAATTTACAGACTTAAATGTAATAGCTGAGACATCCGATCCCCCAGAACCCAGTGTCGGCGAAGTTATATCAACTCCGGGTGCTTATGACGTAGCAACAGAGTGGTTAGAGGAGACTTTCGTTAATCCGCTCACTAAATCTTACATGAAGAAATTCATGAATGACGCTGCCGGTAATAAAAAGAGTATTGATCATACATACGGTCCACGTTTGGAGAAAGATAACATCTTTGTTGGTGACACGCAATTGTTGTTCGAAGAAGATGGTGGTCTGCGATTGGGTGATACCGTTTACAATCCGACTAAAGGATTGTATGAGCTTCTTTTCAAGAGAATACCTGATGATGACGTCTATGACGAGAATGATATCGCAGCCTATAAAGATATATTAGTCAAGACCAACGCTCATAGGATTGGATATTTGCGAAACAACAGGATTAATCGCCAAGTAAATTCCTTTAAATATAGGACTGTATTAGCTCAAATGTTTCCCACAACATACTACGGATCAGGGATGCGATACAGCAATAGCAACAGCAGACACTTAATGATAGTTCCAGCTAAAGCGGGTAACTTTACTCAAACCCTTAAAGATATAAACATACTGAATAACGTAACACAGTTCTAGGCACTAGGTCAGTATGTCAAGGTTATATATAGTTAATAGAATAGATCAGCTGATGGGTTCTCCCATCAGCTGCTCTATTCTTGGGAAGGGAAGGAAGCGAGGGATAGAGGGATGGGTGATATTGAGAGGATTGGTTTGGAAAAGGTTTTGAAATTTTCAGTACTTTGGGTTATTACTGAGAGCTTTGATCACTGTCTTCGAACGAAAGTCGTCTTCTTGCGGAGCATACACCGTCACGCCGAGGATTGCTACTTATCGGTGTGCTAGTAGCCTGCGGTTGCCCATCATATGAATCTGTTGCATCTTCAGCATAAGACACTACATTTTCCTTCAACGAAGGATCTTCATCGTCCTCAAGTGAGTCTACAGTAGTTTGTAAAAAGTCTTCCAACGAGGTATTCATTACGGTTGTCATGTTTTGTATATCAACAGCCGTGAAAACAGCAAAAACTTGTTCAACTTCTTCCTCTGATAAAGTGGCTATCCACGACCATTCTATACAATGAATAGGTTGTTCTATATTCAGAGGAGCCATGTTAATTATAGTTAGGTTTGAACAATTATAATTCGCTTGTTTGCAGTTTTTGCTTTTTTATACGTGCGCAATAACTTTTTGAAAGGACAGTGATAGAAGGGGGGGGTAACAAGGATAATGCTTTTTTAAATATATAGTGGTGGGGGATGTAGTTCAGGATATATATAAGACATGCATGATTTTAGTATCATTTTAGTTTCTAACTTGAATTTGAGTAGAACAAATATACTAAAAAATGGAATCTAACAATGTTTTCTGCTGTGAAATTTGTAGAGATGAATTCAAAGATGAGTTACTGTATCTGATGCATTTTGAGTTATTTCACAGAGTCTGCACACAGGAAAATGAAGACAGAGAAGTTTACACAATTCCCGACTATGAAGGAACTATTCCAGCTGATGGAGAAAGGAACACAGAAAGGAATAGCTTATTCTCGTGCGAGATTTGTGGAGAAGAATTCAACGACCGCTTACTCCTGTTGTCGCATGTTGAGATATTCCATACACCTTTTCTCGATCAAGAAAACAACGAATTATACAGCTTACCAGACTTGCCGGAAACTAGAAAGGAATCAGTAGCTGACAGAGCAACAGTCATACATTACGCTCCCCCAAGACAAAAGTTGAAACACGAACTTCTATCTCAAGCGTTACCTAGGTCATATGTTAAACATTTCCTTATAAGGAACGTAACCGAACTCTATTTGGACGATTACATAATTGAAGCGAGCGATGTTGTAGTGGAGCTGTTGAAAGAGGAGCTCATTCGTTTAAATTTTATAAAGTTTGGACTTGTGATGGAGTCCGAATTTGTAAATGTGGAAGGAGAAATATCTCAGAGAGCGTTTATAACTAGGAACAGAAAAATTACTTTTGCATCAGACCTGGAAAACGTAGTCAGGGAATGTATGCAGGAGATTGTTTTGAAAATAACTGAACACGAAAGTCGGGGGTCTGGATGGACATTAGGTAAAGTTAAGAGTATGGTTGTAAGAGTACATAAACACGGGTATGGTAATCGTGGAAGTAGTTATATCCCGTTACCTAAGACGATAGCATCCACCTTGTCTTGCATTAATGTCCAGAACTCCGACAATAAATGTTTTCGATACGCAATGCTAGCAAAACATGTTGGTCCAAAAAACGCATGTAGAGTTGACTACAAATACGAACAAGTTGGCAATAAGTACAACTTTGCTGGATTGCAATATCCGGTCTCAGTTGAGGATATAAAACTCTTTGAAAAACGAAATCCTGGAGTATCCGTGAACGTTTTTAGTCTCGACGAAAGTCATAATGTTTATCCGCTGAGAGTAGTAGAAACTGAAGATATTCGCCACACAGACTTACTACTTCTACACGATGGTGATGTCTCGCATTACGTCTACATTAAGAATTTTAACAGATTGGTAAGTGGCCAAATGAAAAGATATGATAGTAGCGTGACGGTATGTAAGAAATGTTTTGCTTTCAAATCTCTTTCAATGGAACTCGGAGGGCGACGGTGGTTGACCGAACACAACCGCTTATGCGGAGTACATGCCCCCGTTAAAATGGAATTACCTCATCGTGATAAACGGTTTGTTTCTTTCAACAAAACGAATCAGCTATACAGTGTACCTATAGTGATATACGCCGACTTTGAATCTACTTTGATACCTATTAAAACGGTTATGGAAGATCCTGAAGACGTCACCAAACATTTATACCAAAAACACGAGCCTAATAGCTACTGCATGATGGTAAAGTCTACTTTAGACGAAAACCATCTCACGAGGTATGGGTTAACATCAAAACCGCTTGTTTACAGGGGTTGTGATGCGGTAAAGAACTTTCTACAACAGCTGAAACTTGTTGCCGAGAAAGTTGAAGGGATGTACTCAAATATTGTTCCCATGTTAGAGATGAGTGATGACGAAATACTTGCATACACATCCGCAACTACTTGTTACTTGTGTAAAAAATCTTTTACAGACATAAATCATAAAGTCCGTGACCATGACCATCTCACAGGAAAGTATAGAGGATCGGCTTGTAACTCGTGCAACATAAATTATAAGCTACCTAGTTTTATACCTGTCGTGCTGCACAATTTAAGTGGATACGATTCACATTTTATAATACATGAATTGAACTTATGGAAAGGACAAATCGATGTGTTAGCCTCGTCGAAAGAAAAGTTTATAAGTTTTTCGAAAAAGGTCGGTAAACTAAAATTGAGATTCATCGACTCTTATAGGTTTTTACCTTCAAGCCTTATGAAACTTAGCGAAAATCTATCACGGGACGATCTGCTGGAGACGAAGAAACTTGTACCTGAAGGGAAGCTTGAACTAGTGTTAAGAAAAGGTGTTTTCCCTTACGATTATATAGACGATGCAGATAGGTTCAACGAAACTTCGCTTCCTCCCATAGAATGTTTTTACAGCAAGCTAAATGAATGCGGAATTAGTGATGAAGAATACCAACACGCATGTAACGTATGGAACGGAATGGAGTTTAAGACTTTGGGAGAGTACAGTGATTTTTATGTACAACTCGACGTGACCCTTCTTTGCGATGTTATGGAGGAATTTAGAAACACCTGTATGAACGCTTACGGGCTTGATCCCCTCCATTCTTACACCTCACCAGGACTGGCGTGGCAGGCTATGTTGAGAGAAACAGGATGCACTTTGGAATTGATGATGGATGTCGATATGATCCTCATGGTAGAGTCGGGCGTCCGAGGCGGTCTAACGCAGTGCGTTAGGAAACATGTTAGAGCCAACAACAAGCATTTGCCTGACTTTGATAGTGAGAAAGAGTCTGTCTACCTGGGGTACTTCGACGCAAACAACCTTTACGGGTGGGCCATGTCGATGCCCTTGCCATCTGGAGTATTCGAATGGGTAGATCCAACTACGATAGAAGAAATTCAACATATCCCTCGTTACGGTTGTTTCGGGTATATTTTGGAGTTCGACTTTGAATACCCGGAGGCGCTCCATGATCATCACTACGATCTCCCTCTTCTACCAAAAAGCGAAGTTCCGCCTGGAGGTAAATACAAAAAGCTTTTGATGACTGTTGAATCGAAAGATCATTACGTCGCTCACTATTGGACCGTGCAACAAGCCATACAACTAGGACTTCGTATTACCAAAGTTCATAGAGTCATACGTTTTGCACAATCATATTGGTTAAAGCCGTACATCGATTCGAACACTGCTAGGAGATCCGCCGCTAAATCTGCTTTCCAGAGAGATTTCTTCAAATTAATGAACAACGCAATTTTCGGAAAAACTCTGGAAAACAAACGAAAACATATAGATGTTATGCTTGTTACAGACGAAAAGAAACTAATGAAACTTGTGAAGCGAGACAACTTTAATACGTCTATTATTATAAATAAAGATCTGGTATTGGTTTGTATGAATAAGACTAAGATAGTTCTCGACAGACCACTTTATATCGGTATGTCCATCTTAGACATCTCCAAGACGCACATGTACGACTTCCACTACGAAAAGATGGTACGTCATTACGGAAGAGATAAAATCGGAATATCGTATATGGATACAGACGCGTTTCTCTACTGGATTCGAACAAATGATCTTTACGAAGACCTCAAGACATTTCAACATAAAAACGATTTTGATTTCTCCGAGTACCCACCGCACCATCCCACTTACGACGGAGGCGTTAATAAAAAGGTTCTAGGTAAATTTAAGGACGAGCTAAACAGCATCCCAATAATCGAACTCATAGCGTTGATGCCGAAGATGTACGCTATGACTACCGCCGTAGGTGGACACAACTGTGAAGAGGAGGAAGGAGTAATAAAAAAGGCTAAAGGAATAAAAAAGAGCTACTTGAAGAAATCTATTATGTTTGAACACTACAGGAAATGTCTGTTCGAAAACGTAGAGTACAAGGCTACTTTCAACACAATTCGTAGCTTCGGTCATGAGCTTTACACCATGTTACAACGCAAAAGATCACTATCAACAAGAGACGACAAAAGAAAAATACTTTCAGACTGCATAAACACGTTACCGTACGGGCACTATTCCTTGCGAGATATATCCGAATGTTAACGTAACAACAGTTATATATAAAAAAATCTAAATTCTATTATTTGTTTCCTATAGTCACTAACGGTAACGATGGAGTTAAGGGAAAAGATTGTACGCGAATTACACGCACCAGCAAGAAGAAAATTTCCTAGACGAAATACTATCTTAAAAGGACTAGACGATAAATTTTTCCAAGCTGATCTTGTAGAGATGAGACCATACGCTAAGGATAATAAAGGTTTTAATTACATACTTACACTTATAGATTGTTTTACTAAAATTGCGCACGCTATTCCATTAAAAAACAAGTCTTCGGAAAACGTTGCTAATGCTGTAGAGGGGCTATTGCTTCAAGAGAGGATTAAGAAACTCCAGACGGATGATGGTAAAGAATTTTTCAATAATCCATTCAAACAATTAATGAAGAAATATCGTATCAATCATTACTCTAGCAAGAGCGAAATTAAAGCTGCAATAATAGAACGTTTCAATAGAACGCTAAAGAGTAAGATGTACAAGGTTTTCTCAAAAAGAGGATCATACGTCTGGCATGACGTATTACCTGTTTTGATAAACGAATACAATAATACGGTACACAGGACTATCGGCGTGAAACCTGTAGACGTTAATAAAAAGAACGAACGAAAGGTGTTTGATCGTATAGTCCGGCAAACAAAACCGCATACGGAAAAACGAATGCCGAAAAGGTTTTTCCTCGGTGATCAAGTGCGTATTAGCAAACACAAGCGCGTTTTTACCAAAGGATACCTTCCTAATTTTTCGAATGAAGTGTTTACAGTTTACAGGATACAACCGACGTTTCCTGAGACTTATCTTTTGAAAGATCACAAAGGGGATATCATACAAGGTGGTTTCTACGGGCACGAGCTATCACCGTCTACAGTTGGAAACGTATATTTAGTTGAGAAAATACTCCGCAGAAAGGGCGATAAAGTTCTTGTGCGTTGGTTAGGTTTCGACCGCAGCCAGGATACGTGGATAAATAAAAAAGATTTAATCTAATAACGGATGTACAGTATAATATGAGTCTGTAAGCAGGCAAGAAATGGAAATATTAGAGCAAAAGGATAAATTTGTTGTTAAAAATATAGATCTTCTGACTGCTGATAAAACCACCCACAGTGAAGGGAAACACGGTGCATTACTTCCTGACACTGTAAGATGCATAGTCTCGGGGCCATCAAACTGCGGGAAAACAAACGTAGTGTTTAACCTGCTCACGCAAGCTAACGGACTGCGATTCAATAATGTATACATATTTTCCAAGTCGCTCAACCAACCAAAGTATCTACTTTTGGAAAAGGTTATATCCGAGGTGCCAGGCGTCAATTGGTTCAAATTTGATGTAAACGAAGAAATCATGGGACCAAGTAAAGCTCGACCGTATTCTGTATTTTTATTCGATGACGTTAGCTCGGAAAGACATCATCACATAACCACGTACTTTGCCATGGGGCGACATAACATGATAGATTGTATTTACATAGGGCAAACCTATAGCAAAATCCCTAAGCAGCTATTACGAGATAACGCCAATCTCATTATAATGTTCAAGCAGGATGAGACTAACACGAGACACGTATACAACGATCACGTAGGTGCTGATATGGAATACAACAGATTTAAACAGATATGTTCTACAGCGTGGAACGATCATTTCGGATTCCTAGTCGTCGATAAGGAGCGTAACATCGATGAAGGTCGATACAGACTGGGATTTGACAGATACGTTGTAATAAACTCGCAGAGCGATTTACAATGTTAACATTACGATACAGCTATTCAACTGGATAACAAGCGCTAAGTAAATACATGGAGAAACAAAGGAAGTTGGTAAACGAAATAAAAGTGTTGAGCGATACCATCAGAAAAAAAAATGAAGCCTTGAAATTAGGCATAAGCGAAAGGGATAAATACTTGGAGACCACTTTCAAACCGATAGTAGAACCGTTAAAGAAGATATCTGAAAAACTCGGTGAAAACGCATGGATTGATGGTGACGCGCAAGACATAATACCCTTTAAACAGGAGTCGGGCGCTGAGTTGACGGATACATCAGCAGACTATGTAACGGATGAAGATGATGGAAGAACGTCTGTTCACGAGTCAACTAAAGACGTCAGTATATTGAGCGACAATATATCGAGTAAAGGTCCTATGGGTAAAAAGTATTTATTAAAGATGTTAGATTCAATGTCTGATACAAGCAGGAAGAAACAATACCATACGTTCGGCGCTCGGTTGGCTAAAGACGGTACATTGGATATAGGTGACGCGAAATTGGAGATCACCAACAAAGATAACATACTGGTAAAGAATAAAACTTTTCGAGGTACGCGCGGTCTGTTCGAGCTAATCTTCAATTATATTCCAGAGAAATATACAAAAAGAGATCTCGAAAATTTTAAACGCATTTGCCAACTGACCAACGCTCATAGAAAGGGATACAGTTCTAACGCACCTGTGTACAGGAACAGGTCAAAGAAATATAAAAGAATTATAGCACATCTATTTCCTCCGAGAGAAGACAAGAGCAAATCAGGAGCTGGTGTGAATTTAAAAGACACTCAGCATACCAACGTTGTTTATTACAATAATGCAAACGAGTTAGTGAATCGTCTGCGTTTGTTATATGACTCTATGTCTGCAGGACACACGGGGCTAGAGAACGAGGTAGTGTCGTTGACAGAAGAATTAAAACGAAGAAACGTTATTGCTTAACTTCATTTATAAAGATGAGCGTGGACAAGTTTGGTCGTCATCAAATCTCCAAGAGTAAAATCGCTGTTAGAGCTCAGCCAGGTGAACGGGGTCCCAAAGGACCTTCAGGCGTAGGATTTAAACTCACTAGAAACGGAAATTACGATATGCAAAACAAAATTATCGAAAATGTTGGTAGGCCTGTGTCATCAAACGATGCTGCTACATTGGAATACGTCAGGTCTGTGACACCGTTATTATCGAAAGATGGTTTCGAGTTCTACAACAAACGTTTGAGCGGAGTTGGTAACCCTATAGAACAGTTGGATGCCGTAAACATAGAAACTCTAGAAAGGTTCGCGTCTTCACTCTTCCATTACATGCATACTGGAGACGGGAGAAGAGTAGCTTTACCGGGTGTAGATGGACGTACCTATTTAAACTGGAAGTACATCTTTGGTGGTACAAAGTTGAAGTTTATTCCAAAAGAGGAACCAGTCGCAAACAAGAGACAGAAGCAGGATTCAGTCAGTGGTACAAAGTTAAAGTTTATTCCAAAAGAGGAACCAGTCGCAAACAAGAGACAGAAGCAGGATTCAGTCAGACAACCGAAAGCTATAGCAGAACCTGGGGAAACATATAAGAACGACTTTTCTGAAGGAGAAAATCGAAAATTGAGCAGTGGAGGGGATACAACGGATAATATAAATAGATACGATAACACAAGATGCAGAGTACACACGCACGAAGGAAGTGGAGAGTTGCACCTAGTCTGCAAATAGATAGTATATATTCAAGAAAATATTTCAGTTTATAATATAGGAGATATGGTTGCATACCCGAGATACAGTACACCTGGAAGCAGGCTGGAATCGTTCAACAACACCAGATTTGTATATTCCCGCCCTTATGCTTAGCAATTTGCAGAAGCCGGTTTTTTCTTTCACTCTCCACCTGATGGCGTTATATGCTTTTACTGTGGTGGTGGTTTAAAGGATTGGGAAGCACATGAATTTCCATGGATCGAACATGGTGGATGGTTTCCGAGGTGCGGTTATTTAAAATTAGTAAAGGGTGAGGATTTTGGGGCACGATGTTATGCTCTGCGTTACTTAGACCCATTACCAATACACCCCGCAAAGAAGAGGAAACAGGGATAAGCAACGCCTTTATTGTACAAGGCTAATGTAATATATTGTTATATAGAGAGCGAAACTAAAAATAATACATATTTCAAATTTACTTCTTGAAGAGGAAACATCCGTCATAAACTTACAAGATGGCTTTGACTGCTAGATATATAGAGTATTATCCGCTACGCATCGAACAAAAAGATGCTGTTAACGTTTTCTCAACCGAGATGAATAAGCTATTGGATCAAGGATTCAGCATGAGAGTTACAGTCGGCGCCTCGAACTATGGAAAGGATACTACCGACGCTCGTGGAACGTCACCAATATCTTATCCTCCAGAAGCGGAAAAACCAGCCGTTGACGGTATTGCGGAGGAGGGGAATTGACCGGAGAAGAGCTGTTACTTCCATTTACTATTTAGTTAAGTGTAATACAATGTAAATATTATTTTTTTGTTCAATAAAAAGTTAATGTGATACATGTGTTAGTAATTATTGTTGTAAAAAGAATAACAATTATTAAATATATGCTACAAAAAAAATATAAAAAAATAATAAACAAAATAAAACAAGAAATAATTATTGCAAGCATTTGGATGTGATAGAGGTATTTCTTTATTTTTAAAAAAAACTTGGTATGAAGTGGTTCGTTATTATAAAGTAACAAGTTTCTACAACAAATGGACATTCTATATGAAGTAACCGTGTAGATAAATAATAGATACATATATATTTAATATGTTAAACGGTAAAACATTTAGTAACGGAAAGAAGTTTGTAAGAGAAGGAAGTGGTTTATCATCATCACTTGTAAGACTTGCGAAAAAAGCAGTCGGTATTATTCCAGTTAGTGCCGTAGTCAACAGGGCTATCGACGCTTTACCGGTGGAATTACACATACCGGGTGGGTATAGATATTGCGGACCAGGTACAAAGTTGAAAAAACGTTTGGCACGAGGAGATCGGGGTATAAATAAGTTAGACGAAGCCTGTAAGGTCCACGACATAGTTTATTCCCGATATTCTGATTCAGCATCACGTTCTGTAGCAGACAGGGTTTTAGCAGAAAAAGCTTGGCAAAGGGCTAAGTCTAGTGACGCTAGTATTGGTGAAAGAGCGGCTGCTTTAGCGGTGGCCGGAGCGATGAAGGCAAAAAGTGCAATCGGAGGTGGACGGATGAAAAGGAGAATAAGAAAAAGACGTAAAAGGGTGCCTGTCAGAAGAGTTGGTCGAAAGAGGACAGACAGTAAGTACAGGAGAAGACGTAGGAACAATGGTTCAAAAAACGGGAGGGGGTTGTACCTGCGACCGTACAGAAATGTGTATTAAATAGTAGTAGAAAACTCGTATTACCGAACAAGGCATTGACGAATGAAGAGCTCGAACGTTACGCATACTGCCTTTCTATACCGAATTTCAGAGGCGTCTTTATGAGAGACAATCTTCCGTCAAAACCTCGTGTAAACGAATCAGCTATAGTGAACTTGGACAGCACCGTCGGGTCGGGAACGCATTGGGTCTGTTACAAAAAATTAGGAAGCACAGTGTTTTACTTCGATAGTTTCGGCAACTTGCCACCACCATCGGAATTGAATCAGTATTTACGATCGGCAAAAACAATTCTATACAATTATGAAAGAAGACAACCGGAAGACTCGTTAATTTGCGGCCATTTATGTTTAGAATTCCTGGCAAATAAAGTCAGTGTCATTTAAGATGTCTTCGTACACGGTATCCCTTACTGGGGACGAGTCTATACTGAGGAGCGTGCTGTTTCCACCTTTAAGGCTGCACGAAGAAAGCCAGTGGGAAGCGGCTCTATTAGAATTCACTACATACAATTCCATACCAAACGTCACCAAAGGCATTAACAACAAATTACACTACAGCAAAGCGGGTGACGTAAAAAACAATAAAATATACGAGATAGAATTGCCTACAGGGTCTTACGAAATTGACGAAGTGAACAGAGTGTTACAGAGGTCCATAGGTTACAGCAACTTTTCGCTTACGGCAAATAACAGCCTCCTTCGATGCGAAATAGTTACTAAATTCAACATACATTTCGATCAACCACATTCTATAGGATCGCTGTTGGGGTTTAAAAGAAACCTCGCACCGAACGAAGAAAAGAAACCTCATTTGGGCGATGAAGAGGTCAATATTATAAAGGTAAACAACATCGAAATTTCCTGTAACATCATAGACGGTTCTTACAAAAACGGAAAGAGGGAACATATTATACATTCGTTTTTTCCATCGGTTCCGCCGGGATATAAAATAATAGAAGTACCACAAAATCTGGTTTACTTGCCCATAAAATTCAGTTTGATTTCAGAAGTCGTAGTGAGAGTGCTTGATCAAAACGGGGATCCAGTTGATTTTAGAGGAGAAACTATAAGCATCAGGTTGCATATAAAACGCGTATGAGTATGGGGTTAGACTTTATTAACGATACTCTTGGTGGAACGAAATTCAGTTCTTGTGAACAGATAGAAAGGATAACAAGTGAGAACAAGACGTTTCTAGAAAGAATAGGTTTCACAGTTCTTAACGATGGATATATTAGACATAGGCCACGGTCCGGTGTTCGACGAAACGATTTGGGAGAAGGAGTATCACAGCCACAACCCTTACGCTTCATCCAGATTAGGAAATAACGACGAAATCCGTATTCCTATTCAATCGCAAGATGCGTACACTCTGCCGTCGGAGAGCTACCTGTACATCGAAGGAAAGGTGACGAAAAAAGATGGGACTTTGGGAACGGAAGTCCCGTTTGTGAATAACGCGATGTCGTATCTGTTCGAGGAGATTAGATATGAAATTTCCGGTGTTACGGTTGATTCCGTGAAACGCGTGGGAATAACCAGCACTCTAAAAGGCCTAGTATCTCTTTCGGCTCCAGATCGCAACATTATAAGAATGTCCGGTTGGTTGTTTCCTACCGATATTAATGAAAAACCAAACTCAACAGGGAATTTTGACTTTTGTATTCCGCTTCAATTGTTGTTAGGGTTTGCAGAGGATTACCGTAGAATAATAATGAACGTCCGTCAAGAGTTGGTTCTAATAAGATCTTCTTCAGACAACGATTGCATAATAGGAGCTACCGGTGCAACCGATGCCACATTGGATTGGAAATGCGTTTTGGAAAAGATAGTATGGCGGGTGCCGCACGTGAGATTGTCTGATGAACACAAGGTCAGGCTTTTGAGAGAGCTAAACGATGACCACGAGATCGTGGTACCATTTCGGAGTTGGGAGTTGCACGAATACCCCGTACTGCCGCAAACTCAGAGACATTCATGGACGATAAAAACGTCGAACCAAATGGAGAAACCAAGATTTGTAATTTTTGCATTTCAGACTAACAGGAAGCACGTCATTACAAGATATTCAACTAATTTCGATCATTGCAATCTTAAAAACGTAAAACTGTTCCTAAACTCGCAGTTTTTCCCGTACGACAACGTTAGCGCCGATTTTTCGAAAAAACGTTATTCAATGCTGTACGAGATGTACGCTAAGTTTCAATCATCGTATTACGGGCGTAAGAACGTGCCTCTGTTTTCTCCGGATTCGTATGAGGAACATTCACCAATAGTGGTTATTGATTGTTCGAAACAGAACGAATCTGTGAAGAGCTCAACAGTTGATATCAGGTTAGAATTTGAGACAGCAGAAAATATTCCTGACAAAACGGCTGCTTACTGTTTGATTTTACACGATACGATAGTAACTTATACGCCTCTCACAGGGAGTGTAAAGAGAGTGTCGTAGAGGTGTTTTGTTTTGATCAGTGGGAGGGGGTGGCGATGTATATAAGAAAGTCGGATGGAGTTGTTTTCATTTAAAACTTTGATCTCGGCCAGTCAAGATCACTTTCCAGACATTCATAGTTAGAAAGGACCTTGAACGCACATAATGAACACATGTAGTGAGACGGACGCACCTTTAGCGGGTGGTGTTAAGTTGGACGAAAACGTGGATGATACGGTTTCTAATGAAAATTCAAAAGAAACTCGTGTAGAAATACCAGAGTTTAAAGACGTTGACAACGCTCTAACCTCGCTCTATAACAACGCAATACGTCTAACGGAAATGAAAAGGAACAGGGAAGACGATCTTGAAGACGACATAAGCGATATGTTTATCGGTGCCTATCTCCGTGCTGTGTACCCACTAACTGCGTGCATGGGAAAGAACGTGACAGTAGGGGTTTTTGAGTCTCTGTCTCTTTCGCCAGGAGTGCTCATCAACCACTCCAAAAGATACATATTATTTACAGCGGATTCGTTCAAGACCTTTGTCGGCTACTTGAACGTTTTTGAAACCTTCCTAGCCTGTCGAGAAAGCGGAAAGAAGACACGTTTGATATTACCCGGAACAGATATCGAAGTTGACACCGTAAAGATATATGGTAAACACTACGTTCGTATTAAAGATTATCATCGGAACGGGCAAAAGGTTATGTTGACGCCTAGAGAATTTTACGTACTAAATGGTGTGGTTCCTGCCGTTGAAAGGTACTTGGAACAGTTGAAGTTGTCTGAGGATAGTATTAGAGACTATGTAGAGGCTTGTTTAAAAGGTGGGATTGGTGAGCCACCAGAGTACGGGTACATTGATTATAGCATATACAACCGGTTGCCACAAGAGGTTGAACTCAATAGACAGCTGTTGCTTATGCTGGATCAAGAAACGAGCGTAGAAGACGAGGAGGAAGATATCAAGAACGTTGAACCGATAACGTCGGGGGAAGATGAGAACGCTACGAGCATTCTTCCTAAGCAGGAAGAGGTATAAAAGGCGAAAAGGATCGAGACCTATTTGCAGTCTGCGTCCGGACGTTTTGGAGAATAGAGGACAAGGAAAAAGAAATAATGGAACGATCTGCTTGCGTGTTAGAGATGCAATGTTTTAAAGGAGAGTGTAACGCGTTTATAGTGAAGGAACTCGTATTATTGGACCTACAAACAAACGCTACCTACACGTTCCTGTTTAAACCGCCTTTCGAATACTCTACCTTGAGCAATAAATACAAAAAAACAAACAATTGGTTGAGTAAGAATTATCATCACATATCGTGGGAGGAAGGGTTCACCGATTACGTAGAGCTTCGTAACGTCATGTTACACTACGTGAAACAGTTCGATCTGATATTTACAACGGGTGACGAAAAGGCGAAATGGATTCGTGGTTTCACTTCTGCTGAAGTTATCGATATCGGTTCCTCAAGAGAATGGACCTTCCTGAGAGGAATCCAGAACGTTTGTAAAAGCGTTATAGCCCCGCAACACAAAGAAACGAATTGCGCGCTTCTACGTGCGATGAAAGTCGCGACAGTCTTAAGACTATGACTACAATAATAAGGGAGGGGGAAACGCATTATATAAACCAAAGAGAGCGGTGGTTAGACATCATTTCCTTATAGACCTCAGGCAGAGCTACACGATACAGTTACTTCTCCTCCGTAACTATGAACCGCGAAGCAACTTTACAGTCAATAATTCAACAGTTCAACTCAAAGTCTAAAGCTGACGGGTTGCCCATAAAGAAATGTTCAGAACTGAAGGAAGGTAAAAAGTATTCGGTGCACTACCTCAGAAAAATCGACACTACCTACGGGGAAGCAGTTGTTGCTGCGCTCGGAGGTTTCCCATACAAGGAAGGAGAAGACCCGAAATTCCAGATATTCCTACCTAGACGCTTCATCACGCTGTTGGCGAACATGGATTTGGATGAGGTGGGTGCCGGCGAATTTCACATAGTCTCCAACGGACCGTCCGGATGTGGGTCCACCGAACTGACTTTACATCAGTAGCTGTATTAGTCTAAAAAAAAATTGTATTTTTGTTATAATATAGCGATGTAATTATAAGATGCTATTGTATTTGTGTAAAAAAAAAAAAAAATAATAAATAAATAAAAAAATTAATATTAATGTCGCAAGCACTTCTGCTTGCGACTCTTTTTAAAAACATCTTCCTATGACCTTGACCTACTAACCAACTACTTATCCCACAACTATAACACAAGTATGTCGTCGTCATCATCTATACAAGTTCCCAATGACGTTTTACATTGCCCACAACATGCCCGAACATGTTTTTAATTACGTCACACAATCGTGAGCACTCGCACGTACAAGCGCGCAGGTAAAGTCTTAAAAACACTTTTCAATGGTCCGAACATGATTATAACTCGAAACAGAGGTAGGTTTTTAAAAACAATTTATTCAGGCCAAATACCTGTTACAACAAACAATCGCTAGCACAACGATGTGTAAACACATTAGCTCACGAGCGAGGAACCTATATCAATAAATTAACATGCTTTTACATTTTTTAACCAGTAAAGATCTGGAGAACAAACAGAGAAGTCACCGTTCAGTCTTTGCGACTGACACATTTATTGCGAAAATAATCCCATCACCTCGTAACGGATTTCAACCGTACAAACGCGACGTTATAGTAAAAATATAGGTCAGCAACGAACTGGGTACAGAATATAATACACACATTCTCTAGGTAAACAACGGTTTTTACATTACCCCCCAACATGTCCGAACAGGCTTCTAATTACATCACACAACAGCCAACACCCATATCACCAACCAACCCATACTACCTCACCTAACGGTCTTTAACGGAAAATTAACGTATTTCTAAAAAAAACACCTGCCACATACACACACGCACAACCGCGCACAACAGCGCACATTCCAGACCTCGTACCATACACGTCACCCTCCAATAATCGCTGAAACCAACCCCTCATACCCCACCTAACCGTTTTTAACGGAAAAGTAACGTATTTTCCGTCAAAACCACCTGTTGGGCTGAAACTGTGGTTTTGCCATCTACTCGCAAACATAGTTATATGGTTTATTTTAACTTTGAATGTTGTACATTTATAAATTTATTACATTTGTATTTGTGAAATAAATAAATAGTTTTGTATTTATAGTATTCAAAAATTGAATTTGTCTAAAGAGTAAGCCGTTTAAGGTTTCGGTTTTGTCAGTAAGTCAAATTTTAGGTAATTGCCAAAATAATCTATTTGTTATTTTAAAATAATTTGATAAAATCAGAAAATGCACAAAAAAGCTCTAATTTGCAAAATTAATTTAGAGACACCGTTAAAAACGTTTATCAGGGTCCATAATGTTTTCCGTTGTAAAATTGTAATCAACGTTTTTTTAAATATTACTTTCGTTTCAACCTTAAATTCAATACTTTTTGTCAAGATTTTGTTTTAGAAATTCTGAATGTCGTAAAATTGGAAAATTTGACGAGGACTACATATTGGCTACTGTTGAAGGACTACTGTTTGACAATTAACTTTATCTTTTGATCTAGGTAAGTTTCTGACACTAGTGAATCTAAACCATTCAGTAGTCTATATTACCTTCATCTGAAATTTTGTTTCTAGTTTAAATTTCATTTAACTTACATCTGCATCTTAATCTTACATATGTTTATTTAGTTTCTGCTTTAAAAACATCTATTTCTCTATTATCTGCTTTTTGATTTTACACATTTTAAATAAACCCCTGAATTTAGTTTATATTGTTTTAAATTGCTTTGTTACGTCCATTGTACCAATTATATTTATAGGGCCTGCTTTATATTGATTATCTCTGACAATCTTTCTGAAAGTTTTGAAGTTTCTTGGACTGCACTATCGAATCCAATATCTACTCATCTGGTTTTAATTAAAAAATAGATTCGTCCTGAGACAATAAATCTATGTTTAAACTCGTTTTAAAAAACTCACAAACTCACTCACTACAAGCACAAGAAACATCAAACAAAGAGAACAACCAAATAGCTTCTTATAACTAGTAAAGTATGCATTATAACCTATAAACAAAAGTATGAACCAGCAGAGTCGCACAATTTGTAACCCACCTGTTAGTTATTTGTAATGTGTTTAGTTAATTTAAACAACCGTTAATTACTTACTAATCCTACTTTAAAAAGAATTACCGGATCAATTGTTCACCTTAATAATAACCGATAATTGTATTTAACGATTTGACTCGGGGAGCCTAAATGTTTGGATTATCTCAGATACCTTTATTACTAGTTTTTGCAATCTTTAAACATTCGACTTTAACATCTGTTTTTCGCATTTTCAGTACGTCTGGTTGAAAACAGGTACAATATGTTTGTTTGGTTCAATTGTTATTTTGTTTTATTAAGTATTAGAATTAAACTTCAAACTATTTAATTTCTCGTTTGAAGATAATTAAATCCTTATTTCCTTTATTTAGATAATATGTTACCAACTGGATCTAAGCAGTAAGTACACCAGTACACTTAGTTAACCTATTGCTCAGCCAGTATTTTATCTTGTTTAACGCTTACAGTTTTAGTAACGAAACCATCACCCTGTGTGGCAAATAAAAGGTAGATAGCTCGATAATAACAGAGGAAATACATTAACCATTGATTAGCCACGAAAACGATATAATCGTAACGGAGTGCTTTAATTAGGCTTTTGTAAGAATTTAAGTTTTTAAAAGTAACCCGTCCTGTAGTAGATAGAAGGTTTTCAAAACATGTTTATTCAGTGGTTTATTCCAAAGTTATTCCAAAATCTTTAAGCTTTAAATTTAATCTACCATGTTCATTTTTAATATTATTTCCTTTCTCTATTTCCCTTTTAATAATTTTTCATTATTAGGGAAAACATTATTAGAGTAACAATATTAGGGAAACATTAATAGGGTAATATTATTACGGAAACATTTTTAGGGAACAATATTAAGGCAACATTATTAGGAAAATATTATTAGGGGAACACTATTAGGGAAACATTATTAGGGAAATATTATTAGCGTAACATTATTAGGGAAACATTGTTAGGGAAACATTATTAGGGTATAATTATTGGTGAAACACCATTAGGAAAACTTCATTAAGGAAAACATTATTAAAATTATTATGGTAAAGCATTCAGATTGTTTTATATGAATTCATATATACACTTCTGATTTCAGTATATTGGGTAAAACCAAATAATTACAGGTTGACAGTGGAAGTATTTACCCACAATACGGATGTATATTGTAACAGGAGACCCAGTAAGTGTACTGCAGTGCTATCCCAGCACGTGCTAATAAGGCAACTCATATAGCCGAAGATAAATTGGCTTTCCATATACATTATTAGCCCGGAGTACCTGTTATTATCGCACGCCAATGCACAATGGATGGCTTGCCTTCATTAATCATGTTAACATATGCATTCACTGGATTCCAATTAAACTTGTTTTAATAGCTTCGTAAAAAGGATTAATCAAAACAACTAAATTGTTCACTAGATTGCTTGTTGCCATGATATAGGAACTGGTATCAAGTGCTTTTTAAAAATTAACAATCCTTGAAATGTATATGGCAATATTTTGATAAAATATTACATTAGCTGTACATTGTAACTGAATGGTACATTCTGAACGGTTATAGATCGGACTTATTAAAACGACCTTTTCCTACCTAATTAGAGAGTTATAACTTGATATTACATTAGCTGTACATTGTAACTGAATGGTACATTCTGGACGGTTATAGATCGGACTTATTAAAACGACCATTTCCTACCTAATTAGAGAGTTATAACTTGATATTACATTAGCTGTACATTGAAACTGAATGTTAAATTCTGGACGGTTATAGATGGGACTTATTAAAACGACCATTTCCTACGTAATTATAGAGTTATAACTTGATATGACATTAGCTGTACATTGTAACTGAATGGTACATTCTGGACGGTTATAGATGGGACTTATTAAAACGACCTTTTCCTACCTAATTAGAGAGTTATAACTTGATATTACATTAGCTGTACATTGTAACTGAATGGTACATTCTGGACGGTTATAGATCGGACTTATTAAAACGACCATTTCGTACGTTTTAGAGAGTTATAACTTGATATTAGGTTTGAGGTGATTGCGTTGAAAAATAATGGTTAATATAAAATATGTTTAAAGAAATCAACATAGAAAAGCAGGAGAAAGTTTATTAATTATTACTACTAAAATCAATAATATTATTATTTTTTTACAAAAAAATAATTACTTAAAATAGATTTGAAAATACTGCTTTCCAAGATATGTAACCCCTTCTAAAAACAACACACCTAAAAGCCCCTTTTCAATTTGAAACTCAATATATTTAAAGCCAATTCACCTCGTTAGATAGCAAGTCTTCTTAAAGAAACCGAATATATCTTCACGACTAAAATTATTTCATGTACTTTTGACGCTGAAATGTCATAGACTACACCTGTTTCTAGTACCAGGGACACATTATATACAGTGGTTTCTTTGTCCTATCTATTTTTTTATAACTTTCCATGCCTTTCTTCTTAAAAAAGGTATGTACCTACAGACACATTTCTATGTCCCCTATATCATTAGATCTACTTTAGATAAGTTACACCTCCGTATCCACTACCAGGGATTTTCATCCCTACCATCATTCTGCCTATAACCCTAATCCTTTCTTGTAATCGTGGATGAAAATATTCTTATTCGGACTACAAAAAATAACTTTTACTAATGTCAGAAGCAGAAATCCATAGCAAAACATTAGACTGTATAATACAGGTTTAACTAATTAGTATTAACTTCAACGACAACAAAACTCAACGCGCTCTCATTGCTAATTATTTAACTAATTAGAATTAACTTGAACGACAACAAAATACAACGGGCTCTTAGTGATAATTTTTTAACTAATTAGAATTAACTTGAACGACAACAAAGTACAAGGCGCTATTAGTACAAATTATTTAACTAATTAGAATTAACTTGAACGACAACAAAATACAACGCGCTCTTAGTGCTAATTATTTAACTAATTAGAATTAACTTGAACGACAACAAAATACAACTCGCTCTTAGTGCTAATTATTTACCTAATTAGAATTAACTTGAACGACAACAAAATACAGCGCGCTCATAGTGCTAATTATTCAACTAATTAGAATTACCTTGAACGACAACAAAATACAACGAGCTCTTAGTGCTAATTATTTAACTAATTAGAATTAACTTGAACGGCAACAAAATACAACGGGCTATTAGTGCTAATTATTTAACTAATTAGAATTAACTTGAACGACAACAAAATACAACGCGCTCTTAGTGCTAATTATTTAACTAATTAGAATTAACTTGAGCGACAACAAAATACAACGAGCTCTTAGTGCTAATTATTTAACTAATTAGTATTAACTTCAACGACATCAAAATACAACGCGCTCTTAGTGCTAATTATTTAACTACTTAGTATTAACTTGAACGACAACAAAATACAACGGGCTCTTAGTGCTAATTATTTAACTAATTAGAATTAGCTTGAACGACAACAAAATACTAGGCGCTATTAGTACAAATTATTTAACTAATTAGAATTAACTTGAACGACAACGAAATACAACGGGCTATTAGTGCTAATTATTTAACTAATTAGAATTAACTTGAACGACAACATAATACAGGGCGCTATTAGTGCAAATTATTTAACTAATTAGAATTAACTTGAATGACAACAAAATACAACGGGATATTAGTGCTAATTATTTAACTAATTAGAATTAGCTTGAACGACAACAAAATACTAGGCGCTATTAGTACAAATTATTTAACTAATTAGAATTAACTTGAACGACAACAAAATACAACGCGCTCTTAGTGCTAATTATTTAACTAATTAGAATTAGCTTGAACGACAACAAAATACTAGGCGCTATTAGTACAAATTATTTAACTAATTAGAATTAACTTGAACGACAACAAAATACAACGCGCTCTTAGTGCTAATTATTTAACTAATTAGAATTAACTTGAACGACAATAAAATACAACGCGTTCTTAGTGCTAATTATTTAACTAATTAGAAATAACTTGAACGACAACAAAAAGAAAGGGCTCTTAGTGCAAATTATTTAACTAATTAGAATTAACTTGAATGACAACAAAATACAACGGGCTATTAGTGCTAATTATTTAACTAATTAGAATTAACTTGAACGACAACAAAATACAAAGGGCTATTAGTGCTAATTATTTAACTAATTAGAATTAACTTGAAGGACAACAAAACACAACGAGCTCTTAGTGCTAATTATTTAACTAATTAGAATTAACTTGTACGACAACAAAACACAACGCACTCTTAGTGCTAATTATTTAACTAATTAGAATTAACATGAACGACAACAAAATACAACGCGCTCTTAGTGCTAATTATTTATCTAATTAGAATTAACTTGAACGACAACAAAATACAAGGCGCTATTAGTACTAATTATTTAACTATTTAGAATTAACTTGAACGAAAACGTAATACAAGGCGCTATTAGTGCAAATTATTTAACTAATTAGAAATAACTTGAATGACAACAAAATACAACAGGATATTAGTGCTAATTATTTAACTAATTAGAATTAACTTGAACGACAACAAAATACAACGCGCTCTTAGTGCTAATTATTTAACTAATTAGAATTAACTTGAACGACAACGTAATACAAGGCGCTATTAGTGCAAATTATTTAACTAATTAGAAATAACTTGAATGACAACAAAATACAACAGGATATTAGTGCTAATTATTTAACTAATTAGAATTAACTTGAACGACAACAAAATACAACGCGCTCTTAGTGCTAATTATTTAACTAATTAGAATTAACTTGAACGACAATAAAATACAACGCGTTCTTAGTGCTAATTATTTAACTAATTAGAATTAACTTGAACGACAACAAAATACAAAGGGCTCTTAGTGCAAATTATTTAACTAATTAGAATTAACTTGAATGACAACAAAACACAACGAGCTCTTTGTGCTAATAATTTAACTAATTAGAATTAACTTGAACGACAACAAAATACAATGCGCTCTTAGTGCTAATTATTTAACTAATTAGAATTAACTTGAACGAAATAGTAATACAAGGCGCTATTAGTGCAAATTATTTAACTAATTAGAAATAACTTGAATGACAACAAAATACAACAGGATATTAGTGCTAATTATTTAACTAATTAGAATTAACTTGAACGACAACAAAATACAACGCGCTCTTAGTGCTAATTATTTAACTAATTAGAATTAACTTGAACGACAACGTAATACAAGGCGCTATTAGTGCAAATTATTTAACTAATTAGAAATAACTTGAATGACAACAAAATACAACTGGATATTAGTGCTAATTATTTAACTAATTAGAATTAACTTGAACGACAACAAAATACAACGCGCTCTTAGTGCTAATTATTTAACTAATTAGAATTAACTTGAACGACAATAAAATACAACGCGTTCTTAGTGCTAATTATTTAACTAATTAGAATTAACTTGAACGACAACAAAATACAAAGGGCTCTTAGTGCAAATTATTTAACTAATTAGAATTAACTTGAATGACAACAAAATACAACGGGCTATTAGTGCTAACTATTTAACTAATTAGAATTAACTTGAACGACAACAAAATACAAAGGGCTATTAGTGCTAATTATTTAACTAATTAGAATTAACTTGACCGACAACAAAACACAACGAGCTCTTTGTGCTAATTATTTAACTAATTAGAATTAACTTGAACGACAACAAAATACAATGCGCTCTTAGTGCTAATTATTTAACTAATTAGAATTAACTTGAACGACAACAAAACACAAGGCGCTGTTAGTGCTAATTATTTAACTAATTAGAATTAACTTGAACGACAACAAAATACAACGGGCTATTAGTGCTAACTATTTAACTAATTAGAATTAACGTGAACGACAACAAAACACAAGGCGCTATTAGAGCAAGTTATTTAGGGAAATTACTTTGTTTTTTTATACAATCAGCATTTAGAATATGATATACTGCTCGCCACATTTAACTTCTTTATATTTTACTAAGTATTATTCTGCTCACAGCAACACAGAGTAGTTTTCTTTTTCAACCAATTTGTAACTTTAATTATGATGTTTTCTTGTTAGTCTGACGTTCTCCACATTATAAACTTAAAGTGGTTTAATTAATTTTCAAATACATTTAGCCACGCAAATCTCTGAAAGATCTAAGTCAAACCAACCACAAAGTTTTTCTATTTGTTCAAGCGTTTTGGGATGTACGTAAACACGGGAAATTTAATAGCTAGAGAAGGTTTGTAATAACCGTTTAATTATAACGAGGGGCGGTTTTCACCCTCACTCGCCTCAACCCTCACTTTCTTACTAACAATTTTTGTAATTTACCATTTAGAAAACGCTGCATTACGACCGAATTTAGTTTTCATTTTTGTTTCGCGGGATTAAGGTTGTTAAGATATTGCTGAATGCAAAAATGATCCTGATTTCAAAAGCTCTCTGTATAGAAATCGCCTCTGTATGGAAGTAACAGAGATATCGAAAATTTTTAAATAAAAGGTCAGAAAGAGCTGTAGTTTAAACACGCATTAATTATGCTGCACTACAGTAATGTTATACGTGACACTAGAGGTCGCTGGAGTAATATGTTAAAAACACTTACGCTCTAAACTGTTGCCCTTCAGCGTGTGTGTGTGGTGTGTGTGTGTGTGTGTGTGTGTGTGTGTGTGTGTGTGTGTGTGTGTATGTGGTGTGTGTGTGTGGTGTGTGTATGTGGTGTGTGTGTGTGTGTGTGTGTGTGTGTGTGTGTGTGTGTGTGTGTGTATGTGTGTGTGTGTGTGTGTGTGTGTGTGTGTGTGTGTGGTGTGTATGTGGTGTGTGTGTGTGTGTGTGTGTGTGTGTGTGTGTGTGTGTGTATGTGTGTGTTTTACTCAATCACGTAAACATTACTTCACCCATTGAGCTAAAATTTTACATAAACATTTAATACTTAACTCAACTTAATCAGCTGATAGCCTAATAAAATGTAACAGACACTTTTAAACTCATTTAAACAGCTGATAGTAATTGATTGCTATTCATCTTTCTAAGTTAGTTTACTCTATAAATGTTATGTTACAAGCAGACGTTTTTCCTTCCTTTGTTTTTCATGACATTAATCAGTAAGTTTTTAGTTTGAAATATTTATAGGGAACTAATCTATAAAAATCTAATGGTGTCATCTGTGTGTATGTATTACTTAACCAAGTAAAAACTAATGAAATCATTGAGATGAAATTTGGTAATTTTATCCCGTTCCCACGTGTTCGATTGTAGCGAAATAAATTATATCGAGCGACGAGGAAATTCATCAGCGATACAAAAACAATTATGAAAACTCTGGCTTACGCGTCAAAAGTTTACAGTGTTTGAAAATTGTAATTCCCCCGAACTTGATGCTAATAGAGCTACGCCCAATACAATACATATAAAATGAATCAAAAACACGTCCTGAAGGTATAATGAAACTTATTGTTTGTTATTGGCACGCAAGGTTAATTTTATATACCTATGAAGTATTCAGTCAGGATAGATTTGGTTGTAATTTTGTACGTTTAACCAAATGTAAACATGTAAGGCTAGAATAGAGATCATGTGTCGAAGTAATACTCGGCGGAAGTAGACGTTTAATGAGGTAATGTTGTATAAAATTACAACCAAATCTATCGTAACTGGATACTTTACAGGTAGGACTATATTTAAATACTGTATATGTATACGTAGTACAGCGCGCGTTCGACACGCGAACGTAGTTTTTCTTATTACTCCGCAATGAATTTTTCACCCAACTTTAATTTAATAAAAATTTTGTTTATTTCCTTAGGTGAGAGGTTTCATTATTTTTTCGTATCCCTGATGACCTTCTGCGTCCCCCGTTAAACTTTTTCTCCTATCGAACAAGTGGGAACGGAAAATAAATACCTGAAATCTTATAAATATGGACTTTCTTAGGGTCCTTGGTTTACAAATAGGCCTATTTCTATATAGAAATCCCGTTAGCCCATAACTCCCATAACGGTAGGTTTATAAACTATAGTTTGATATATTTCTTGGGATTCATTTTCAGTAAATTATATTTAACCCAAATACAAACACAAATTAAAATAATACAAATATTCGTCAACCCCGTACGAAGGACGGGAACTCTGCTAGTTCGTTATACATGCAAGTTGAAAGAATAGTTATTTTAAAGGTACATATAGAAAAATAGCTTCCTTCAAAGAAAATAGATTCATTCAATACGCAAAATACGGAACTAAAATTAACAAAATGTATAATATCTAAACTTTATATGTGTCCCTTTGATGTCCCTTTGTTGAAAACAATTTCAAAATATTCGTTTTATATCCAAAATATACCAGCAGCTGAGGAACTAAAACTATTTGTCGAGTGAATCGCGGCAGGGGAACAGGTGACTAATAAAATAGGCACGCTCAAGTATACAGGCAAAATGGCGGCTGTCGACCTAAGCGCGACACTGAGCTGGAAACTATATAATTTCCGTTTAAAACAAAGTGTATCAGTTCTAAGAACAAATGTAACTTTTTGTTTTAGATTTTTTAAATCTTTCAAAAATCACACTCTGTGAACGAAAATATTGTTTTCAAAATTACTTAAGTGTAAAATATTTTTCTTTGAACGTATTGCTGGTCACTTGTTTTATAATTGGAAACATATTCATCCGTAAGTATTTTTATAGGTAACAAGAGATCGCATTAAAATGAATTAAATCACTACAATTTCCAACTCAGTAGACATTTTGTCTCAGATTACAATCATTTACAATAAAAATGAACTTTAAAAGAAAAAATAATTGTAACCTAAAAATGTTACTTAGCCGGTATTTAGCTCCGGTTAAAAAAATCTTTTAATAGAGGTTCTGCATTTATCGTTTAAAATTTATCTATTTCGTTTAATCAAAAAAAGATTTCTTTGTATTTGCGTCTGTAAAATGAATCTGTTTTGAACTTATATTATTGTTTATTTTAATTATTCAATATTCCTGATGATTTTGGTACTGTTAGCCAACAAAAAGCTTTGAATTGTAAATTCAATTATAATTCTTGTATTTGTATTTTGACTTAGTTCTTTATTAATACACAAGAATACATATTGCGATATATATATATATATATATATATATATATATATATATAATATCTATTATTAATTTAAAATTTGTTTAATTATTTAAAACAACATAGGTTATTCAAATACAAGAATAACCATATATATTATTATATATTATATATATTATTTTGTACTAATCACAGAAGTGATTAAATTTGTTATAGGTTATTTTTTATCACTTGTAACGGGTCAGCCCTTTTTCCTGGGGTACGTTTTACCTTTATTAAAAATTTGTGTTAATTACTACTTAACATATTAATTAATTACTTACCCTGGCATCTAGTTATAACGTCATAACCCAGGCAATTACTGTGTGTCTATGACGCTCTTCTATCTTGAAGCTATAACTAGGTTACTTGGGAAATAAAAATTTAAAGCTTTAAAATACAAAGTTAAACAATTTAATAATCAATGCCAAATTACAATAGAAGAAAGACACCAATGTGTCGAGTAATTATCTTTTAATTACTGATAATTATTCCATACATTTTAATTATTTATTAACCTTTAAAATTTATGTATATCGAGAAGATCGTAACTTAAGTTTTCCAAATTAATTTTGAAATGAATATTCAAAGGACAATTTCTACCGTTCATCTGTTAACCGCTTATCAATTAAAATTCTTCAACTTAGTTAACATTAAAATACATTTTCTTTTTTATTATCTAAAACGTACCTGGATGTGCACATTACTTATAAAATACTTTAACACATACCACAAAACATTGCCCATGGCTTTTGGAATCACTAATCACTGCGCCATCGATCCTGAAATCAGCGCTCTTATACAAAAATTATATAAACTTTTACTTATTGGACATACATAAATAATCGATTCTGACTTCTTCTTTAGTTGCGTTTATAGAATTTGGTACCGGCCTTGACATCTTAAATTTTGAATACTAGAAGCTTGTAAATGCTAGGTTACGTCCGAAAATGCCATCACGTCCGTCTCGTTTGGAGATGCTTTGAGAAGTGGGGTCGTTGCAAGGACGCGCTAACTGAAATTTCTCACCCTTACTTATTATTTCGAATTTTTTTGATTGATGCATTGGATCAGGCGATATCAGACCATCCTTACGTCACATGGCGTGATGTGGTAATTGCCCTAAGTTACTAACTCGTACGATATTTTACATTTTTACCCGCTAGGGGCACTACTATCTATGCTAGCTTCACAATGTGCACCAATAAAACAACATTTTTTTTTATATTGGGAAGATATAATTATTAAATAAAAATTAAATATATAAATGAATTTATATGTAACACCTTAATTTTAAGAGTGTTACACACTATAAACCAGTTTTAAAGAATATCGTATTATTTTTCTCCGTTTTTATTAAACAGTATACATTCAAACCATAAATTAAATAAAAAAATTTTAGCTCCCTATAGATATTTTTACATCACAAATATAATAAGATGGACACAGACAGAATATGGATTAGTTAATAGACTTCAATAAAGATGGAGAGAGTAATGCGTAATGGAGAGTAGTCGTTAACAATTTTGCGTGTTTTGCTTCTAAATATATAACAAAGTTTATTCGCAAAATATCACTATGCCATTACTATTAAACACAGATCAAAACCATGACGAAACGATATCTATTTCATATTATTCGCATAACTAACATAATAATTCTACACAAAAATAAAGCAGAATTTAATCATAGCTAGCTTAACATTGAAACACCAAGAAATATATTCTAACATTTATTTATCAATAAATTTAGATTGTTTCAGAATTTATTCAGGAAAAATCTTGAAAATAAACAACTATTATATTCGATTTAAGTGCGTGTATTTATGTTAAAAATATTCCATTTTCAGAAGTCATTTGGAATGGTTTGACTTACTAAAGACATTCAATCAAACCAGGGTTCTATATCTGCAAACAGACTGTATCTACAGCTTCCTTGTTAAATCAAGCCATTCAACTTGAACCTATTGTAAGTTGGGTGGTGGAAGATAAATGAAGCTATCAAGGAGTGAGACGACCAAGGGTCCTGTAATATTAGTCAGGACGACGAAGGGCAGCTCTCTGTCAAAAACTGAGTTAGAGGTTTTCCGTTTGAAGACAGATTCCATTTTGACGCAACTAAGAACGTTTAAAATTAAGCTGAGGGTTTCCTCAGTTTTTATATTCTAATAATTGAATACCATGATGTAATTAATTATTATTTTCACAAATTCTTAAAATCCTTCTCTTTGTTTCATTACTTTCTAATACCGCCCCCACCTCCATCTAAAATAATTGAGTTGCATGAGAATTGCTTAAGTACAACAGCACACAATTTTACCAGTTTTACAGTATAGGAGACTTGGGCTAGCCATAATGTAATGTGGCATGAATTATAATTTCAATATTTTACTGTGCTACTTCAAGTCCTACTTTGAAAAATAAATAACTTTCAGTCTTTTACTTTTTTTGAATATTTTAAAACATACCTTCTTACAAAAAAAATTATAATAATAATTCAGTTTCAAAGTGGGTAAAACCGCTCAGAAATACATACTTAATTAACCACAATTTTTTGCGGCGCCTCCATAATACTAAACTTTATTAAGTCCTATTGCAACAACATTTCAACAGTAATCAAAATAAATAAATCAATAACATAATATAAATATAGTTTACATACGTAAACATAACTCAGTATTGCATACATTTAGGCAACCTCTGTAATAAATACAAATTTCATTGCATGCGTCCCTCAAAAGGTAATTATTATGCTGTAAAAAAATTATGTGTTGATGCATCTACATTCTCTCTGTGAATCTACATTTAGCAAGCTGCAGCTCACAATACATAAGTACAGATCTAGGTTAACGAATAGGAACGTTGAAAGCATTTAAAGAATTTCTTTTTCTTTCCAACCTGCTAACATAGGTTTCATATTAGAGATCTCTGAAAGATTTTGCCCACCGGGTTCAAAGAGTTAACAAGTTCAGTTGTTTCTGGGGTTACGTAAAATACATTTTCCTACTTCTTTATATGGGAAACAGACGTTTATTTATTTCAGTGATGTAATAAACTTATGTTTTAATCATACTGTTTGTTAGTTATTTAATTACACTTATACCTGCGGCCTGAAGAAAACTTAGCATTTCTAAATCGAAAAGTACAAATGATATTTTGTTTCGCTAGTTTTGGTTTCTAATTTTAAAAAAAATATTAAACTCAATAAATGCATAGTCGACTTGATTTTCATTCTTATCTCGGCTAAGCACTCAGATCATTATATAAAGACGTCTTATTTCTCCTCAAAAGTTTGAAGTTCCTGAGAGTCTCCTCAAATTAATTGCTCTCATCATGACTAACGTCAGTTACGAAAGTAATTTCTAAAAGTCTGCATCTTTATTTATTTATTTCCCATTTGATATTTATTTATCTCTTCGTTTATATTAATCTATCTATTTATTTTCTTTAAACTGCAATATCTTTGTGTTACGAATGTGGAGTCGACCGTGTAAATGATGCATGTCCGATAAGTAGGAAAGACATACACTATATTTCTCTTTTGCTTAGTGGATAAGAAAATTTATAAAGATGATTCTGTCTACTTGAAAAGGTAAAAAGGTAAGAGTGAAAACCTCGTAATCTACAAAACTGAACAAAGTTACACTTTATGTTTATAAACTCATGTATATAAATTTATATTTTTACTATCATATTTATGTATATTATAATATATTATTAATTTATAATTTGTAGTTGTTGAAATATATATATAGTCTACTATAAGATTTCATTTTTATCAATATAAAAGTAAAATGTAACAAGAGTTTTAAAATGATTGACATCTAAATATAATTTGCACTATTTATGCCATTTATGTTATACATTTCTCATTTCGTTTCTACACGTTGTAATACAAAACTGAAGAAAGTGTGTGAGTTTGGAATGGCGTTGAAGTCTCTCAATAGCGTACGTGCCTGGTAAATGCAAGGGTTTGCAATCTTTAAAAAGCATACGTATTGTTTACAGTTGCTTGACTATGTTGAATGTTGGCCCATAACAAATGTAAACACTGCCAGAGGAATGGCGTTATATTTAACCAAGTACACAGAAAATATGTTATCATTTTAAAAATCTGCCTTTTTATGATAGAAAATCAGCTTTAATTAAAATTAAAATAGAACTCTTATAGGCCTATACCGTTACAGATAGATTACCTTTTTCATTGGTATCCATTTTTCTCGGCCTTCAACACGACTAAGTAACAATTTAGTAACCTAAAGTGCAATAATATATAAATCTGACTATGCACGTTATCTGGTTCTCAAAACCTCAAATCGAGATTTCAAATTTTAATTTTTTTTATCAGTTTTTTTTCAAAATAATGTAGTTGTTTTTGCGATATAAATAAAATTAAAATGGTGACGGATTTTACTCCAAACCCAATTCACCTAAATATTCCCAACATGTGTGGACGCGTTGATCGGAGGCCAGAGCACGTATTTCATTCTGCTGAGACCGAGTGGGAATATTTGCTGCAGGCGGAATAACATTTGAATTACAATTAATTAAAGCAATGCAAACTCTAACAGACAAGCGATATGGTTACAAGCAAACTAGTTATTAAATGTTTATATCCAATTATTGTGATGCTTGTAAATGCTAATTTATTTACATTCATTATAATTTAAACATTTTTTATATTTTGTACTCAGTAGTTTTCATGGTAATTAATTTACGTTTCTGTATTTGCTAAAAACAATTTATTATGCAAAAATATGCAATTATAACTCACTATGTTTACACTCGAAACTAATGAAAAATGTTATCCGACAATGATTGATTAAAACATATTTGAAAGTTATTATTTGCATGTCAAGACGTATATTTTTGTACAGAACTATTTTATTCTATACAACTTTTTAATTCAACGTCTCAATTCAATCAAAGTAGTCGCCAGCCGACAATAGGGCGCTGACACCATATGTTTGAGAACATTTTACCTATCCTTTGTAAGAACAAAACTGACCTATTGCAGTGAGGTCTGGGGAGCGGCCGCAGCAACACACATTAAAAAACTTCAAGTGATTCAATCAGCTGCCTTGAGAATTTGCCTGGGCTGTCCCAAAACCACTCCCATTGCAGCAATGGAAATAGAATTAGCAATAGAACCCATAGATTTACTGTTAGAAGAACAAACATGGAATAGGCATCTAAAAACCCTCTCACTACACGTAACCCATCCACTGCAATCTTTAAAAGAAACGACTACACGGCAATCATACACTCACAGTATCAATTTGCTCGCTGCTGAAATGCCTTCTGAGACTCCAGAGGAAATCCCGGTCTGCAACCACGAACCCCCTTGGAAGCAGAATGAAATAATAGTAACTTTAAACCTACCTTCTTGCATAACTAAGGAAGACCCCCAGGAGGCACTTCGGCGAGAGTCACTGGAAATGATTCAGAATCTGTACCCAGACTCCGTTCAAATCTACACCGATGGGTCAGTAGATCTAGTCCAGGATAAGTCAGGAGCAGGCTACTATAACCACTTCACTGGAGAAGAATATTACATACCAGCCAATGCAGCCTCCAGTACCGATGCAGAGTTGCTGGCAATAAATGCAGAATTGGTAAACTGCCTTCAACTACGATCAGAGGCGTTCTTTATACTCACTGACTCCAAGAGCGCCGTGACCATGATAGAGAACCGGAAACCAGGAAGCTATTCATTTAGATTAGAAGAGATAATAAATTTACTCAACACTCTCAGCAAAGATGACAAACAAATACAGCTCCAGTGGTTCCCCTCACACTGCGGCATCGACGGTAATGAAAAAGCAGATACAATCGCCAAACAAGCAGCGGAAATGGGCCCAGACTTCTTACCACAGTACTCTCTAAAGAAATGCCTGAGTGCTGTGAAAACATCAGTTAGAAGAAAATGGATCCCCCGCTGGAGAGAAGAAACCAAAGGTAGAAACCTCTATGATATTCAAAAAGAACCAAATGATTTGGAAATGTATCAAGGGGTTCCCAGATTTACAGTCGTCTTTGCAGCACGAGCAAGAATCGGACACATTGCGACTGAGACCTATCTCTTCAGATTTAATCTGAGTGAATCTCCACTCTGCCCTAACTGTAGAAAAGAGGAGGAGACTCAAGACCATATCCTCCTTCGATGCTCCTCACCAATTTCACCAAGAGCAGCTCTGCTGTCTGCGCTGGGAAGCCAGGGAACCATCAAAACAATACTGATCAATAAACAGTTTTGGACCTTGGCTGCAGCAACTTATTATGGACATCGGACCATCGGAGTCACATGACCCTGGACGTCCGCAGCAAGAAGGAAGAAGGACAACTTTTTAATGTATTTGAGGTACATTAAAACTGTAAATTGAATAAGCTGTATAGTTTTCAGAGGTTTGTATTAACGTGGGTTGAAAACGAAAATACATACTTTTTAATTGCAATATTATTCACTCGATATAGCCTACATATGAGATGCCTGCATATTAAAGTTGTATGACGTCACTGGACTGCGTTTTTCTCTTGTTCAACTTGCCATCATTCCTATCTAATAAAAGCAAGCTCCAGAACACAGAGACAAATTTGTTTGCTGCAAAAAGGAAATTAAATGTCTCGTCTAATTGAATAAATAACTAGATTTATTATGTATGGACAACTACTGTTGAATACATAATTTAAGAACTTAAGAAGGAAGTGAACTATAAACAAAAGAAATTATAAACGGTTGAACGTATAATTACTTTATGAACGAAGGTAATAATTTATGTCAATTCAATTACCAAATAAAGTTGAATATATGTCACAATCGTTCGGTTTTATAGTCTTAACACAATTTTCAACCATTGCGTCTCATTGACGAACGTTTACTTACTGTATGGACGTCGTGAATAAACCCTCTTCATTCTTTGTTGTTAAACTCAGTGATTCCTTACATACAGTGGCCGTTCACGCCTTCTGCTCATATACTGTTGTCATCTTCTACAACGCTTCGATTATTTTAAATATGAAAGTCTCCTCAAGTACAGTTGTTCAGCGATGCTTTATTTACAGTCCTCGTGCTATGCGAATCCATATTTACAGTTGTTTCAGCGCCTCCTTATTTACAGCTGCTGGTCTCAGCGTCTCCTGATATACAGTTGTCGTGCTCAGCGCCTCCTTATTAACAGTTGTCCTACTAAGCGTCGCCTGATTTACAGTTGTACCAACCCCTCTTTATTTACAGTTTTACCAGCGATGCCTTATTTACAGTTATCGTGTTCTGCGCCTCCTTATTTACAGTTGTCGTGCTCAGCGTCTCCCTATTTACAATTGTCGTGCTCGCCCCTTCTTATTTACATCTATCCTCAAGCTATTTCCTATTTGCTATTGACCTTTTCAGCCCCTCCTTACTTACAACTATCCTCAAGCTTTTCCTTATTTACATTTGACCTGCTCAGTCCCTCCTTATTTACAACTATGCGCAAGCTTTTCTTTATTTACATTTGACCTGCTCAGCACCTCCTTATTTACAGTTTTCCCAACGTCTCCCTATTTACAGTTGTCGTACTTAGGACCTCCTTCTGACAATTATCCTCAAGCTTTTACCTATTTCCATCTGATCTGCTCAGCACCTCCTTATTTATGGTTTTCCCAAAGTTTCCCTATTTCCAGTTGTCGTATGTAGGACCTCCTTTTTACAGTTATACTCAATCTTTTACCTATTTCCATTTGATCTGCTCAGCATATCCTTATTTACAGTTTTTCCAACGTCTCCCTATTTACAGTTGTCGTATTTAGGACCTCCTTCTGACAATTATCCTCAAGCTTTTACCTATTTCCATCTGATCTGCTCAGCACCTCCTTATTTATGGTTTTCCCAAAGTTTCCCTATTTCCAGTTGTCGTATGTAGGACCTCCTTTTTACAGTTATACTCAATCTTTTACCTATTTCCATTTGATCTGCTCAGCATATCCTTATTTACAGTTTTTCCAACGTCTCCCTATTTACAGTTGTATTTAGGACTTCCTTTTACTGTTATCCTCAAACTTTTTCCTATTTCCATTTAACCTGCTCAGCACCTCCTTATATAAGGTTTTCCCAAAGTTTCTATATTTACAGTAGTCGTGCTCAGCCCCACTTCAATTACAACTATTCTCAAGCTTTTCCTTCTTAACATTTGGCAGGCTCAGCACCTCCTTATTTACAGTTTTCCTAACGTCTCCCTATTTACAGTTGTAGTGCTCAGTCCCACGTTATTTTCAATTATCCTTAAGCTTTTCTTTATTTACATTTGACTTGCTCAGCACCTACCTATTTACAGTTTTCCAACGTCCCTATATTCAGTTGTCGTATTTAGCTCCTCCTTTTTACAATTATCCTCAAGCGTTTAATTATTTACATTTTACCTGCTCAGCACTTCCTTATTTACAGTTTTCCCAAAGTTTCCCTATTCACAGTTGTCGTGCTCAGCCCCTCTTCATTTACAACTATCTTCAAGCTTTTCCTTATTAACATTTGATAGGCTCAGCACCTCCTTGTTTACAGTTGTCGTGCTCAGTCCCATAATATTTACAATTATCCTCAATCTTTTACCTATTTACATTTGATCTGTTTAGCATCTGTTTTTTACAGCCTTTCTAACGTCTTCCTATTTATAGTTTTCGTGCTCAACCTCTCCTTATTTACAATTATTATCAAGCTTTTCCTTATGTATATTTGACCTGCTCAGCACTTTTTTATTTACAATTTTAACACATTTTCCCTATTTACAATTTATCGTGCTCAGCCCCGGTTGATTAACAAATATCATTAAGCTTTTCCTTATTTACATTTGACCTGCTCAGCACCTTTTAATTTACAGTTTTCCCAAAAATTCTCTATTCACATTTATCGTGCTCAGCCCCTTTTTATTCACATTTATCCTCAAGCTTTTCCTTATTTACATTTGACATGCTCAACACCTCTTTATTTACAGTTTCCCAACGTCTATCTATTAATCGTTATCGTGCTCAGCCCCTTTTTATTCACAATTATCCTCAAGCTTTTCCTTATTTACATTTGACCTTTTCAACACCTCCTTATTTAGAGTTTTCCCAACGTCTTCCTATTTACAGTTGTCGTGCTCAGCCCTTTTTTATTTACAATTATCCTCCAGCTTTTCTTTATTTACATTTGACATGCTCAGTACCTCCTTATTTACAGTTTTCCCAAAGCCTCCGTATTTACAACTATCCCCAGCGTCTTCGCTTTTATATCTAACGTGCTTAACGTCTCATTACTTACAGATGTCGTATACACATTCTCTTTGCACAATATTATTTAATTGAATGTCTTCTCTCATATGGTTTTCTTTATGAACGCCACTTAATATTCAGTGGCTATAATTGATTTTATGCGCAATCATCCTAGTTACTCTTTACTCGTCTTTTAATACTCCATCAAACGACCTTTGGTTGCCCTTAAACAAGCCGCCAGTTAACTAAACAAAAGTACTTCTGAAGGTGGCTACCATGTAACTTAAATTAAAATAGCGTGGTAAATAAATGCATTTACTTGTGCTAGTGAATTCTTCTTTTAGTGTCTTGATAATTCATAGACAAACAGCTGCTCATGGGAATCTTTTTACTATTCCTTTTTACGAAATTATTTTCATAGCTATTTATCTTTTATTTCATATACCTTCAATTATAATGATGGCGTAACAAGTTGTTTAGAATATCCCTATGATCTGCTAAAATATTCGCCGGTTGTCCCTCACTGTTAAATTGCATCCATAACAAAAGTGTGTATTTGGGAACTGCCGTAAATAGAACAGACAGTCGTCACCACAGCTCGTAACAAGCTTTCAGTGTTTGCTTTCATCTGTGATATTTGTCTTTTCTATAAAGCAAATAATTAATGCAGCGTGGCGAATATATTCCTGGAATAGTTACTGACGATATGTTTACACTAATTTGCAATGTATTATACGTAATTCAGTTTTACATATTATTAAGTTTTATAAATTAAGTATACGTACATCTAAATTATGTCTTATAAAAATCCAGTATCCACAGATACATTAGAAAACTATTAACTTCCCGGCAGAATACATTCATTTGTCATTGTATTTTAACGTTGAAATTTAACTTGAAAGTAAAAGTAATTGAAAGACGTCGAAAGTCCTAAATACTTAAAGTTCTACTTAGGTGTTCATTATCGATCTTGATTTATGTTTTCATCTGTTACGTTTTTACATTCGTTATTTTAATAGTTTTTGAATTAATTTTATTAAAAATTATTAAATCTTTGGACATCATTACACACAAAGTTTTACCATCGATTTGTAGTCAGTTCTTTTTATCTTACTCTTATTTCTTATGTCTTATGTACACCAAACTGTTTAATCAATTACAAATATTTTATAATTTAATTTTTATTTTCTTTATCTATTTTAGTTATGTCCCTATTTTTCAACTTATACTTTTACGTACACGTGGATACCTATATTTGGACTTAGTAGTTTGCTGTTGCTGTATATTTAACTATAATTTTTAGTGTCTTTTTATGAATTTATTCGGTCATTTATTCCAGCGATTTTATTTTATAAAATGTAACTCACAGAGCTACCAGATTGTACTAGAATTTACAAACTCGTTTTAAATGATAAAATTAGTCTTTACATTTTTACTGATTTTATGAGTGTCTACTTATAGTTGCGATTTTTTTATTTACTGTTCATACTATAGGCGAGTCTATTCTGTTGTATAAAAAACAAATTGGACAATTTTATATTTGTTATGATTTTATTGAAATAAAAAAATATACTCTTTTGCATTGAAATAATACAAAACTATTGAATTTAGGTAAATTCATACTGTTTTAAAGTAAAATTTTATTATCAAGATAATATTTTAATGGACATTGTTTTTATTTTACCTAACGTCAAATCGGCCTGATTTAAATAACGTTTAGTTTACAAAAATATCATTTGACAACTTGTGGGAGGTATCCATGTTAAGTACTACTAACCAATAAAAGGCATCCATTTTTAAAGTGTAAGGGTGGCGGCTTTGTTAAAACAAGTGTGGAGATTCTGTGCTCCATATAGTGCATTTCGGTGAAAGATGAAAAATCACCAAGGGCTATAATCGTTATTATTCCTTCGTGTTAGAGGGCGTTATTAAAACTTTCAACAGACTATTTTCCAAAAATCTTTTAAAATTAGTTGAAATTTTTTGGTAGATTTATTAAGTACCATTGTTTCGTTTCTATCATATTTTTTCAAAAATTTAATTAGGCTATGTTAGAAAACGTAACGCCGAATACATTTTAATTTTATCAATTAAACCAAGTGAGTTCCAGTGATTGCCAGTATTAGACCAAAATTTAACTTCTTGATCTCTATATACATAAATGAATGTTTGAATGTGTGTACGTTATAGACGTCTAAACCGCTTAAGAGGAGTTGATGATTTTTGGAGGGTTTGTTTAGCATATTCCCTATAAGGTTCCTATGAAGGTTGGTGTAGATCCATCAAAAGGGCTCCACCTCAGAGGCTTAGGATGGTTCAAAAACCAATGTATATACGTATGAGTGTATATATATGTATCTTATTGGCGCCTAAACCAATGAACTTTAGGTTAATGAAATTTAGGGGGATAGTTTGACATCTTCTCAAGGTGGTTCGTGTGAGGATTGGTGTAGGTGCATAATTAGGGCTCCGCTGGAGAGGCTTAGGATGGTTCAAAACAGATGTATGTATTTGTATTTATGTGTATATATATATATATATATATATATATATATATATATATATAAATCTTATGTACGCCTAAACCGCTGAACAGAAGTTAATGACATTTGGAGAGATTTATTAAAATAGTCCCAGGATGGTTCGTGTGAAGTTTGTTTGAAACTTAGGATGTTTTAAAAACCAATGTATGTATGTGAGTATATATGTATCTTATGGACGCCTAAACCGCTGAACAAAAGTTAATGAAATTTGGAGAGATTTATTAAAATATTCCCAGGATGGTACGTGTAAAGTTTGTTTGAGGCTTAAGATGGTTTAAAAGCCAATGTATGTATGTGAGTATGTATGTATCTTATGTACGCCTAAATTTTAAATATATTCCCAGGACTATTCATGTAAAGTTTGTTGCAGATCCATTAACAGTTTTATACCCATAAAATTTACTCAGCAATAACACGAATTCTACAATTCGGCGCACTACTTGCCTTTACCAACACGTCGTCTATTTATGGCTCCTTGTTTAAAAACAAATCTGAGCCTGACATCGTATCTTCTTCCGTGTTGTTCCAGACTGCCTTAGCCTTGGTTAGCGTCCCATCAGTTAGTGGCTTTTGATATCCCTACTCCACACCTCTTACAATGTCTGGCATTCCATATTCCTCTCCCTTCTTCTTAATGAACAAATTACCCATTTTCACTTCAATTCCTTTACCTTTGTTTTGGTACGACTTAACGATTTTTACATATCTTTAGCTTTTACATTTCTTCCGCTGATGACAATGAAACATTGATGGTATTTATACGGTCTTTGTCGCTGGGAAATTACATCGCGTGTCTTTCAAAATGAATTTTGCTTTAGGTTTCATGTTGAGAGAAAACATAACTAATTATTTTTTCAAGTTATTCAAAATTTAAAAAATTTTAAATTCTAATTTCTTTTATTATACGTTTCCACTTTTTGGCACCGTTATAGGCTCCGCCCAAGAGGCTTAGGATTGTTCAAACACTGATGTATGTATGTGAGTATGTATGTTTCTTATGGACGCCTAAACCTCTGAACAGAGCATAATGAAAATTGAATAAATGTTTTAAACATATTCCCAGGATTGTTCGTGTGATGTTTGGTGTATATCCATCCACAGGGCTCCGCCCCAGATGATTTGGGTGGTTCAAAAACCTATGTATATATATATATATATATATATATTTATATATATGTATGTGTGTGTGTGTGTGTTTGTATTTGTGTGTGTGTGTGTGTGTGTGTGTGTGAATTTATATGTCTTATAAACGCCTAGACCGCTAAACAGAAGTTAATGAAATTGGGAGGGATTGTTTAACATATTTAAAAGATGGTTCGTGTGACGTTTGGATTAGGACGGTTCAGTGTACTGCCTTTCATAAGTCTAATGTTAAAATGTATATTCATACTTGCGTTACTTATATAATTATAAACATTAAATAATAATAGAATACATTATAAATATTTTTAATTGTTTACAATTGCTAAATCTAAGTACAATTATTGCTATTACGCTTAATGATATTAAAAGTAGGATCGTCTATAATGCTCTCGTAAAATTTGAATCCACTGAACTGTGCAACGGAACCAGACTGACCACAAAAAACCGACACCCATCTTGATCCAGGCAGAAATCATAGGTGATAAGTTCAAAGGAGAGATGGTCTTAATCCAATATTACCGATGATTTCATCAGATCTACCCATTGATTTCAAACGACTATAATTTCCTTTGCGTCTTGTATCCGCAATATCCATAAACAAGGAAGAAGGACCTTTTTATTTACAGTTTTAACACATTTTCCCTATTTACATTTATCGTGCTCTGCCCCGGTCGATTAACAAATATCAATAAGCTTTTCCTTATTAACATTTGACCTGTTCAGCACCTTCTTATTTACAGTTTTCCATAAATTTCGCTATTTATATTTATCGTGCTCAGCCCCTTTTTATTCACAATTATCCTCAAGCTTTTCCTTATTTACATTTGACCTTTTCAACACCTCCTTATTTAGAGGTTTCCGAACGTCTTCCTATTTACAGTTGTTGTGCTCAGCCCTTTTTTATTTACAATTATCTTCCAGCTTTTCTTTATTTACATTTGACATGCTCAGTACCTCCTTATTTACAGTTTTCCCAAAGCCTCCCTATTTACAACTATCCCCAGCGTCTTAGCTTTTATATCTAACGTGCTTAACGTCTCATTACTTACAAATGTCTAACAAACACACTACTGTAGTTTATTAATACAAACAGACTAGATTCGACGACGATGTAACCTTCATCAGTGTTTAACTACTACTTGTCAGAGTACATCAGAGTAGCAGCCAAGCAATGATGAAGGCGAAGTCGTCGTCGAAACTAGTCTGTTTCCTTAAACTAGTGTGTTTGTTTTAATAAATTAAAGTATAGTGGTAATTTAAAGTAAATTGTTTTAATTTTTGACGTTGTGAATTTATTTTTTTTTCTACCAGATATTAATTTTTTTCAGATAATGTTGTCTCAAGTAATTATATTTGGTTTTGTCTAGTCCTACTAGACACTATAGAGATAACAGCAGAACGAAAGAGTGTTACTGAAGTAGTGATTAGGAGGGACGCTTTCCGTTTTATCTGGGCGATGACAGAACCTTGCTTGATTATGTAAAAACAAACGACGGATACATTGTCTTGTGCAAAAGTTTTGTGACATCATTGATTTGATGTGACGTCCACGTGGCGTAGTTTCATTTAACTATAAAATCAGTCTGATATAATAATGCCTCTAATTGAGCATGACAAGTAGTTTCAGTAACAGTTTAAACTTTGAGCAAAGGTTTAGTTTTGCTGCAATGCATTACTCCTAATACCGTATACTAGAATTCAAGTTAACCAATCATGAAAAGACCAATCAAAGAAAAACCAATCATGCAGGCCGTTTTCTTAAAGTAAATTTCATTCCTCTCGCTCTACATGTTTAACCATCCAGCCTAACCATAATGTATTTTTTATTCAATTTAACATTATTTTATAATTAAAATTAGTGTTCATCTTTGAAAACCGTAAACAATAAGATAATGATAGAAATGAATATATAAGTTTCATTTACTCATAACAAACCATCGAACGCTATAGTTTTTCAATTATGCTGTTCACTTTCCAATACTAATCTATTCAGGATTAGAAAAATCGCAATTTACGATAAAAAATGTAGGCATAAAATTAATTATGCTTGTGTAAACATGAATGAAAATCTGAGGCGTAAGGTATATAAAAAAATTGAAGGTACTTAGCCCAGACTTTGTTTTAACAAACGTAAATTCGACCACTTTTCACACGTCCATTTATATAGTTTCGTAAGCCGAATTTTGAGAGAATAATTGTGGAGCTTGGAAGGTTGTACAGAGCTGGGGGGGGGGGGTGTAGCTTATATTAAAGGTATTGAGCGGGGGCAAATATAGGGTTTTCTCAATTTACAACGTATATAGGGGAAGAACTTGAAGTTACTAAAATTTTCCCAAAGAAATACATTGGAAAGAAAAAAAGCTTATGTTGATTATCAAATATTTCAGATGAGAAACGGCTGTACAAATATTATATTAAAAACAGCTGAGTACAGATATATAAACAGTGTTAAAAGTTAGACATATAAACGTGGAATCAGGTGTAGTTAATGGAGTACGTAACTATGAGCAGGCCTTCAATAGACTAAACCTGTTTGTACACATGGACAAATTTACATGTTATACTAAGTCGAGTAAAATCTCGAGATGGATTAAAGGTACATTCGAAATACTATTGGTGAAAAAAATCAAATTGAAAACGCATTCACAAAAAATATATTTTATGAGGAAATTCTATTATGAAAATGTTGAATTATATTAAATTATTTTATATGAAACATTTAAATTACTATACAAAAGTTTAAAATTTGTTTCAATTTGAATAGGGGCATTTGCCCCATACAATCCCCTAGTATTTATATAAATATTATTTTTATTAAGATACATGATTGCTAATATAAGCCAGTTCAGGTTTTATCTGTGCTTAGCTCAAACAGTCGTCCCAAACACGTCAATTGTATTGTACTTGCAACGCTTAGATCGTTCAGCTGAATCTCATTCCATCTTGATTTTTATTTCCATTATCTTCCCCGTGATTCTCATTTCCGCTATTTTAAGCATTTTGTTCATCAATAACACGAGATTTTCCTCAAGTACATCCTTTTTGATTTCTTCATTGTATTCAGCGCGGATATTACGTCTACCTTTATATTCACTTTCGGTTCATTACGTTTAAGGACAGTAGCCCTGTGGAATACAATGGTGAAAATAAAAATTTACTAAATCAATAACGTATGGTTGTGAAATTTTGTAGAGCAACTGGTAGGCCTCAAGGACAAGATTAATAAAGGTTTAAGGTCATTAAGTGGTGCTAACTGGCAATTTTTGAGGGCCATTGGTTTGTAAAACATATTAAATCAAAATGTGATTTTTTTTAAATAAAAAAAAAATGTGATGGATTTAAGTCATTAGTTCTATTATATAACTTTTATCTAAAAACATATTAAAATGCCTTTTTTAAACAATATTCCCTAAATATTACTCTTTCATAAACCCTACTGTTGGTATTTTGAGTTTCATTGTGTGATTGACGCAAACATATAGCTTTATTTTCTTTTATTACCCGAATTTTGAAGGTTTTTTATAATATATTGATTATGTTTAAGCGTTAAATCAGTATTCAAGCGAAACGAATATTTCTTGAATATCTTAGTATTACGTTCGGTGAAACTTAATTAATCACTTTAACATTAGTTTAGGACTATCTGAATTTTTAATTTTGTAAATTTGTAAAAACTCACTGACACAGAACCTTTTCGATCGGCACATAGCGATCCTCATCAGTGTCTCTTAATTGGAGTTGTTAGGTTTAGTGGTGACGGTTATAAAGGCAGGTTTTCGATAGTATCAACGAGTATGTGTGATTTGTATTGGGGTTGTTTGTTTAATATGTTTGAACTTTGTGGTTTAGTGTGTTTATAAATTTCAAATTGTTCTAGTGTGTTGAGATGTGGGCCTTTTTTGATGATGTGTAAGATTTCTATGTTATGGTAAATGTCTGTGTATTTATGTCCTGTTTCTATTATGTGATTGTAAAATATTGAGTCGGTGTTTTGTTTGTGTTTTTCGACTCTTTATTTCAAGCTGCGACCTGTTTACCCAATGTAGACTTTTTTGCACTTGTTACAGTTTAGTTTGTATACGTTTGGTGCTTGTAGTTTATCTTTGTTGTTGGTGTTGTGTTGTATTTTGTATTGTAAATTGTTATTATTATTGTATGCTATTTTGTATCCTGTTTTTCTTTTATTTTGTGAGCTATTTTAATTGATGTTCTGTTTTTGTATGGTAATGTGATGTATTTGTTATCCCTCTCCGTAGTGTTAATTTTAGTGTTCTCTTGTATAGTGTGTCATTGTTTATCTAATGCCAAGCAGGAGACACTGAAGAAGATCGCCATATAGCGATCGAAAACGTTATGTCTTTGTAGGTTTTTCCAAATGTACATATTTTAAAGTTCGAATACTCATAAGCTAAATGTAAAAGTGATTAATTGAGTATGTCTTGTTTAGAACGAAGTTTTTAGTAACATATATAAAAGGAAAAAACAAGGTTGATCACAATTAGTTCAAGTACTACATTTTATTTTATTTTGACTATATTTGAATCATTTGCAATATCACCCAATCAATGATCTCTCTAACCGTCGTGATTCGTGAATAATTACATTTGCAGGAGCATTTTTGTCAAAACGTTTTAGTAGTAATGTACACTCGGTGTCACTACTCAGTGACCATATGTGTTGTGTAACAGTGATTTCACACTAACAGGTCAAACTGTGATTGCTACTTCGAAATAACTATGATTTTAAACTATGATTGTGGTTTTTAACTGTGATCGTTAGTTACTATTAGTTATTGAGGTTAGGTAATGATATGTCAGTTGACAATATCAGTATGACTGTTTTATGACAGTCTCAGTAAACTGTTTAGTTTAATAACAGATCACAGACCAATTCAAGTTTTTAAAAATAATCTACGTTACGATTTCATTCAGAAAATCCATTTCAAGGGCGTAATATTTATTAATATAATAAAAACCCAAGCTTACAGTTTATACAGTTTATAACATAATTAAAATCAAACATTTTACTACTCCTAATAAATATTCACATTTACAAGACAAATTGCGCCCCCATTACAAGTCAATTTTTTATCACATTCATGAATACATATCAAATATACTTTTTAATCACATCAATTCTAACTTTCAAGAATTGGTACCGAAAAGCAGCGATCTTTCCGGAAGTAACACACTGCAGCGAACCTTCCGGGAGAAACGTGAGGCTGAAGAAGTGGTTGGGCGAATACGTTACCTCCAAGTGTGAGTAAACAATTTCTACAATATATTTGTAGAATGTCTGGTCGCAAAACAAAATTTTATATAATAATTATTATTGATAATATTATTATAATAAGTGATCTTTCAATGTTCGAAAAACACATATTGCGTTTTTAGTGCATAAAGGGGAAACCAGAAATACTCAAAAATTTCATTAAATTTAGTACATATGCATAGAGACTTTCTTTTTCACTTCAATATTAATTAACACTTATATCCTGGCAAAAAAAACCAATTAATCATAATATATCACTATATTACTATTTTACTATATCACTATTTTTATATTCTGAACTTATATTTCCAACTAGCGTTAGCCGGCGCACGTTGTTGTGCCCGAAATCGTAATTTTTGCAATAAGAAAAGCAAACCAAATATTTAAATAATTATATTTCAATTACTGCGGTTTCAGAGGATAGACAATATCTTTCTCAATTTCTTTAGGCGTATAAACATACAAATTTTAGATGTCCCAACATGTGTGAACTCAATATATAATTGTCCGTGGTAAAAGCTCGAATGTTCCAAATTTAATCGAGCAATGGTCAATGATTGTTCTTGTCCCTTGTTCATGGTTATTGCGAATGCCAGACGCAAAGAAAATTCTAATCGTTTGAAATCATCGGTATTCATGGAGTTAAGACCATCTCTCATTTGAACTAGCCACCTCTAATTTCTGCCCGGATCAAGTTGGGTGTCAGTTTTTTTGTGGTTAGTCTGGTTCCGTTGGGCAGGTTTGGATGGTTCAAATTTCACAAGACTATTAACAGCGATCCTACTTTTAATATCTATAAGTGTGATAGCAATAATTGTAAATAGAATGAAGTAATTTTAAATAGTTAAACATTATTAATAATGTATTTTTATTTACATAATTTTATGATTTGTTTAAATTCATTTAAGTAAAGCTAGTATGGATATACATTTTAACATTAAGCTCATGGAAGGCGATACACTGAAGAATCCTAAGACTTTGGAGCTGAGCCCTGTGAACGGATCTACACCAAACGTAACACGTACCATTTTGGGAGAATGGTAAACAAACCCTCCAAATTTCGATATCTATTTAGCGGTTTAGGTGTCCATGAGAATCATACATACACACATACATCTATACATCGGTTTTGAACCATCCTAAGCCCCTGGGTGAGAGCCATGTGTAAGGATCTAAACCAAACTTGAAACGAACCATCCTGGTAATATGTTTAATAATCCTTCCAAATGTCATTAATTCTTGTTTAGGGGCGTTATGTTTCATAATACATACAAGTTACGTGTTATATTGAGCTTGAAAGGTTTTTAAAAATGATTTTATTTTTACAAACCTTTGTTAAATAAGAAACATTTAATTTTGAAATGGTTAAAATAATTTAGCTTAATAAAAACATAAATTCAAATACAACTGATGTACATTTAGCTGGAGCGGAAAACGTCTGCACGGTACAGAGGCGACTTACACACTGCCGGGGTTCTGTTCTCACCACCTATATAATACAAAAGCTGCGTAAGCAGGAATTTTCCTAGCACGCATTTAATTATGAAATGTTCACTAAAATTGTTCATATAACTCCTCCATCCCTAAAGAAAACTTCGGGGCTTAGCGAAGTTTCGGCATCGGTTGAAGTCCTCTTCTTCTTCTTGATGAGGGCGAAGTATATAAGCTGCTGAATAGGCCTCCGTAAAGGGCACTTTTCGGCATGGGTTGAAGTCCTCTTCACTGGAGAAAGTCACCAGGCAAAGGTTGATCTCCAAGATCCAGTTAAATGGGTTTCTGCGATTTCCAACGCAGTATCCTCGTAGCTTCTAGGCGTTATTGTTTTTTTTTTTTTTTTTTTGATGATGGGCATTTTATAGTCTAATTATCTGTTCATTATAATTCAACTGAGCAAAAGTATTTGGAATTGATTAATACAATTTATAATGAGTCTTTTCTATCATAGGATAGATACAAAATGTTTATAACATATACAATTGTTATCAGGATCTAATTTTTTAGTTCTACAAAATTTACATTGATTACAACAAAAGTTTTATATAATTTTTCATAATTTTTACCATCATTTACATTCAAATTGCCTGTTATAGATTTGATAAAGGATTCTAGTCCGTTTATAAGAATTCTTTTTGTTTTGTTATCTCTTTAAGAGTATAGTTTCTAATTTTCTTCAATTACAATTTTGTGATTAACATATTTCAATTAATTAACAATATTTATTACCATAGTTAGTTACATATCATTTAATTAATTACAAAAGTTTGCAACACATACAATTAATAAAAACAATGTTGTTTAAAAGTTTAATAAAGTTTCATTCATAGAATTAGTGGACAAAGGTATGGTAGGGATATTAATTTGATTGTGTTGAATATGAACAAGAAGGATTTTGGTCATTAATTACATTTTTTATCTTCTTAGGCCTTTTAATTTTCGCCAAATGTATTTTGTCTTTTGTGTTATGATGTCTAGGCTTTAATTTTCCTGTTTTTCTTTCTTTATCTATCGAAGCTATTTCTTCCTTGCTATATCTGTTTTTCGTTTTGCTTTGTTTCTGAACTGACTTTATATAAACTTCAGATGGTATTCCTGGAAGTGGTTCATTGTTTATATTCCTTTTTTCTAAAACTTTTTCTTTAATTTTTTCTTTACTATTCCTAATGTTTTCATATTTTTGAAGTTCCAAATAGCTTTATAATTTTTACTTTCTTCGGCTCATATTTTACTAATGATAAAAATATTTGGTTTTTTCCAAAGTTTACAGGCTCGTCAGAAATTGGTATTTCAATTTGGGTGTTCCCTTCAAAATTGGAGTGGATAGTTTGACTGTCGCTTTCATCATTGTCCTCTAAGTTGGCATTATCTGTTGCGACGAGTTGTACGACCATAGATTCGTTATCATTATCGTTCAGTTCCGGGAAGTAACGTTGCAGTAAGTCGGTTGCAGATAACTCAAGGTCTGGTTCTACAGTGTGTTGGGTGTTCGTTGATCTTTTATCAGTAACGTTTAATTGTATTCTGGACAATGCGTCTGCATTTTGGTTTAGTTTGCCTTTTTTGTATCTTATGTCATAATCATATTCTTCTAATTTTAATCTCCGTCTTAAAAGTTTGGAATTTGGTTCTTTGACTGAAAATAACCATTGTAAAGGTTTATGGTCTGTATAAATTTTAAATTTTCTCCCAAATAAATAAGGCCTGAAATGTTTTGTGGCCCATACGATTGCTAATAATTCCTTTTCAATCGCGGAGTAATTAGTTTCGCTGTCGTTTAAAGTTCTGCTGGCATACGCTATAGGAAGGTCTTTTCCATTTTTGTCCTGGCTTAAAATTGCTCCTAGTGCATAATTACTAGCGTCTGTCGTTAGAGTAAATTCTTTTTCAAAGTCTGGGTATTGTAGAAGTGGCTCATTAGTCAATATATTTTTACATGTTTCAAAGCATTCTATAAAGTCTGGATTTTCTATATTTATTTTTGCATTTTTCTTTAAGCAGTTACTAAACGGTTTTGTTATTTTTGCGAAGTTTTTAATAAATTTTCGATAATAGCCTAATAGTCCTAAAAATCCTTTAATTTGTTTGGTGGTTTTAGGTATTGGATAGTCCTTGTTTGCCAAAATCTTTGCTGGGTTGGGTTTTACGCCCTCCGGTGTCACAACATGTCCTAGATATGCTACTTCTTTTCTTAAAAATTCTGTTTTATCCAGCTGTACTTTAAAGTTGGCTTTGTGTAATCTGTCGAATACTTCTGTAAGTCTTTGTATATGTTCTTGGAGGCTAGTGGAATAAATTATAATGTCGTCTAGATAAACTAAACATGTTTCATTTTGGATGCCTCTCAGAATATTATTCATAATTCTTTGAAATGTAGGGGGGCTATTCTTTAGTCCAAAGGGCATTCTTAAAAATTCGTAGTGTCCTGTTTCCGTTGAAAATGGTGTTTTTTCTATACTATCTCTGTCCATTTCTACTTGGTGAAATCCTGAGGCTAGATCTAAAGTCGTAAAATATTGGGAAAGTCCTAATTTATCTAATATGTCGGTAATGTTCAGCAAGGGAAATTTATCGTCAATTGTTTTTTTGTTTAATCCTCTAAAATCTATTACTAATCGAAATTTTCTTTTGCCAGAAGCGTCTTGTTTTTTGGGTACAATCCAGACACAGGAGACTTCCATAGAGAAATTGAAGGTGTAATAATTTTTTGTTTAAGCATGTCTTCAGTTTGCTTATTAATTTCGTTCTTGTAGATTTCTGGGTATCTGTAATTCCTAGAGTATACAGGAATTTCGTCAGTAGTCCTAATAACATGTTTTATCTGATTGGTAAAGGTTAAATTATTTCCATCAATATGAAATAAATCAGCATATTCTTTTAATAAATTTATTACGGCGGATTTTTCTTCTAAGTTCATATGTTCCATCCTAAATTTTGATAAATCGAAATTTTTACTTCCTGATTTTGTTTGTTTATAATCGAACATATTGAAATTAGTGTTCCTTTGAATTGCATCAGGTTTGAAAATATTATATTCCTCTACAGATTTTACCTCTAATAGTTTACTTATTGTTAATTTTACATTTTCTTGCGCATTGTTTATAGGGCAATAGGCTTCACCCTTATGCACTGAAACTATACACTGCGGAATTTCTAATCCGTTCACTTGTTTGTGTGTAATTTAACTGTTTGGCTAGTGCGGGCTTGTATAACATAACTAAATTGTTCCTGCTTTATTGACGTGCTGTCCGTTTTATTACAACTTCCTTTTTCAGTGTTAAAATATTGAATAGGGATTTCCTCATCACAAAGTATTAATTTATTATTTATAAAGTCTAAGCTTATTCCTAAATCCTTTATATTTTCTAACCCGAGTAATAGGTCGAAATTCTGATGAAAGTCAAATAAATAAAATTTAATTGCTTTTTTAGACAACAGAGGTATGGTGCAGCAAAAATTTTCTTTTGAAGTGCCGTGTGCGGTGATTACTTCAAACGGCTCTGTTTTTATGCTTGTTTTAAAATTTTTCCAGCCTAAAGATTTTCGCATAAATGATCTAGTACTGCCTGTGTCAATTAATATTCTAGATTTGGTGTCTGTGTCGTATATAAATGGTAGCTCGTTATTTTCGCTTTGTAGATTAATTATTGAAAATCGATTCCGAGGCTTGTATGTCCTAAAAAATCGTCCTGATCGATTTTAACGGTCTCTTCTTCGTAGTTGTCTGTTAAATTTTGGGATTCTTCGAAGTACTCTTCTTTCCCGAGATCTTCTTTAAAAGCGAATGATTCTTGTCCATTAGTCTGGTACATAGTGTAATCGTCTTTTTCAGCTCCTTGTCCGGTCATTTGATACAAATTCGTTTGTCTAGAAGGCCTGTCTGTCTGTCTATTGGAAATACTCATAGGGGTAGGTTCATAACCCGTATTTCGCTGAGGATACTGAGGTTTAGTAGTGTTGTTGTTTGGTTGTCCCCTTTGAGGCTGACCGTGATTAACAAAAGTTGGTGGTCTATAGGAAGGATTTGGGTGTTGATAAGGTTGTTTAGGTATTTGGTGGTATTTAAATTCGGTATGTATTGGTCTTCTTACGTTATGAGTTTGGTTTTTCTGAAAGACTGGTTGTTTGCTTGGCTGAGTAAACAGTTTATTATTCTTAAATTGAAAGTCGTTTGTGAGCATATTAAGTGCTTCACTAAGAGTGTTAGGGTTCTTGGTACGCATTAGTGACCCGATGGGTTCATGCAAACCCCTAAGGAGAACTCTTAAAGCTAGTTTCTGAACGTATTCTATTAAAACATCTTTAGCCATCTGCCTTTGAGGCTCTTTATTTATAAAAAATGAAATTTGTTAATTTAGTAACTTTTGAATTTTTTCATAAAATTGAAATGGTGATTCGTTACTTTCCTGTTTTAATTCTGACATCTCTAAGTTTAATGCGAAATAATCTCTTTTGTCCGAATAACTAATTAATAATACTTTTCTAATTTCGTGCCAATTGTAAGAATTAGAGTTTACGACCATTTCTAGTGCTTGGCCTTTTAATTTAGAAAGAATAGAGGAGAACAGATATTCATTTTGAAAATCCTCTGGATTTTCGTTTACATAAAACTTATTTACTACCTTATCGCATATTGAAATAAATCTGTGGAGCATAGTGGGCTCTCCACTATACTCAGGAATCATATCAAGATATTCCTTCTTTAATGTTGGCGTTGCCATTTTAAAATATTATTTTCTTTGAAATAATAAAATTAAAAATCAATTATATAAAATTAAAAAGTATTTACTCTACTTTTTCTTAAATCTATTTCTTACGATCTACTTACAAGTGGATCCAAAATACTTTGCTCATTTGAACTACTATTTCACTTTTCACTTACACGATATTCACTCGTGCTCAAGTATAATTGACGTCCATATTGTTTTATTATCATTATTCTGGTGAATCAAATTGTTATATTGTTTTTTTTTTAAATACTATAATTAAATTTGTTGACAGTTTCCTTTCATAATTATTTTCTAATACTATTTGATATATGTTTTTTCTCTCAATTTATTTTCTTTACCCTTTTGAGTTGAATCCAATCCGTGTAATAAGATTTATAAACGATCATTTTTTGGTTATGTAGATTATTATAAATAATTATTTGTTATTATTAGGTTCATTTGTAATGGTATAAATATCATATAATTAAATTCTTCATTTTTTTATAATTGTTTACATTTAGAAAACCAGTTTTATTATGGTACACATTTTATGAGTAAATTGGATATTTTGATTAATTTTAACCGAATTATTTGTTACTTTTAAACTATTATTTTTCGATACACTCATTTCATCATCCTCATACCTAATAACAATGGTTGTCTTATATTTTCATAATTTCACTCATTTTACCATCTAATTGTTGTAGAAATATTTCATATAATGTATTTGTTAATCGGAAAACAATCTTCATTATTATAATATTTTTAAAAAACAACAAAATAGCTTGATTTTAAAAAATAATAATAAAACAATATGACCTTTATTTTTTATTTACAGGCAATAAAAAACAGAAAAACACCAAATATTTTAAAATAAAGTGTTATTCGAATTATATGTAAATATACGAGTAGTAATAATAACAAATTAATAAATGAACAAATAAGAATACAATCAATATTTAAAACTATATTCAATGGCTATAAAGCTATTTCATCAAAGATAAACTTGGAAATAATGTAATAAATTGGGCAACAATGGCTTTAATCTAACATATTATGTATAAGTTGCATTATTCCATTACTTTTACCAGGTTTTGTGTTTGTGTGTGTATGTGTGTTTGTGTGTGTGTGTGTGTGTGTGTGTGTTTGTGTGTGTGTGTGTGTGTGTGTGTGTTGTGTGTGTGTGTGTGTGTGTTGCAACGGACCTTCACCCCGCTCGCTCACCGCCAAACAAACTCGACCTGCCTAAAACCTGTCGACATTTGCCTAACTCGTAACTGCAAGAGCATGTAACTAAATCCCATTTAAAAATACACCCTGGGGATCTTGTCTAATAAAATTATTAAAATCACTCTATAAAATTATTAAATAATACTATTATTATCATGGTAAGGTCAGTGATATGTCATATGGTGTTAATATGGGTTAGCTGAAAACACATAGAAAAATATCACAAAAATACCTTACCATGCTTTGTAGACCTCTTTCCTCCATGCTCCTGCTCACGTGAGATCCGTGCAAGATAAAATTTTACCATATCCTCCTTAAGGAGGTCCTGTGTATTATATGGTAAAATCTGCCAGTGAGTCTCAACTCCTGGACTTTAAAATAAAACCAACTAGTGTTGTGGCTAGCTCAAAATTGATTCTGTTATTTAATTTATTTCTTTGGGGGGGGGGTTACTCGATTATTTTTAGGTCCTTTATTGTTTATAATTTAGTAAAATAAATGACTCTAATAGGCTTGCTGATATTACTTTAAAAGCTTTCATTGATTTAATTTGATAATTTACTAGCTGGGAAAACATTAATTTTATTATTCAGCACACAGGATTGATTTAATAAATTTTACTCTATCAATTGTTTGACATATAAATTTAATAAAACTTGAAATGGATAAATTGAACAAAATGAGTATATTCCTTTAACATAATAATTTCTTGAATTCTTATATATATATACCATAACATAAATTAAATTCCCCTTAATACATAAAATACATTTACATTGAACGCAGGGAGGTTGAATGAGCCTATATCAATTCTATACACAAATTTAATTTAGGGCTGATTTTGTGCCAGCAGTTATATGACATTTTATCAATTTATATATGAAAGTAATTGAAAATAAAATTGTTACTAAAACTATTTATCAAAGACATAAATATATTTACCAGTTTTTGAACATATGCATTTACATTAAAATTCTAATAAACTGATTCCTGATTTAATTAATCCTTTATGAAATACAAACAATTTATAAATGATTTTATGTTACTTATTTCTGGGTACGAAATTATTCAGATCTTATACAAGTTAACATTCATAATATTTCATCTCAGTTTATTGGCGTACTGGTTGTAACAATTTTACTGCATTGTCATAAATATTACTGATTCAATTAATTTATAAATATATGACAATTTCTACTCATCTTTGTGCTTGTGCTTTACTAGATTTATCTTTTCAAACATTAAAACAGTTATCACTTCCAAATTTATCTATCATTTAACATTTTCACATAAATTTTAATAAATTGAATACTTTAATATTTCATATTTTAATTTATTTGTCAAGGAAATAAAGCCATTATTTATCTTTTTTAACATTTGAGCGATCTTTTAAAACTTTAGAAATTTTCAAAATAAATCTTATTTAAATATTTAAAATTGTATAGAAATCATGACTTGCCCAACTCGCACTTTCCTGGATCCATCCTTTAGATCCTAGGTGATGATTTCCTTGCTTTCAGACTGGTGGTTCTTCTCGTCTGAAAACATGTTCGTCCAGGCTGCGGGAACAGGCGAATTTGGCGAAGCCATCTTCTTGACAATCGAAATTTAACCGGGATTCTGCATATTAGATGGCTAGCTTTCACTAGACATTAGCTTAAGACATACTACAACAATTTTCCGCGCTACGCGGCCTCGATTGAAAAACTTAGAGTTCCATTATGATGTTTTTTAAGTTTAATAAAAACTACGACCTTTCCGGTCTGTGGCCTACATGCAAGAGTGGGCTTGACCCCAACGAAAGCAATCGTTGCCTTCCCCCACTACTTGATTTACCTGTACAGTTTTGATTTTCAGCGTATTTCTTGTCTCTAACTAATTATTTTAAAATCTGTAGCAACTTGATTTTTGTCGTAGCACACAAAGCACTCGCGATGTCATGATTTGTGTACATTACAATTCATTTTAAACTTATCCAACTAACAATTGACCTTAATGGCTTAGCAAATTTAATTAAAATTATTTTATAACAAATTGATATTTTTTCAATTTTTTGTTTAATTGTTACGGGACCAATTTTTCCCGTTACAACACTCCCTGCTATTCAATGAAATTTGGGATTCTTATCCCAAATTGAGTTTAATATTACTTACTACACCTTAAAACTATTATATGTTGCTTTCCATGTCCTCAGGCGTCCTTCTACCTGAAACTCACACAACACATTTTTTTATTAGTATTTTGAACTTTTCACACACTGAACTTTGTCTGTTTGCACACACGATGCAAGTAATTTTTTCTATCGTATACTAGCTTTACTCTTTATTAATTCATTTCATTTCATTACCAATAAACAATGCTTTATTTTCTTGATCTATAATTTCTTTACCTTTGTATACATATTTGAACATTTACATTCCTTAAATTTTTATAACTTACTTACAACTAACAGTTATTTATTTCAATTTCAATTAAATTTTAGTTTTAATCTATTATCTGGACAAGTTAAACGTTTGAATCACGCAATTCTCGCGCTGTTTACAACTACAGCTGATTCTGACAGTCCGATATTGTTATCGCTCAAGTTCAATGTACTTCTCTAATATACATCACGGCTGCATTCCATTTCATTGGACTCTGTAACTTCCCCCTCTTGGTAGACCGGTTCAGCCCTCGTCGCATTTGATTTTGCACTGCTTTCCATTTTATCTGGGCAAAGCTTAGCAATAACCTACAAGTTTGATTTGGCTTGATTTATTCTAGGTCGATGCTCGACGTCCGTCCAACTATCTGATTGCTTATCTTGTTTTTGATTCAATGCGCAACCAACTAAACTTATCGCAGCCTATGTACATTACATTCCTGAAGTTATCTGAAATTAGCTAATTCGTCCAGATTATTACTCTACATTTATATTTCTGTCCCTTTAATTTTTAAAACATTTCCTAATCGTAGATTTAAATATTTTGTAGCATAATTAATTTTTTGACATAGTTATAATCACTGGTTAAACTTTTAAATGTCCCTTACATCATAAATTCCTCTAGATTTATTTGTAACTATATTTTCTACCTGGTAAGTCCTACGTCCAATTCTTTGCGCTATACGGTAAGGCCCTTGATATAACGGTAAAAGCTTATCTGTTTGGTTCTTAATCAAATTTGAACGGTTATGCTTGGTAATTAGAACTATATCGCCCGGTTGAAAGGTAATTTCTTTACACTGCAAATTTTTTATTGCTGCTCTTCTTGAATTTTTAAAGCGTGCTTATATTTAGTCGCCCTGCCTGGCTTATCACTAAATACATCTTCATATTCTTTTAACAAATTATTTAACCTTGATTGCTGGTTTTCATTTAATATGTTATTTTTATCTGGAACATGCTGTAATTGGATTTTCTTTAATTGAACACATCGTTTATAGGTATTAATTTTGTCACGTTTTTTACGGAACCTCTTCCATTCCGCACGTCCCTTGTAATTGATTCTTTTCTCTTTATTTATAGTTTTGATAATTATATTGCGATCAGTCGGCGTTAATTTTCGCGATTCGTTAGTTGAAGAATTTATATTATCGGAATGTCTATAAAATGAGAGGTTGGCTAATTTATTACAATTAGCTCTTTTGTTTGTTACAACTTCAGGTCTATCCTGCAAGTTAATTAATTTTTTTATTTGTGGCTCATGGCCGTAATTATTTGTGGATTCTTTGATCCCGTTTCCTCCCTTATTATCCTTCCTTACTTTTCGTTTATTTATATTTATTAGGTTTATACCCTGGTTTGTTTTAATTTTACCATTTTTTAATGGATTTATATTGCTCATTTTAGTACATCCGATTTTAACTCTCTTATTCCCTAAATTCCCTCGCTCCCTGCTTTGTCCGGGATTATCGTCTACTGATATATTCGCATCTTGATTTATTTTTGGTTTTAATTTTGGATTTTTGGAGTCTACTCCATCTTTTATCCCTGCCTTTTTTTCGCTTATTTGTTTTTATGTTTCTTTTGTTTTATTTTAAATGTCTTGTTTTTCCCTTCTGTCTTTGACAGAGTACGTTGTATATCCAGATCCCTTTGTTCTGGATACACAACGGCTAACGGCCCCATTCTCTCGCCGCTCGCAATCAACCCCTCCACTTCAGGCTTTTGAGATGTTAGGTTGCCTACGTTAACTGGGTTGTCTTTTTCATTTTGCTTTACATTTTTATTTTCATTTTCGGTTTGTAACCCTATATTTTTTACATTTACATGATTCAATTTATTAATATTATTTGTTTCAATTTTGGCTTCTAGCCTTAATTTATTATTTTTATCGGGTAAACTTGCATTTACGTTTTTCCCCGTTTTTATGAAATCCTGCCAGAGCAGTTTCCCGTCCAACTCATATGAGATAAACGATTTCTCCAGATTTATGCGAGTTTTAAGCTCACACAAAGTATTCATCCCTAATATGAGGTCAACTCGTAAGTTTTCCACAATTAGGAATACAAATTCCTTTGTGTGATCTTGAAGTGTTAGAGGCAACAGGGTTTGCAACTTAACTCTCTTGCAGGTAGAGCCGATTGCTGTTAAAACTCCCAGGTTAGCTACAGGTAGTTCGTAGAAGATATTTCCTTGCTGTTTTAAGGCCATGTATTTATTTGCATTGATTACGGACATTTGTGCACCCGTGTCCACTTCTGCAATTATCTCTTCACCATTTATTTTGCAGCTAATCAATGGGCATTGCTCTACTTGCTCTATTTTATTTATATAACCGTCATGTTCCTCTAACAATTCGTCCCGCATAAATAAGGCTAAACCGTTCAGGCTCACTATCTCGTCATGATGGTAAACTTGACGATCCTTAATTTCCGGGCTATTGCGTACCGGCGATCTCTGTTTTCGGATCCCTAGACGCGCTAACGGACAATGCTCCTTGTTGCTAGAGATCCTTCTCGCTAGTTTTTTGGCTGAGTGTCACTAGGTCCGGGGATAGAACGTGTAGGATTAGGTTTTTTAGGGTACTTTGGTGGCGGTGTTTTTTGGTGTTCACCATAGGATCTCGGGTTATGGTCAGGTCGTTGTTGGTTAGAAGTGACGAAGCGCGGTGGTGCCCGGTTTGCATTGCCGTTACCGCGGTCGTTCTCCGTAATGTTGTCCAGTTGTAACAGAAACGCAATAGCCTGTTTAATGTTTTGTGTGGGGTTGCCCACACTAGCTAACTGTACGTTTGTCCCGAAATGCTTCATGATCATGCAAATTAATTGTTTTTCGGGAATTACTGGATCTAGGTTTTTAGCTTTGTTTACCATCATGACGAAATATTCCGCCATGTTTGAAGGTCCGCTACTATTGTATTTGCCCTGACTGATTTTCCTCCGAATTCTCTCCTGTTGGTGGAAGCTCCAGAAGTGCTGAGTAAACTCCTTACGGAATTCTTGGTATGTCTCAGACCCCTTTTTTACGGCTCTCCACCAACTGTCGGCTGAACCCTGCATATATCTCTCTATGATCTTCAGTTTCGTATTTTCCTCCATAGTATTATCTATTTCGGAAAATAGCGATTCCATTTCACATAGAAATTCGATCGGGTCTTCCCGAGGTGTTCCCCAAAACTCTATCTTCCGATATGATGCCTCGCGCAAGTTACTTGACACCGCAGGCAAACATATTTGGGTTATTGACCCTGCCGTCCCTGAACTAGTGATTTTACTTTCTAGCTTTTTTACTTGTTGGTTTACTGACTTAACGTCTTCTCTTACTTTATTAAATTTTTCGCGTAATTGATTTTGTTGCACTTCTACATCGTTTTTAATTTGTTCTATCGCGGTGGCTTGTTCGCTCATTTTCTCTTCTAACTGGCTCGTTCTACTTTCAGAATCCGCCCTATATTTACTCATTTCGTCTTTAAACAATTCTAAGATTTGTTGCCGTTCTATTTTCTCCATTTCCCACCTTTTTTCGGCTAATTCTAACACTTGTTTTCTTTGTTTTTTGTCTTCCTCCCTTTCGGCCTCTCTTACCGCCTTATCTAATTCGCGTTCTTTTAGCCGCCTTTCTTCTTCGCGTTTGTCCCTAGCCCCGCTCTTGTTTATCCTTATCTTTTTCAGCTTTTAGGTAAGCTAATAGCTTGTCCATGTCGGATTTTGATTCCGATCTTGCCATTTTGTTTTTTATCTAAAATTTGTTTAAATCAATTTAAATATTCGACTAGAGATCTTTTTTCTTTATTTTTATTTTTATATGTTTTTTACAATTTTATTAATATATTTACTATTGATTTGGCCGTTCGGTGCGGGTTGTAGTTATGCCTAAGATGTTGTGCTCTCGTAACTAGTTAAATTTCTTTATTTTATTTATTCCTTTTTTATTTTAATTTTTATTTAATTATTTGTTGTTTAATAGCTTTACTCCCTGCATATCCTCATTTTATTCTTAAACTTGACATTTATTATTCCTAATTATTTTTATTGATATTATGATTAATTACCCACTACTTTTATTTAGTTGGGTTTAATTAATTTTAAAATTTATTAATTATTGTGCCTAATTGTGCATTCCTAAAACGAGCCCCAAGTGCGGGCGCCATATCTGCAACGGACCTTCACCCCGCTCGCTCACCGCCAAACAAACTCGACCTGCCTAAAACCTGTCGACATTTGCCTAACTCGTAACTGCAAGAGCATGTAACTAAATCCCATTTAAAAATACACTCTGGGGATCTTGTCTAATAAAATTATTAAAAGTCATGGTAAGGTCAGTGATATGTCATATGGTGTTAATATGGGTTAGCTGAAAACACATAGAAAAATATCACAAAATAAAAATACCTTACCATGCTTTGTAGACCTCTTTCCTCCATGCTCCTGCTCACGTGAGATCCGTGCAAGATAAAATTTTACCATATCCTCCTTAAGGAGGTCCTGTGTATTATATGGTAAAATCTGCCAGTGAGTCTCAACTCCTGGACTTTAAAATAAAACCAACTAGTGTTGTGGCTAGCTCAAAATTGATTCTGTTATTTAATTTATTTCTTTGGGGGGGGGGGTTACTCGATTATTTTTAGGTCCTTTATTGTTTATAATTTAGTAAAATAAATGACTCTAATAGGCTTGCTGATATTACTTTAAAAGCTTTCATTGATTTAATTTGATAATTTACTAGCTGGGAAAACATTAATTTTATTATTCAGCACACAGGATTGATTTAATAAATTTTACTCTATCAATTGTTTGACATATAAATTTAATAAAAATTGAAATGGATAAATTGAACAAAATGAGTATATTCCTTTAACATAATAATTTCTTGAATTCTTATATATATATATACCATAACATAAATTAAATTCCCCTTAATACATAAAATACATTTACATTGAACGCAGGGAGGTTGAATGAGCCTATATCAATTCTATACACAAATTTAATTTAGGGCTGATTTTGTGCCAGCAGTTATATGACATTTTATCAATTTATATATGAAAGTATTTGAAAATAAAATTGTTACTAAAACTATTTATCAAAGACATAAATATATTTACCAGTTTTTGAACATATGCATTTACATTAAAATTCTAATAAACTGATTCCTGATTTAATTAATCCTTTATGAAATACAAACAATTTATAAATGATTTTATGTTACTTATTTCTGGGTACGAAATTATTCAGATCTTATACAAGTTAACATTCATAATATTTCATCTCAGTTTATTGGCGTACTGGTTGTAACAATTTTACTGCATTGTCATAAATATTACTGATTCAATTAATTTATAAATATATGACAATTTCTACTCATCTTTGTGCTTGTGCTTTACTAGATTTATCTTTTCAAACATTAAAACAGTTATCACTTCCAAATTTATCTATCATTTAACATTTTCACATAAATTTTAATAAATTGATTACTTTAATAAATTTCATATTTTAATTTATTTGTCAAGGAAATAAAGCAATTATTTATCTTTTTTAACATTTGAGCGATCTTTTAAAACTTTAGAAATTTTCAAAATAAATCTTATTTAAATATTTAAAATTGTATAGAAATCATGACTTGCCCAACTCGCACTTTCCTGGATCCATCCTTTAGATCCTAGGTGATGATTTCCTTGCTTCCAGACTGGTGGTTCTTCTCGTCTGAAAACATGTTCGTCCAGGCTGCGGGAACAGGCGAATTTGGCGAAGCCATCTTCTTGACAATCGAAATTTAACCGGGATTCTGCATATTAGATGGCTAGCTTTCACTAGACATTAGCTTAAGACATACTACAACAATTTTCCGCGCTACGCGGCCTCGATTGAAAAACTTAGAGTTCCATTATGATGTTTTTTAAGTTTAATAAAAACTACGACCTTTCCGGTCTGTGGCCTACATGCAAGAGTGGGCTTGACCCCAACGAAAGCAATCGTTGCCTTCCCCCACTACTTGATTTACCTGTACAGTTTTGATTTTCAGCGTATTTCTTGTCTCTAACTGATTATTTTAAAATCTGTAGCAACTTGATTTTTGTCGTAGCACACAAAGCACTCGCGATGTCATGATTTGTGTACATTACAATTCATTTTAAACTTATCCAACTAACAATTGACCTTAATGGCTTAGCAAATTTAATTAAAATTATTTTATAACAAATTGATATTTTTTCAATTTTTTGTTTAATTGTTACGGGACCAATTTTTCCCGTTACAGTGTGTGTGTGTGTATAAATAAAACATCTATAATACATTATATAAATGTAAATATAAATACTGTATATAAAAGTACATCCTGAGAGTTAATTTCGGAATGAATAAATCCTTCTCTAATACTAATATGATGTAATAGGTTTACTCTTTCTGGAATCGGAATTCCGAGATAATGCATCTAAGCTTCAGCATGTATGTAGGCAGTATGAAATACAATATAGCTTATCTTTTCACAGAAACCTAGCAATTTCATGGAACGTCAAATCGTATAATACGCTTATAGCAAGTAGTTCAAATAATTGTCTACGGTTAAGGGTCCTGTTAAACATATTCCACATATCAAACCTTCAGTATCCGTTCAGTTTAAGGATTTATAAAAACTTTTAAACAGATTTTTTCAATGTTACCGTAGAATTATAAAAGCTGTTATGATATCAAAACAATGTATTTTGAAAATGTTAAAATTATTCTTAATTACTTTTGTTTTTAAACAGGAAATTTTTTCTATTCTTATTTTAAAAATTTAGGTAATTATTTTTTTATGGTAAGTAATTTTATTTTACGTTTTTTCAAATAATGTGTTGTTTTTGTACTAGAGGCTTCCGTTTTAAAAACTTTATTTAACAATCCCCTTAAATATATCAGAAATGTAACCACATTGTGATAAAATCTCCAGAACCAGCTTTAATGGACATAACACTCATGTTTTATATATATTATAACACACACATACATATATATATTACATCACACACAAACACACACACACACACACACACACACACACACATATATATATATATATATATTTATATATATATATATATATATATATATATATATATATATATATATAATTTATTATAAAGATATGATGCCCATTTTATAAAACTAATTGCTATTGTTTCGAAATATTATCTTAGAAAGAAATGTTAAGGAAAGAGCCGATATAGAGACAAAGCATATTTAAGAGCCTGTTAAGAGAACTTGAAATAAGCCATTTGAAATAAGGGGGAGATTACTTCTAAGGTTAAAATAACTCCGAAAGAAAGTATAAGGGGGAATTTTACATTTGAAGAAGTCAAGCAACTCTTTAAATTTGTGTGTAACAACACAAAAACAAAAACATATTTTTGGGGGCAATTGGAAAGGATTGTTATTTTTTTTTAAAAAAGAAATGTTTTTGAAGAAGAGTGAATGGCATTTTAAACAAATGATAAAGATTTAGTTAATTAGAGCTTAGCTAGAGAGAACTATTCACAAAGGTAAAAATTTTAAAAATAACTCAAAATCTCACAAAAAATAAGTTTTTAATTAACAAAAACACACTATTTCTCAAGAAACTAGTTTCGGCGACGATGTCGCCTCCCTCAATGATTGGCAACTACTCATTAGTACAAAACTATTTTTGTGTGAGATTTTGAGTTATTTATTTTGACTTTACCTTTGTAAATTATAAAGTGTTGTGATAGTTACTTTTATAAATAAGAATTAATAAAAATTGCCCCGAGTAATAAAGTAATGTAAGTTACATTTATAAATAAGATCTTATAAAAATTGCTCCGATTAATAAAGTAAGGTGGAAAGTGAGGCAAAAATCTAATTTATCACCGTGCAGAAGTGATAGTGTTCGAAATTATTCCCAGGAGCAACCGGTGGAAGACAAAGACACTCAAATAAATAACTACATACTGCATTAGATTATAGATGAATATCTAACAACTGAGTGAATGTCTTATAAATTAAATTTATTCTCCTTATAAATTATAATCGTTTCTTTAGATCACACCACTTCTACTTTACAGAAAGATCTGTAGATAGATAATTACTACCCCAGAGAGGAATAATAAATGCCCCTGTATTTTAATAAGTTGTAATAAAGAGCCGAATGCCTCAAGAGTCCAACTTTATATTCGAATTTATTTATTCAATCCTAGAATTTTTGTTGACTCATTATAATGTGTCTACAAGCGTAAATTGTTACTCACTTAATATCAGGTAAAATTATTATGACAATTAAATTAATATGCTTGCTTTAATTATTTAGCAATTTAAAGCTGTTGCTGTAGGTAATGTAAGGTCCTTGGTAATTCGAAAATAATTAATATAAATTATATTCATTCTGCATTGCTAAACTCGCAGTTCAGATATTTTAACAGTTCGCTCTTCAACTGTTGTTGGTTTCACCTCATCATTGATAGATGAGATTCTAGCGATTTTATTCAGTGCAGAACGGACGTACTCCGGATAATACCTATTCACCATATTTTCCATCCGTGAAGGAATACGTATCAGCATATACATATAGGGGAAAGTCGTCTGGTATCGAACAAATCATGATTAACCAGGATACAACTAATGGCAGCACCTGTCATGCCATCAGATTGTTTCTTGAAGGAAAATAGAGCCGTATTGAATGATAACGCCGCGTCTTTTAGTTGTAGGGTCACGTTTTATTGTTTATTCGTACAAAGTTATGTTTGGCAGATTATAACTTCGGTAGATTTGAACATTTGTATGTATTTTTGTTTACCATCATAAACCTACTATTTTACTCTATAAGTTATAGGTTAAATGAAAACCTACACAAACTAATAACTTGTCTATAGTTGAATCCATGTCAATTGCCGTTCGGGTGGTATCAGACAAAGTAATTTCGGATGGTATCGGACAAAAAAGAATCTCTGATAGTCTTTACACATAAAACTATAATCAAAGGATTTTTTTCTCCAGACAGAAATGGAAAAGATGAGACGGAAATTGTGTGAAGAGTGTATGAAGAGAGGAAGGAACAAGTTTTACGTAACAAAATGACAATAAGGGAAGCAAGTGAAAAACAAAGTGTTCCAAGAATTTCATTAGAGGACGAACTCAGAGTTATATCTAAGGGGAAGTTGTGGAAAACAAACTGAGGAAATATTACAAAAGTACAAATTTAAGAAAACTTTAAATATTTACAACGAAATTAGCCCAAACCAGGCTAGTGACGTCACTCATGCAACATTTGTGGCGAGAGTTTTATAGAAGACTGAATACAGTGCCCAGTGTCCAAGGATGGGCTCACGAAAATTGTGCCGACTTAGAAGGAACTGCGATGTTTGTAGAAAATAAATAATAATACAAGAAGGGACTAAGAGTTTTTATGTTCATCCTATTCTAAAATATTTTTCTACTTCTAAAAACATAATTAAATTTTAGAAATAAAAAAAAATTTGGTCTTATAATTAGATTTTCAAAAATAATAATTTCTCATAAGTATTATTTAAATGAATATAGAAATAAAATTATTTAAATGTATTTTTATTCAGCACAACATGACTGTCCGGATACCATCCTCCATAATCTGTATTACCAAAAATACAAAAGGTGTTCAAATTTGCAAACAGTAAATATTTCTTCTATATTTTGAAGAAAGACTATTTAATGGTACTTGGGTAAATGTATAAAGGTTAGAATGGCAATAAGTCAATTACTCTAAGTTCATAAATAAAACATTAAATGGAAAAAAGCTAATATGGACGATACCACCCGACGTTCCTCTCTCTCTCTCTCTCTCTCTCTCTCTCTCTCTATATATATATATATATATATATATATATATATATATATATATATATATATATATATATATATATATATATATATAAAGAATGATAAATATCATCTTGTTCCTCGAGGATATATGTGTCCTTGAATGTTTACAGGAATGCATTTTACTGTTTTCTTCAACTCGGACATCGTTTTCCTTCTGATATCACTTTCTTCAACCCTTATCGTCAAAGTCATCGCCTGTACCTTCAGTATCGATAGTCCTTTCCTTCACTTGCAATTCGTTGTTTTTGTATCAGGTCTCTAGAAGCAAGTCTCTAAACACAAATAAGTTCTGTAACAGAATTTTATCTACTCGTATACACGAGTTACTATACACATTATTATTATTATTATTATTATTAGGCCTATTATTAACGTTATTGTTATTAATAATATTATGATTGTGTACTTATAATTCTAAATGTTTTTTTATTAGCTAATATGTACAATATTTTATTCTATAAATATGATACTCCTTCATGACTTCTCTGTGCTTTGGGTGGCTATTTAACAACTTTATTTGAAACACTTAATCAAAACCTAAATAATTTGACTTGCAACGGCTTCACAAAAGATTGTCTCATGAATCGTGTCGATTGTTTCCAGACGTGAATAATCTATATTATAGCTAATGGTTCAATACTAAGGTTAAGAGGTTTAAAATCCACAACACATAAAAATTTTCTTTGGCTAACTTGGACGTTTGAAAATCACTTTTATTACAAATCTTGGTTTTCAACTACTTTTGTCAAGTTGGAGCCAACAATATGGGATCTATGACAGTTGCAAGGATGAAATACCAGTTCGGTCCGAAACTGCTGAAGGTTTCCGTCTTCCCAGCGCCTCGCCTCGGGCTACCTGGCATAATCTGGAAGTTCTGACAGGCGAATTTGAATTCACAATACCAACGAATCATGGAAATGGCGTTCGCCAAACTGACCATAGCAGATGATCATTATTGGAATGACACAAATTTGTCATACATTTCATTGAAGAAGTGATACACCACAAATTATAAAGTAACACATTGAATTGTAAGAATTGTACCCCTAAGTTGTAAAAGCGCATAGAATTAGGACGGTCACAGGACCTGCCGTATTTACGCTCTATTGGCCCATTCATTTTAACTGAAAATTTGTTATAAATGTAGATTTTACTGATATTTACAAGAAAAATGATACCAAATAACCTAAGCTTTACTTCAGTGTAACTTAATGAAACATAATCTAATACTTGTTAAAAACGTATAAAGTAAATAATAAAACAGTCAACCATATGTTGACTATGGTATCATTATTGAGCAAGGCATTTTAAAAGCGAAGGTATTAACTCTCTACACTTCTGCATCACTGAACAGACCTTTTCATAATTTATGGCCTCGACTCTGAGGAGACTAATTTGTCCTAGACGCTAAGGAGACGTCAAGCTGCAGTAGTATCTAGCCAGAAACAAAATCTAAGGTGCCTAAAGTGGTCCATGCTGGATAGAAGAGAAGTGTAAGCAACGGGCAATGTGTTGTTTAACAAACTAAACTGTTCTAAAAGTAAAATGGTGCATGACATGCTGTATATTGTAATTCATCACATCTGCTAAGTGAGACTATGAGACGATTATCCTAAATTATATAATTAAAATAAAATTATTTCTAGAAATATGTTTAGGCTCAGTAAATATAAAGGACTGTTGTTTACAGTTTTTGGGAAATTTAGAAAATAATAAACTCATAGGCTTCATGTTCTGTACGAAATCGTGATTCATTACAGTCATTCATTACAGAGTAGGCGAATTAGCTTGTCTGCTATATAAACTAAATAAATGGGCTGTCACAATGATTACAACAAGAAAGTTTCTCCTAATTATCCTTAATTAGTTTAACGATGAATGAATAAAATAAAGGAAGTTGATTTAGAATTTAATTACTCACAAGGCGGGGAGGGATGACGGAGACATACTTGGTATTAATCCCTTCCTCGATTGTATTTCCGTAGGCATAAGCTGATAAACAAACTTTCAACGATTGCCAAAATAACTGCATATGCTTCTACGGTTAGCAAGTGGTTAGTTAGAACGTTATAAACTTTACTTCACAAAGTAATATGCGTCCTTCACTCAGCAAACTTTATTGGAATCTAGTTCGAACTCGAGGAACGTACGCCTTTTGTACACTTTCCTTTTTAGTATAAAATTACCACAGGTCAATCATATATAAATTCAGTTGTTTATTAGTTTTTTTAAAAAATATATAATTTTCCTGTTAGGTGTTATGATAACTGTGTATTTCCCGTATTTGGATTTGCTATCGTATTTGATTGCTTTGTCCTTTAATTTTACATGCATTTATCTATTATACTTGATTGCAATCAGTATCTTCGTTTTATTCCATAATTATGTTAAAATCTATAAAGTTATATCATTAATACCATTTCTCTTATTCTAAAAACTACTACTTCTAGTGATAATTTATTGTATTGTTTCATCATAAATCGTGATGTTTTATTGTGTTATTCTGCTTGCGACGTACTACGTTTTTTTATTCTGTATATTTTGTTTAATTGCAGATTTAAATTATTAGGTTTTATTTTGTATTATTCTATTAGTTTTGATTATGGTATTCCTTTTGTGTATTCTATTTTAATGAATTGTGCTGTTTCATTACACTCTTTTCTTCTATTACCACGTTTTTTTTACTAAGGTACTTCTTAATATATACATGTATATGTGATTTTATTATTTAATTATACATAGTATTGTTGAATTATGGTATCGTTACTGTTCATTTAAAATATGGTCTCTTGGTTTTTGACCGGTTAAAATGGTTATTTTATAAACTTACTATTATTTCTCTTCCTCAAAAGATCTTATTAATAAAGTTGAAATACGGTCCTAAACGTTTGAAAGAATCGAAACTATCAAAACAGAAGAATACAACAGAAATATTTTGAAATATATATTTGAAAAACTATCCACTTTAAATAGTTTACGTCGTAATTTTGTTACCTTAATATAAACGAAAATTAATATTTCCTAGAAATATTATTTTGTATTCTAATAAAGATGATAAAAGAATATATATATATATATATATATATATATATATATATATATATATATGTGTGTGTGTGTGTGTGTGTGTGTGTGTGCGTGTGTGTGTGTGTGTGTGTGTATTGGAAGAAATATTGCGACAGGGTTTTTTCTTTGATATTTGAAACTATTACTGAATTATTTAATTGCTTTCAATATATACCAACGAAATGACTCTTGTTGTAGTGAAAAACACCCTTCTCTCTGCATGTTCCTTAGGAAGCTTAGCAATATGGTTTTTTACGCCATTACCAATGAAATTCAATTCAAACGAATATTTCAAATTATGTACCTTCCTTTTCGCCAGGAAAAAAGTTCTTTGGTGAACTCTTGCGATTCCTGGAAATGTGTCTTTCCATTAATAATGTTACGTTGTTACAAGTCTTGCTCAATAGCTTCAAAGACGAGTTCTGGATAAGCGGAACATATAAGAGTAAAACATTTTCTATTCAGTTCTAATAAGTAATTGTAGTGAATGAATAATTATTTACATTAAACTACGTAAATTTTGATATAGTAAAAAGGATAAATTATGAAATTTAAGTAGCCTATTTAACGGCGATGATAAAGTGAAGTTTTAAGACCCACGAATTAGAGGTTGACATGGGGTCTAGACCCACATCAGGAAGCAACGCAGGAGGGACTCATCCTTGACCAGGCAAAGCCTGACTCTATAACTAACAGTTATTTATAATTGAAAGATTCTTATATTGAATTAAAATTTTATTTACATATCTATATCAATAAAAGATCAATAACATAAATAATTCAATAATCACAATTTAATAATTTTCCGTCAGTAAACAATTTACAATTAATACACAAGAAGGAGCCAGGAAACTAAGAATTGATCTTACAATTTATATTTGTGTTTCCGACATTATATTCTTTAATTGTGAAATTAAATTCCACTCGTTTATTCTACTTAAATATTACTTTTATATATTGAATAATGTACATCATGTTTGGTTTGTTTAATTATTGATTTTTATATATTTATTTAAATCTATTTAATGAATTGAGGCAATAATAGCGTTTTCAGTGAATAGAAAATATATAGACATAACAACACCAACATATTTGTATTAATAATTACAGTTTCGGTTTAGTTTTCAAAATTAGTATTTTTACATTTAAATGTTACCAACTTGACGGGCATAGAGCGAAATACGACTTGAGTTACAAAGTAATTTGTATTTTTTCCCTGCTGTAGTTTGAAACACACCAACCCGTCAATAATGGAAGCGTGGAAGGCCTTGTTCGAATACTTTATTTCTTTTAAAAATCCACGTCACGTATTTTATTTGAAATGGAAAATTTCATTACCTAACCATTGGCCACGTTCACTAATTTCGGTAATAAATTCAAATTTACTTTAAATTTTCATTGTATATTGTAAAAATTAGTATTTATATTCCAAGACACAAAACGAGTAAAATGTGATTAATTCCGTAAGTTAAATGCTATTTTTCCAATGAAGTATGGTATAAAGTCTATGGAGACACGTTTGTATTTAAATAAAGTTTGTTTTCATAAACATTAATGTTATACTTTATTTTCTCTTGAAAGTATCCAATTACGTCCGTAACTTATACTACTAACACGCTTTAGGCATTACTGATCCTCCATCAAGCGAACCTTAACTTGTGACTTTCGACTACAGTACACTTTCTATAATCTGGCCCTTTACTAATCCGGTTCCTCCAGTAATCCGGCGTGTCGGTTAAGGACGGAAGATCTAAACATAATCAATATGTAAATGAACATGTATATTTGCCACTACATGTCGATGTCATTGACTGAGTAATCTTCACACCAACCGATTCTAGTTGTGTAGCGCGTGATTTACAAACGATATCGAGCCGTACGTTGTTGCAGTGGTTACGTACAGTGACTGTTACTGAAAAGCGAGTGAACAGTATGGTCGCAGTGTAGACGGAAACAAATTTCGTTTTTTATTACCGTAAAAGATAGGTTAATCTTTTTTTGTAAAAACCAATGCATTCATTCTTGTTTTATCATTTCAAATGTAGTACAGTACCATTTTCCTTTTTTATTATTTATTTGGGAGAGGGGGGTTTAGAAATAAATATTGTTCAATGTAAAATGTTTTTTTTTATGGACCCTCCAGTAATCCGGCGTTTTCAGAAATCCAGCAGTATTCCAACCCTATATCTGGCAGATTAGTGATTGTTTACTGTATGTCGTTCGGTTTTCATGTTGTTTTATTACTATGTGCATCAATGTGTGAGCATTACCATGTATCGTCTACTATTTGGATACGTTAAAGCGGATCTGAGTAAGATATGTGGTGAAAGTGTAATAGCCGCATTAGAAGGACGCTAATTTCTTTGCAATTGTGGAAAATAATCATTAAATTAGAATTAGTTAAGCTACCCGTTCCTCCCAATCAAATTTACTAAAACGTGAAAAAGAGATTCTCTAAAAGAGGAAACTCAAGACGATAATACATCGTAAAAATTAATTTTGAGGTACCCTAGTAAATGTAAGACAAGATTACCGAGAATTGAGACCAATTCGGATGAGAAAAGAAATAAAACAGAACAAATATTTTCATCTCTCGATATAAAATAAAATAATGTTATCTAAAAAAAAATTTCTAGAATAAGTTGGAATGGAATAATAAAACAGTAATAAAATCCAGAGAATACCATTTTAAAAACAAATATTTTAAAAACCAATTTTAAATTAGCTTTGTATTCAACTAAATTTTATGTTATAAATAATTCAAAATCAGTTTAATTTACTTACAAAAATCCAAGCATTTTCACTCTGCCTTTTGTGTCTCTTAAATATAAAGATTGTTCTTCAACAACGTACGGTGAAATTATTTAATATTTTAAATAATTAAATATTTTAAATCTTTTATGTTCTGTAGTTATTATTTAATACAGTTGAAATGAAAAGTAGTGACAAAAGACCGACAAGAAACGCTTGTGTTTAATAGCGACAGAGGATTTCCCCTTTCATTTGCAAGCAAAATGATTTTCATAGGTAAAATATTTCCAAGCTTATCGTGAGACAAACATAAAAAAGATTATACGGGTAGAATACCGAACCTCCTTCGTTTTTCAAGTCGGTTTAAAATCATTTAATTATTGGTTAGGTTTTTTTTTTTATTATTTTACCATGCTTAACAACTGTTGAATAAATATTGTTAGGTTTATAAAACCTGACTATACAATTCACAGATCCATTATGTAGCTATACACTCAGGAACGATACTTTGCATATCTCTTCAATTTAATTCATAATTTATATCCACAATACTAAATATATCTGTCCGATTTAAATAATGTATTGAATAATGTAATGCATGAGTGACTCTTCTGTCGTTCAATCCGATGCATTTCATTGAATTTATTTACAATAAAGAGACCACCCCTGCTCCCGTTCTACAGATAAGTCCCGTCACATCTCTTGTATACATTCCCTGTACGTTACCCCAAGGAACTTCATGCATTACATAATATACTTCCATTACATTAATATATAGTGCACTCATTCGTTGTCGATTATTATCAGAAGGTTATCAATAAAGAAAAAGATTGTTTTATGGATGACAGAGAGAGTCAGTCTTATATATTTATAATATCAAGGGACGTTCAAGGTATAATGCTAAAGTAGTATAAATAATTATGAAGAAAACTCAGGACTATGGAGTCTCTGCATATAGAACCTAACAACATACTGTTTTGGTGCAATTAACTACATATCTTCTCTAACAATATTTTAATCTGCTTAACTCTTAAAGATATTGCAAGGAAATTAGCTTTTGTGATTAGCTGTAAAATGGGCTAAGAATCACAAAATTTGTTCGTAATTTCTCACATTTTATGTATAATCGTGATTCTCTATTCACAAACTGAAGACTAAAGCATCCTTCGTACAAAATAATAACAACGTCTCTATTGTAATTCTTAATTTATAAAACTTATTTTTTCCCTTTTATATAAGCCCTGGTTTGTTTTATCTTTATATCATCCACACAACTCGCTCTCTGAAAATAACTTATTGTCCGACGTGGTTTTCAAAATCAATGCCTGCGTTCGTCATTAGTAATAAATGTTCCTTAGCTATCAACGCTTTTTGAATGGGGTTACAGTTTTTGATATTTTTCCTTTTTCCTACCAAAACTAACGTTATATTTTAGGCTATCACCGAAAACGTTTTACCGCATCCACTATTTCTTGGTTTTCGATTTTAGTGATCACAAAACAAATAACACTAAATGACTAGTTTTGATTAGAAAAAAATAACAAATCGGCTCTAAAACCATGTTATCTAAAACGTATAACTAAAACCTATATATTTATATATATATATATATATATATATATATATATATATATATATATATATTACTTTTTATTGTTTAATAATTTAAAACAACATAGGTTATTCAAATACAAGAATATTTATTAATTTATATCCAAAGCATTTCGTCGGTGAATGAAAATTTATTCCTGATGATGTTGGTACTGTTTACCGACAAAAAGCTTTGGATATAAATTAATAAATATTCTTGTATTTTAATAACCTTTGTTGTTTTAATATACATATATATATATATATATATATATATATATATATATATATATATATATATATATATATTATAACCAGGAGAAGATTACACTGTTCTTGTAACTCTGGTAATAGCGTCGCTATTACTATTTTTTATTTATTTGTAACAATGATCTCATTTTTTCTAGAATTAAATTAGAAAATATAGACTTTGTAATTATCGTTCTGGTTACGTCGCGCTGTGTACCTCGTTGGGAAGTTTTAATAAAAGTATTTGCAAGAAGCAATTTTTCTTGACATTGCTTATGAAAACTCGTTCACCAAGTAAAAATGCGCTCTAGATGTCATAATATTTCACACGATACAGCTCCTAACTGCTGTAAAATGTCGACATGAATTGGCTGTACTCGGTATTGAGAAATGCTTCGTATTGTTCAGGTTTTTAAAGAAATAGAAACAAATTGATTTATTTTACCATCTTCTCATTTATCTTCAATTGTATTGTAATTTTTATCTTAAAACAAAGAACCACGATTAATTTTTACATATGATCATTTATCTTCACCATGATATTGTATTTTTTTAAATTTTAAAACAAAGAAACCCTAATAATAGCTATTAATTTCAAATTAATTATTTTACTTGTAAATATTTATTTCATTTTCGAAATACTTCCAAGGCCAAATAAACCAGAATTACATCGTATTTCGTAGCAAGCAACAGTTGCTCACTGTTCATATTTTTGCTTTTTTTTTCGTTTAAAGTCACACATTTATCTTTAAAACCAAAACTATCCCATTGTTTCATTACTGTGAATAATGGTGAATCCTACAAGAATTCATTTAGATTTTGTAGTTAATTGTAAACAGAATTAATGGGATTGTACATAATTTTCTAACCCGAAGAATTGTTAGTTACGTCGCATAATAATGTCATATAATAGACGTCTATTTAATGTGTTGAAAATAGAGCAAATGTCAACTGAGGTTCCCATTAAAAGTGTACGGTTTGTTTTTAACCCATACATTTAAAAGGTTTTATTAACTACATCAGTCTGACCAGTTAGTGTTGTTTTATTAATGTTCGAGGTATGTTGGGTGTATGAATTACTCCAACATGCAATACGTAGATTCTTATTAATTATTCAATATGTTGGAGCTATGGATCTATAGGTTCTATTTGGAGAGATAGTTTAGTAAATAAGTAATGGCAAATCGAAATATTTCAATATTTGTTCTAGGCAAGAGATTTCCTTCTAACTGACGCTATAATTAGGCCTACGTATATTTGCGCAGAGATATGCATCTAGAAATGACGTCGAAATAGTGTTGAGTGAGAAAAACATCTTTTGAAACGTGCTAAAGTAGATGAAAGAAAAAAAATAAAAAAACATATTTTGAAGTAATAAGATTTATAAAGGAAAGAAATGTAAGATGTATTACAAGAAAATTAATAACATTGAGAGTGAACTTGAAAAAAGTATTAAGCTGAAAGTTTGAAATAAAGTCAATTATTAGGAAGAGAAATTATTAAAATATTGGAAAATTGAGGTCAATAAATAACAAAAAGGTGAATGTAATATATTAATAATAATAATAAGTCAACTATTGCTTTTGAGATATTATATATAGGCTGTATATATATATATATATATATATATATATATATATATATATAAATATCGTATTATGTATTCTTGTGTATTAATAAAGAACATGAGTCAAAATACAAATACAAGAATTATAATTGAATTTACAATTCAAAGCTTTTCGTTGGCTAACAGTACCAACATCATCAGGAATATTAAACAATTAAAATTAACATATGTGCAAATTAGATCAAATAAATAGCTATGCCAATTCAATTACAATGTTGTTAAAAAATTTTTATTTTGCTGCCCTAACATTACAATTACTGAATATAATGTATATATATATATATATATATATATATATATATATATATATATATATATATATATATATGCTGATACGTAATCCTTCACGGATGGAAAAATATGATGAATAGTTACTATCTGGAGTACATCCGTTCATCCTGTAGTCCATAAATTCGCAGTTCCGACGATTCGCTAGAACCTCATCCAGCATTGACGAGGTGAACCCAACAACAGTAGAAGAGCGAGTCAACTACTGCTTCTCGCTTTGTACTCCAGATAGTAAATTCATCATATATATATATATATATATATATATATATATATATATATATATATATAGTGCAAGTAATAGTTTATAACAATATATTTTGTATAAGTAATAGTAGTTAATTACAAAAACATTTTGATAAATGGTATTAAAAATGTGTTTGAAAAGTTCATTGAAAACCATTAAACCAGAACGAATATATTTTTTCTTACCATGCAGTTCTATTGAGCCAGACGAAACCCTAACCTTAGTTAATTTAATCATATAAAAATGATTTTATCAAAACATTTGTTGTTCATTGTTATATAAAAATTGACTTAATTAACTTATGTTATTGAATGTGTGTAGCACTCAAGTTATTATTCTTATTATAACATTATAACTTATTACTGAACAGTAGAGACGGAGTTCTACACCCCTAAAGTGGAATTTAGTTATTAGCTATCCGCGTCGTATCTTTATGTGCATCTGCCCATTTGTCACCATATAGATGTATGATAGATAAATTGTGAGGAATCTATTTTGTAGGATCCAAAATTGTGAGAATATGAATATTGTCTTAGATGGAGAAACTATCTGTGTGGATATTCAGTGAAACATGACGAACGTCGTCGATCGTTTTAAAAATATATTTCTTTACTAGAACCAGTAACTGATTATCACAATGCTTTTTTTTTATTTTAAAAGATAAATTTTACTGCTGTAAAACGGCTAGAGTGTAATGTGACCTCATTCTAAACAAAGAAGTTGAGCGAGGGAGAGAAAGTAAATACAAAGTCGGGCTGTTTACGCTTTGTGTTTATGTTACTTGACGTAACAAGTGAAACTAATTTTTATAAACCATTTATATGTGAACTGTAAATAGATCTTTATTAACGTTTTAATTTATTTAAAATGTATTTATTATCTCGCTTTAAAAAGTATTTGTTTTATTAAAATGTACGTATTTGGTTACGGTTTATCATTACAACCTATGCTATAAAGAAATCTGTTGTATAAAGCAAATACCGTTTTCAAGTGTTTCTATTTGCCATTATTACTTTGGCAAACTGTTTCTCCGTCTGTTCAACATGTTGATCAATGAGTAAGCATTTGTGTATTGGATGTTGGAATACTCACTAAAAGATACGTGCCTGAAATATTAACACGGGGAATGTTTAATAACAAAGACCGCATCAATGCCTGGAGACTGCAGTAAGATTACCTAGAAGTACGATTACTTCAAAAGTAAATAGGCCTACTTAATTTTGGATAAACATATCTAATAGATATTTGTATAGAATCCATTTAATGTAATTGATAATAAAAAAATTGTAGTTTTAGAAGACATCCATTAAATGCTATAAAGCCTACTAAATACAAATATTTATTTAACAACATTTATTTCAAATCCCTTCTTAAAAGTGTTAAAAGTGCTTTTATTTCCGAAAATGGAATACAAATATATATATATATATATATTAATACATATATATAAATCATTATTATTATTATATGTATTTATTAGTATTATTTGTTTATTTACTGTTAAATATATCCATTAGTAGCATTATAATTTAATATTGTACAAAAAGTAAAATAGCATAACCTACGTGTTGAACAGATTTTTTTTACACAAAGTCAGATATTATATGAAACCATATGTTATTACCCAATTTACGTTGAATGCTGTAAAAATATCGATGTGTTAGAGCGGCATTTGAGGGTCACGACAAGCCGAAGATTTCTCTCCGTCCAAAACATACCTTCAGGCCAGCCATAAGAAAATACATTCCAGTAAAAAAATGTAGCTGCAATGATTGCAAAAGTTTATTTGTAACATTTAAAATAGCAAACTCACATAACTCGAAATATTGGTTTATTTGGTATACACAAACCGTTTAAAGACGATGATATGATATAAGCTGTATTATATCTATTTTGCTATACGTAAAATAATTAATTTTTCCTTAGAAATACATATTTAAAAGACCCCTTCTTTTATTCCATTGCCTATCATGGTGGATGGACGTCTGTCGTCTATTCGCTTTGAGCATTCGTTCGAGGGTACACTTGTGTATGTCTCAATCTGAGGCAGTGCAGCGAAGCATTCGAACCGAGCTGTGGTGCAATGTCGATACTTAGCTCAAGTCATTTGTCGAGTGGACCATGATTAATTACAGAACAATTACAAATGTATTACATAAATTCGTGTGGAAGAGTTTTGCATTGTAATCGAAGGAGAGGAGGAGAATATCAAATAGAGAGAATCTTTTGTACGGAAACACGTATTACAGTTTTATACAGACCATTTTCCTTTGGTGTTCGAGCTGATATTAAAGGGTCCTTAATCGCTTCATTCAAATAACCTTCTTACAATACCCTTACGATCAATTGTTTGGCGTGACGAAGTTGTATTTCGTTTGCAGCGATACAACCCTGGTATGTAAGCCTACTAATTAATGTCTTGAGCAAGTTTAAAGTTTAATATTTGGATTGGACTTGGAAAAATCTAATAAGGCTCATCATTAAACTTGTACTTTTTTTTGTTTTATTATTGTTTCGTTTCAAAGTTCTAAGAGAATAAATTACTTGAGATTTGTCCATTTAGATAAATATTTTAAAAAATTATATGAAATTTTAATTAAATAATACCGAACTAAGTGAATACGTAAGGGCTTACTGACGCGTTTCCAAACAATCATTCCTTTTATGAAGCAAAGCCTCTACTTAAATGGTTTCGAAACGCGTCAGCAAGTAAGCCCTTTCGTATATACATAGTTAAGTATTATTTAATAAAGTTTAATCAGTGAATTTAAGATGATTACAAGAAGCAACTTGATATAAAATGTCAACAACCTTCATTTTAAAATCAAGGTCACTTATATATGGAAATATCTATAAAGTCAGCAACATTGAAAACACAATATTGAAAATTGAATAACATAAAATATTAATAATATTAATGTTTTTATGCTAAGAGGTAAATTTGACAAAACTAGGTATACACCCATTAGAGAGTAAGTCGATATCACTGAAATTATTCCGACAACGGGAACTTACTCCTAACAATTGTAATCCAGAACTGTAAACGAGCACACATGCTTTATTTTAACCGTGACTAAATCACATATGCGTCTTCTAAAACCATTATCAGAGAATGTCAATACCTTTACATTGGTCGAATTTCCTTATTTCAACCACGTTTTTGACCTCAAGGCATAGTAAGCTCTCTGTACATCTTTTATTTGTTCATTTCGAAAACTCTACAATAATAAAGCCAAAATAATGAAAATAATTAACCAAAAAGTTCATTTTATTTGCTTTTTATGATAAATAAATGCTGTTTATGATGAACATTATTAATTAGGCAGATAATCGAAGACAATAAACTACTTTGAAAACAGACCCGACTACTTTGAAATTACCTCTCAATGAACAAATCTGCAAATTTATCGGTTATTTCTGGAACGTAATAGAGTCGAGTATCTGTTTCTAAAATGCGGATAAAAGTCGATTTTTCCTAATTAGTCTTATCGTAAAACTAGTCAGTGCTTGATATGTACAATTAGTTGGTTGTAATTTTTTTATGACTCCGCGCTGCCTGTTAGGACAGGCATCGAAAAAATTGATATTTCACATAGTGTTTATTCCAAGGTGAAGTGTACATAATTTTCAAAGATCAAACAATATATTAGAATATTTATAGTGAATAATTTATAGTATGGATAATTTTGAAGCGCTTATGTACAATGTATCCTGATCATTTTTTTTTTAAATTTAATAATTTGTAGTACAGACTTTTTAATCGTGTTATAAGTCATGGGTTTCGTCATGTTTCCGAATGGATTTTGGTCAATTTCTTAGTATTATATTGTAAACGAATGACTCTTCTTGTCTTTTCAATAAAAATTAGTTCCGAGTTTGTCTAATTTTGTGAGAAGTCATTTAATATTTCTATATGAGTTGCACAATAATTTGAAGCAATCTCCATAGCAATTGTTTTAATTTGTTTTAGGGCGATTAGGAGTCTTGCGATTTTACTGTATGACGAAAGCGCGAGCTTAGGTAATGGCATAAGTAAAACATTGATAATATTGATGCGCCTTTATTGGATTCCCAAAATTACATTGAAGACCAACGAAAAGAGGTTATAATTAAGTGTCACGCCCTAACATAACCGTATGAGATATTTCGAAGCTTTAACAAAGGCAATTATCCTCGAAGCAGAAAGGAACGGTTATCCTGAGCAAGAATCTTATAAAATTACAGAAATTAATCTGCAGGATGTATTGAATAATACCGCTCAGCGATTGTTTATAATCTTGGTAGAAGTCATCCAATACCTACATGAGGAAGAAATTAATATTAATGTACAAAGGGGTATGTGATGGATCGTAGTAAACACAATTTAAACAAAGATTCGACTCGTATGCGAACATTTTTAAAGTACATTTGTACTTTGTACATTGATTGTTCAACGATTGTTTTGTAGCCAACAAAATAAGATAGCATGGGTAAACCCCTTACCGTCTTCCCCCCGTTATTGTCGATCTATTCCAATACGATTCATCAAAGAAACGATATATATTACGAACTAGGAAATCGAATATTCATTAGAATGAATTTTTTAAAGTGACCTAATGCTTGAACAATATGTTTATGTTATGACTGAATTTGGGTAAGATATTAGAATTGCAAATTTGTTTTAAATCTTCAAGAAAAATGTATATTGAATAATTCAAACAATGTTTCCACCTACTCCCACATTTTCTGTACAACCTTCAACTCTTTTACCTCAGCTCCTTTCACATTCTCACTTTGTGTTTCTATCGCTTTTAGTTAGAGTTCTGTGTATATGTGATAATTCGCTCTGAAAGATTAAGCAGCTGAGCACAGCACTTTGTAAACTGATAAACTGTTCTCTAAAAGTAGTCATGCGGTATAACGTTGCCTCGCAGAATAAATGTGGTCATATTACTGCTTCTATTCACTAACAAAGTTATGCGTAGAGTGGATTGCTGGAGGGACAGCAAAGATCGGGCTAAAACATTGAGCAGGATATTTGCACCAAAGTTCGGACAACAAAAACCCTCCCTCCCTGGGGGTTAGGCAGCTCGATGTACATCGTAATTGTTGTCAGAGCTAAAAGAAACCTTTTTGAAAACTTTAAAATTAAAACATGTTCAGAATTGTTTCTGGCGTCATTATTAGGTAATATTGACACTAGGACACTACTAAAGTTGCATTAGTTCCGCACTTGTAAATAAATTCAATTTCATAATATTTTGAAATAGAAAGCTACTTTTTTATACAGTATTGTTATGTGAAATGTGCTGCTACCTCTTTCTGAATTATATAAACATGTTTTTATGTAAATTAATTTGTGGTTTAGTTGAGTGAAAAACGGCTGTCATCGTGAAACCCATTGTTTTTATATGGAGTGACCATATGTTTGTGTCTATCTACAATGATTAATTATAATAATAAAACTAACCTCGCTGGTGCTCATGCCAAAGAAATGAAAAAAATATTGGATGTTTTGATTAATGGTTACAAATTGTAAGTAAAATGAAGACTAGCATGGCTCATGAACCGGTATTCGGAGTTAAGCCCCTACAATAAACTCCTTGTTTATAAGCAAGTGCTAAAACCAGTATGGACATACGGGTTACCACTTTGGGGATGCACCAAAAGCAGCAATTTACAAGTAATAGAACGCTTCCAAAATAATGTGTTGAGAGCTATAGTGGGAGCTCCATGGTACGTCCGTAACTATTATATACTTAGGGACCTCAAGATGAAGAGCGTGAGAGAGGAGGCCGCTACTGCAGCAGTGAATCACTTCGGGCGGCTCCAGGAACATACGAACCCTGTAGCTATGCGACTAGCTCACAGGACACCAGTGCGTAGACTTAAGCGCACTAGATACAGGGGTGGGTTTTTCAACAGATCTAACAATAATAATGAATAGCCCTTGCTATAATTATTTAAACAACTTAGATGTGCATTTCACTGTGACAGTTAGCATAATCAGAAAGTTACAAACATCAACACAGGCTATTGTGTTTTAATCTTTATAATTACGCTACTGTGCTCTCCATAGATTTGAGATCAAACAATATGTAGTTTTAAATGTGTAGGCAATTTCGTTTATAAGGGTACATTTTAATACTCTATTTTTTAAAATAATTTCTTTTAAACCTCGCATAATCGTAGAGCCTGTCTGTAAATGGTAGTGTTATTTCGCTTCAATACATCAGAGCTTCTGTAGACAGTATCAGAGGTACAATGATGTTTATCTTTTATCTTACAGAAACGTTTAACAATTTCATGGAGCGTCAAACAGTGCATTTAGTCCTGCCTTAGTTTGAATAATTGTCAATGGTCTGAGCAGTCTCAATGGTCTTGTTTTTAGTTTAGGAAAAAGCTACCACTTTGTAAGACACTTTTACTGCTTTAAGGCGTTTCACAATCCCAGAGTTTGTATCTTAAATGCTACTACGACGTGGAGCTTATTATATATTGAGTCTAGCTTTCCTGAGAGTATTTAATTTTAACGTTGTTTAAAATTATATATTTCAAAATATTCATATTTTAAATTTCATTTTTATTTTATTTTATAATGATTAAGATTCCCTCCAAAAACACATGGGCGTTATTTTTTTAAATAGTATGTTTTTGTAACTAAGGTTAATGTACTTATTGAAGACTAGCAGAGTGATCGCCCTTCATAGAGCGATAATTGTATTGACTTAATTTATATTTGTATTTACGTTGAATTTAATTAACTGAAATTAAATCTCAAAAAATATATCAAACTATAAACTTACCGATTATTGTCTTCAAAATCCAAGAGAAAGAAAAGGTCCTCCTTGTAACATAACTTTTGTAAAGTATAACTAACTTTAAAAGATGAATAGCAACAAACATTTACTATCACCTGTTGAATAAGGTTTTAAACTGACTTTTACAGGTGATGACAAAATCTTTACGATCAACTGATTTAGCCAAGCATATATAGGATTGCAGTTAATTGAGTGTTGAAGGAATTTTCGAGGTCAGTGGGGAATGTCTATGCAAAATTTCAGCTCAATGGTCCAGTAGTAATTAAGTGATTGAGTAACACATACATACACACACACACACACACACACACACACACACACACACACACACACACACACACACACACACACACACACACACATACACACACACACACACATACACATACACACAAACACACACACACACACACAGATAGATTATATTTTTCTATAATAGTATAGATGATAGTATACATGACTGATTAAGGTAACAGCAGCTTGTGATAAGACGTGTCTGGGGCAACTCATGTAGCAGAGCGTTCAAAAGATATATGACATCATACGGAATATTTTAAGACACCTTGAATGCTATGTTTATAATCTAGAATACTTGTTACAGTACTCTTCATCTCTTTAATAAGTGATGAATGACTTATTAAGTACTATTTTCGCTGGAAAACGTTAAACAGCATGTCTAAGCTTGGAAAGTGTGGACAGAAAGCAGTAAGGCGTTTCAACCTCTCCATTGCTTGTAAGCAGACAAATACCCTTTTTAGATGATTGAATCAACATCCGTCTCTTTCTGTTCTTAACGTAATTTCCTTGCAGTATCTACAGTCTGCAGCGTACAAGTTATGGTTTTCCGTATTCGTACTCCTCGTGTGTGAAATTAATCTACTTTGTCTGGTTTTTTACCGTGATTAACTAGAGTCTAAAGGTTTTATCATATTGTGCCCACAATAATAAACCAAATGCCGGTAATATTTACTCTGTTTATATAGTGGTACGTTTTTATTCCATTTAAAATTTTATGAATCAGTTTAACAGCGACAAATGCTCAAAACCTTATCGTACTCCTTTATGGATGTTTGTCCTTGTCTTGCGTTCGGACGTGCCACGGTTTATAGCGTAAAAGTGTTAATTATATAAAATATATTTATTTAAAGCTATTTGATTCAGAAACATTTATTAATAACATTCCCAATTTTAAGACATCTTACCAAGTTAGGTTTGTACTAGCTGGGCTAAAATAGCATAAACTGAAGAGTGGAGCGACTAGCTATTTTAGGGCTCTCCTACCTTTTTTAGGTCACCTTTAGCAGGTAACGTATAATAAAGAACGTTAGGTAAAAATCAATTACTTATTTATTGTAATTATGAAAGTTATAGTTAAAAATTTATGATTTTGCAAACACTAGTGACAATGAACTATTATTTGAATAGTATTTAGCTAAAATAAAGGTTTAATTCCTAATTTGTATCATTATTTGTTCCGCATTGAGCACAAGTTCTGTTTCTATTAGAGTACGTTAAGGCTAGTGCTGTCTAGTATCACTCCCCTCCTTTAGCCGAGCTCTCACTGCTCTATTGATTCGCAATAACTACTAAATTAAAACAAAAAATTCTTGGAACAAGTTCAGTACAGAGTTTTAATTTTTTAGCCATATGTTTTTATTACTATTTATGTTTGTTTTGGTAACGTTTGAGCCTGTTTATGAAGTTGTTAATATCAAAGGGTTGTTTCCCCTGAATGGGGTCCAGTATAATTAGGGCAGAATATATAAGAAATATAAATCACGAAAGACTTTATCATTTCTACTTGTATAACTCGTTGCCAGATATACCCATAAGCAACGCAAATTTGTAGAGACTTGTGACGTCTCGAAAAGAAATGCAGATTTATTAAAAAGTTACTAAATTTATTTACTTCGTATGAAACTTTATTGGCTAAATAAATGTATTGAAACTTTTTATGAAAAAATTAGTGCATAAGCTTTTGTGAATTCGTTTATGGTTCCAAACTCAAATTTCAAAACTCCCTTGTCAGTTTTGGATACCATATACACCTCCACTATGGGAGGTGATTTTGTTTATAGAAAGATGAAATTTATTAATATTTATGATACATGTGGAGGGATTATGTTTGTAGCGCTCTTAATTGGGCCCCCCTCGGTTTGCGCCTTCAGGGTTGATTCTGTTAGGTACTCTTCATCGAGCCCTTAATTATGAGCACTGCTTTCTAAGAGTAATGATTTTGATTGTAAGAGTAAAATACATAATAAAGATTAAATGAATCCCAAAAAGCAAATTAAAAGGACACAGTGAAAAGAAGCTCCGTAACTTACGTCTAAATAGTGAATTATCGTAGTTGTTAATAGATAATCTATATTGTTTTCTACTATAATTGTTAATCTCTATTGTTAATATAATAGTTAATCGCATATTGATTTATAAATGATGGATTTAGTGATAATGATAGCGTTGACCTTTGATTGTCAATAAATTTGTTGGTGTTTTAAATTTATATCTGTAAACACTCCATGGAATTCAAAACCCACCCGAGTTTGAAGCTCATAGGTTTAAAACAAGCTAAATAAAACCCAAAAGCTCCAAATCGGTTTTATGTTACCCAAACAACGAGATTTGAAGCCAGTAAATAATGAATTTTATTTAAATCACTTAAACAGCGCTTGTAATACAATGAGCCAAGCCCCGAGGACTATGAACACTTCTCTTAATCTAGGGATTACGTCTGTGCACGGGTGCGCTAATATAAATCTTTCCTTCCCTTTTAGACCCCTTACATTTGTAATAAATTATTTCTTCATCCGTATTTTATTTCTATTTAATTTGATTTAATTATATGGAATGAGAAACGATTTCATATTTGTCACATTTAATACAACAATTTAATAGAGACTCATGTTAAATGCACAATACTCTCCCCTAATTACGTCATTACTAAATTCTGAAATAGACTGAAGTAAAACACACATTCTTACATTGACTGACACTTTTTGTAATTAATTTAAACATAATCTATTTATTGTTATAGGATAATTATATTACCTTTTAATTGTAAACTTTTCTCTTACCACTTTTTGTTCTAGTAAAGTGCATGACATTAGAAAGTGAAACAAATATTTTAAAATTTAAATATTCTGCTAATTGCAAACAGTTAATTTCAACCCTCTATTTAAGAGTAATTTAATTTTAGGTTCATATATATGCAAGTGCGATTAATAATTCAGAAATATTTTGTTTGAATATAGTAGCCTATGTTTATGATATTTATGTAACATTTAGACCGAATTTTCTCAGACGTGAGTGAAACTTTGGAAACATGATGTCACACAACAGACGTTATATTTCTACAGACGTCATATGCAGGATGAAGAATTTTAATTCTCCCTATGTTTCTCTATAACAGGTGTCTTCAATTCCTCTAAGACTCAACTTTGAGGTTATGTTTATTAATTTTTAATAGCAATTACCGGCAATGTTAAGAAATATAGTTTATTTACTTAAAATATGTGAGGAAATATATGTAACAAATTATCTGGTAACAAAATATATGATGAAAAATTATATGAAAACAAATTACGACATTTAAAACTACATTATAACAAATTTCGTAATATTCAATTATATAAAAACAAAATTTACGGTAGCAAAGTATGTGATTCCGGTACCAGATTATGTGGCAAATCCTATGATAACATACAATTTCATATAACAGCTGTTGCTTTTATTACTCGTTGCTTATATTCTCTATCATGAAATATTTAAATTAAAAAAGTAATGTTTTAGTAAGGATAATGCTACCGATACTATATTTCGTCAGAGAGTCGTTATGCTGTAGGAGGTGGTGGAGGTGTCGTACATACTGCAACCTCTGTAGAGGGAGTATATACATCCCTGTAGAATAGGACACGTCCTATTCTTAAAGTCATTTAGGTCAATCTAATTTATAATAACATTCTTATTTTTAAAGTATGTTTTTGTAGTCTAAAGTTTGTTTTAATATTCGGCTACTAAATGTTATTGGTATTTCAGATTGGTAAAGTTGAATGTCTGTATCAAACTGCTGCTTCACCTTTTAAAATGCTGCATCTATGAAAGATATTAATCACCGTGATATTAATCCATTCCTTTTATGTAACTCGAGTCGTCAGGAATGTCCAACTTCGACACAATTGTCTAGATAATAGTGGCGTTAAAACGGTAGTAATGCTTTATTTATGTTAAAAAATTAGTTATTTTTTGTCAAACTCAAATTAAAAAAACAGATATACACACGTTTTTTTAATGAAAGTCCAATCGAATATGTTCGTGAACAATAAAATTTATTTTCTGTTTCGAATACTTTAACAAAATTTATCTTTCAATGATACGGTTAATTCAACCTAAACGAATGTCGTTTATTAACAACGAATTTTTTTGGATCTGTATGTGGCGTCATAGTACACGCTGGAATGATTACCGACAGAAAAATCTTCGCACAAAACCTTTACATTTTAAAATAATAATTTTAAAGTCAGCATTATTTTATTATTTGTCTCCTTCAGCTTTTGCGATCAAAATCTCTGGAATATTCACGTTTTACCTTTTGTAACAAGTTAAAACTCAGGCTTCATAGTTTATAAAGGTCAGGATAACAAGTAAAATAGTATTTGAATAAAGAATAGTTTTCACCTAACACTAAAATATTTTATTTATAGTTCAACGCTTGAATATATGACATATGGTATTTGTTACAAGGTATAACGTTAATTTATCGTGAGATTTTTAAAGAACCTACGAATAAAGAATGAGGTAAGTGCTATAATATATTTCCTTCCGAATATATTTAACTGGGAAGCATTGTCGTATTAGTAAAGTCCCCTCGCTAGAAGTGGAAACTGTTACACTTTGGGCGACTTGGTGAGTTAATGTAATGCGTGAGACAGTCCTGTTGTCATTACCATACAAAGGTATTCAGGTACTCTTGTGGCCAGAGTAATGGAGCGTAGTGCCATAGTGACTGTAAGTACTTACACCTACACATATATTAAATGGATGTAGTTGGGTGCGATTCAATAAGGTGTAGAATACATTTAATAAAATAAAGGGCTTGAAATACTAATTTGCTACTATCATGGCTTTATATAAGCTAATAAACAGAAGTATTTAAGCTAAAACAAATTGATAATGTAAAAAACAAATTGGTTTTTTCAACAATAAAACCAATACTCTATGTTTTTCGTCAACACTTATGCTTAGATTCTTAAAATTTCATAACCTCAAACAGGTTACACCCATCTCCTTACACAGGTAGAATTATGTATTAAGTAAGTGTTTTAGGTCTATTTAGTCTAATATTAAGTCTAATAGCCATGAAAATACTTACAAAATTTAAAATGACAAAAAACGTGAAGCATATGCTCGATATTCGTTGTAACTATAGGGAGTAGCTGCCAAATGTATATGATTTTATCTTTTGAAGTCAATGAGCTTGCTCTCTCTCTCTCTCTCTCTCTCTCTCTCTCTCTCTCTCAAGCAAAGAGAAATGTCTAGCACATAGAACCCCATGAGGGAAACAAGAATTAACAGGATGAAGAAAGAAGTGAGCAGAGGATATAATTATCCTTGGTGTGGAATGGGGGGAGAGGTTAGGACGTTGTCTCTACAGCATCGCTTACTTGAAGTAGATTTCCTCTGAAGAGTGGTGTCACTCCTAGAGCCGTAACAAAATGTACATCAATCAGCGACAGTTCTGTTTCAGGTAACGGAGGGACACATGCTTGGATGAAAGCTTTGAATAAAGAATACCAAATTATTCCTAACACTGCCTTATTAGCTAAGTATTTAAAAGCAAATACCCGATCCTATCTCTTTATAATTAGTTTATCATAGCTCATAGAGTTCCTGCAAGATCTATTGTGAGTTCTTGACAGGGTTTCTTTCTAGACCGTACTCTATTATTTCACTATGTATGATTTACCAAGAAAGAGTTTATCGGCCTGGTATATAGGCATTCCATCCTGATTGCACTTATGGCAGGGTTACTAAACACATGCGCATGCGAGATGGAGGTAGCTCGCTAAAAACGTCATGTGACAAGGGCTGGGCGGGTAATAGAGGCTCAAATCCATTGACCCAAAAGCCTTATAAACACATCTGTCTAATTCAACATGCAAATATTGCACCAAAACGACACTAAAATTCTTATTGGAACAGCGTTTTTATATGATTCACTCCTTTTTCGGACCTCTGCAAAGATCACCAATTCTAGTAGTTTTAATTGTATAATATATTTAAATATTAATACGTTTTAATAGTAAACATTAATTCACTTGAATCAGTATAGAAAACTATTGTTGCTGGGACTAGGCAAACCTCGTCCAATGTCATCGTTAAGGTTATAGTAATAGTAATTTCAAATAAACCACAATCACATTGGTGGAGCATGCGCGGTGACTCGAAGGTCAAGCCTCGTGAATAATTAGGTCAATTACAACTATAGCTCAAATCATTACAACCTAGGTCTAGACATTGTGGACATAAGGTTAGTTATGTTATTAATTTGTTCGTTGATTGCAATATAACTTGACCTATATGCATAAATAAATATATATATTTGAATCCTATTACACCGTGATGTCATTGGTCTTTTTCTTTGTCGTCATTTTCTGATCCATTTCCAAGGTTTTATTGGTAATCTACTGTTCGTATTTTTTCCTATATAACCGTATAACAAAAGCAGCTTTTTTCTATGACGTCTGTAAGAAATGTCTCTACATTTATTATTTCTTTGATTCTCTCCGTTATTATATGATATTGTATTGTGTATCTACTACTTTTAATCCAGAAACTCTTTTGCATATATTAGTTTATGTATGTTCTTGTTCACTTCCCAGACTTCAGACCAATAAGTCACTGTATTTTTCACAAGTGATATAAATATGTGTCTTTTAGTAATTTTCTTAATGTTTTTATTCTTATTTTATAACACTTAATACTAACAAAAACTCAGTCTCTCTCCTAAGAAGTAAAAAGAAGAGTCCAAACCTGACCTTAAATATTTTCGATTACTAGTAATGGTAAACTTAGAAATTGTTCGAAATATAATCATAGTAACTGCTGAAAAAGATTTCGTAACAACACCATATTTTAAAGCGGTTGGTCAGATAATAAGTAGACAGTAAAGAGAGCCTTTCGTTATTAACAAAGAGAATGTGTTTAATTACATTTATTGATAACATAAGTGTCATTTGAACGCGTCTGGAAAAATAATTATAGATTGTGAGTTTGTATCCAGTAGCACTTAATACTGGTTTGAAGTAATGTTTAGAGATCGCAAATTTGAGCGAAAACACCTAAACATATAATTTAGTTAATAACTGTTTACACATTTAATATAATCATAGATGTCATAATTAAATTCACAGCCGAGCGTAGAAGGCATAAACAAGCTCTCTGTGTTTACCATATATTTTGTACATACCTTAATGTAAATATGTCCCGTACATAGATTAGGGTTCCCCATTGTATCCAAACTCAAACAATAACGCACTGAATAGTGAAATTATTATGATAAAATATTTTAAAAATTAATATCAATAATAATATGTTTTTAACAATAATATAGTTTAGTTAGATATGATCACTCGAGATTGACTTGAGTTAACTTCATTTAGCTTTTAAACAGAAAGAGGAAATATCAGTTTACTATTGATGAGATAAATGGCCAATACAATTATGATGAAGTAAAACCATTTATCATGTTATGGCTTTAATAATTGTACAACTTTCCTTCACGTTAATGGAAGCATCAACCCTCTGAAAACCAGCTGTTATAAATCAACTCTTTCATCTTCAACCCTGCATTCCTGTCATACAAACGCTAGATGTAAATCTTAGAAAGTCCCGTCTCTCTCGAAATTGCGTTCGTTTGTTCGAAATGATAATACAGATGGTTATTAAAATCAGTTTCTCAGACTTATAACAATAAATTATATTTATTTAAACCAAACATAATTGTTTAAAGAGCCTCCATTAACCTTCAGAACAAAGCTATGTTTCAATGGGTTCTTTGGCATTAAAGCTTACTTCCAAATGTATTTATGGAATCCTTACGAACACTACTTAACTGTCAATGCATATATAGTCACTATGTTTATAGTTTGGGGGAGAGGCGACTCAAGAATAAAATTGAAATGTGTGTGGAATGAAAATGGATTCGTAAAGGTGCTTGAGACAGATCAAATATATATGGAGGGTTTTGACCTCGTTTACTTTCTAAAGCTCTGAGACATATACTCATGTTTTTTTCTAAGTAATTAATGTCATGGAAATTATTTTAAAAATAAAGAGTTTTTTCATCAGAAAAAGGTCAACAACTCAGAACTGAAAACAAAAATCATGAGTTGGGTCGGCTATAGCTACTCCTCCGAAGTTGTAGAAGAATGTCTAAATCAGTAGCTCCATTACTTTTTTAACCCAACCCTTGAGATAGCAATATTTTCTGGGGGTATCCCCACTAAAAATACTTCCTGACCTGAGTGGTGAACGGGTCACGCAAGCATTATACATTGTTAATTAAAAAAATCTATCAACTTGGTAATAAATAATTACAATAGTATTATATACCATAGTGACACTTTACTCAAGAAAAATAGTGTTTTTCTGTTATTTACGATTTTACTGCAACCTAAAACATCGTATACTATCACAAATTATGACTCATTTCAACATATTTTAACATCTACTATGACGATTTTCCATGGCGTCCCTAGTAGCCGCGTCAGACACTTTGAAAACTACTGGTCTAAATTATAACAGCAAACCAGAACCTGTATACATAATTGTTTATTATATTCGTTTCACTGTGTATGCAATGATCTCTCAAGGTCTCACGATTTGGGGTTATGCAAAGTTAAAACCATGTCCAGAATGGGGAATAAGGGTCCGATTGCATTGAACTGAAATAATCCGGTGGGTTATCAAGATACGGAAACCTGACCATCGCGTCGGAAGGTTCCAGTGGTCCAGAGTAGTTCTGCAAAAGCGATAGAACCACAGTGATTGGAGTTGGTCTCGTCCCAGAGATGAGCCCGTCACAATTCCAGGCCAGTATACAGACAAGGGTCACCTAATTCAAATATGACGATACATGAAATAAAATTTGGCGTTTTGTAAAGTAATTTACAGTTTTCTAAATTTAAATGATTTAAAATTAAAGGTTTGTCCCACCTAATAATATTTTATTATTTTTTAAAATTATTACCATTATAAAAATCATGCGAGAGATTAATTTAATAATATGGCATGATATAAATTAATATCACATCATTATCGTGAAAACAATTACTCAGCCACTTGAAAGTTATGAAAGAATTTCAGATTACTGCTGAATGATGAATAGGTAGTAAAATGGTAATGCATAAAGTCTTATTATATATTACGGATTTTTTGACTTCACGATTTACCTTACCTTAACCCTCTGAAAACCAGCTGTTTTAAATCAACCCTTTCACCCTCAACTGGAGAGAAAGTCCCAACTTTGCCTTGTGTTGTACAACACAAGCACTCCGTCTTGTCTCTCACTGATAGAAAATATCCTTAACTGTACAAATTGTTACAAATAAAAGAAACCATATAAGGAAATTATCAGTTTGTTTCTTTGGATTAAAAAAACAGGTAAGTAATACTAGACCGTTCTCAGACCGTTCAAAATGAAGCTATAATTGAGTAGTTTGGTCTCAAAAAGGTTCACATCTCTTGGAATTAATTTTCAGAAAATAAAAGAAATTTATAACTAATACAACATTAGAATTTATTATTATTTTTATTTTTTTCTGTTTTAACTTTGGGTGGGATTTGCAGAGGATGCATTATAGTATCTATGTCATATTGTTTTAAACTTTTTGAATTATTAATACGTTCAATTACTTGTACTTTTACAAAATTTCAATACGCCTTGGAAAATGAAAAAAAAAATATAACACACCTTATACAATCGATGAAAAAATTCAAATTAACTCCTCGTAATATGAACACATTTATACCTATAAATTAACCTGATAAAATCGATGAACCAATGCAAATTAATTCCTCGTAATATTATCGTTTAAAACACACTAGATTTTATCGATGAGCCAATCCAAAATAACTCTTCGTAATATGAAACCATTCATGCCTATAAACACACCTGATATAATCGATGAACCAATATAAATTATTTTCTCGTAATATGAAAAGATGTATGCCTAAAAACACACCTGTTGTAATCGAAACACTATAAATTAACTCATCGTAATATGAAAACACGTAGGCCTATAACACCTGATATAATAGATGAACGAATTATAATTAACTCCTCGTAATATTAAAAACATTTTTACCTATAAACACACTTGGTATAATTGATGAACCATTATAAATTAATTTCTCGTAATATGAAAACATTAGGGCCTATAAATACACCTGATATAATCGATGAACCAATCCAGATTACCTCTTAGTAATATGAAAACATTTAGGTCTAAATACCCAACTGATAAGATTGATGAACAAATTAAAATTAACTCCTCGTAATATAAAAACATTTTTGCCTATAAACACACCTGCTATAATCGATGAACCAATCCAAATTACCACCTCGTAATACAAAATATTTAGGCCGATATACCCACCTGATATTATTATTATTATTATTATTATTATTATTATTATTATTATTACTAAAACTCGGAGGGACCTTATCGGTGTAGAGCACTTAGCTGTAGCCTTTGTACTCTCTTCCCATCCCTACCACAGAACTAGCTTAGTGGATACCTACCTCTTTGCAGAAATCAAGTACCCACCTGATGATAGATCTTCTGATATCCTCTGGTGTACATACCTGCCAGCCAAACCACTTTCTCCTTGTAGCTCCCAAAGCAGGACACTCACAGAGTACATGGATTGGGCTTTCCTCTTGGTCCTCGTCGCATCTCTTGCACACAGGGGACCTAGATTTTCCAATTTTGTATTGGAGCCCCCTCAGTTTCCCATTGCCTGTAACCAGCGCTACAGTAGCTCTGAGTTGATGTCTACTTAAGGAGAGTAGTTCTTTGCCCCACAAATCTCCTAAGTAACCCCACAGTACCTTGGATTTGTTACACCCCAAGGTTACATTCCATTCTTCCCTTCACAACCTGTCTATATGTGCCGTGATCCTCTTGCGCCCCTTCTGAGGCGACATCCCCACTGCCCTCAGCAACGGTCCTTGGGTTATACACCCTTGTTTTGCTAAGGCGTCAGCTCTCTCATTCCTTATCCAGCCAGAATGTCCTGGAATCCAGGTTAGGTTGATTGAATTATACTTACTCAGCTCTGCTAGAGAAGCCATAGTCTCAGCCACCAACCTGGAGCTGGTACTAGCCTTACCTAAAGCCTTCAGAGCTACCCACCTAATATAGTTGATGAACAAATTCATATTAACTCATCGTAATATGAAAACATTAGAGATTAAAACACACCTGATATAATCGATGAACCAAACCAAATTGACTCGTCGTAATATGAAAACATTATGCCTATAAACACGCCTGTTGTAATAAATTAACAAACTCAAACTAACCCTTTGGAATATGAAAGAATTAATGCCTATAAACACACCTTATATTATCGATTAACAAAATCAAATAACTCTAACCATAATAAATTGTTTAACTTGATGACAAGTCTCTCTTATCTGTTTAACGGTAATCACTTGCAACGAACCAACTGACGTAACTATGCGTAAATCATTGTCAGTACGAATAAATGAAAACGTAATTGCTTTGACAATCATGTAAAATTAGCGATTTCCTTTAATTTATGTACTCTCTTGAAAAATAAGTAGTTTAAAAATAACTGCTTGTTACATAATTAAGAAATTGGTAGTTTACAAAGTTATAAAAAACATGGAAAATTTAATTGGTTATTCGGAAATACGAAAAGTAGGTTAATTTTTAAATTCACTTATTTGAAAAGCTAAAAGAGTCGAGGGATATAAACTTTAGCGCCGTGGGTTTCTTTTCTGTTTAGTGTTTTACGTTTAACAGACTATCTATACCAATTTGATGCTATTTTTAATTAGGTTGAAGAAGTTTTCTTAAATTGTATTAAATATTGAATGATTCTCTTTTAAAAATGGTGTTCATAGCAAAACGCTTTGGGCCGGACGTAGCACTAGAATTCAATTGCTGTAGATCGGGCGTAGAGTAACTAGCCCTATTGACTATTTAAATATACACCTATTGACCTGATTTACACAGACGTTCTCCCAGTGATAATGAGAAGTAATGAAAAAATAAAAGGTCTAATAGGAACCGCAGTAATACAAGTATTAAACGAGTAGCTTTTCAAAATTTAACCAAGCAAAAATTGTTGCGTCCAAATTACAAAAATTCAATTAACCAAAAAATTCGAAACACTCCACTAACCAAAATACGTGTCGTTCAACTAATCTAAAGTGCATGGACTTTAATTGATCGAAAGGCCAAGTTCTTCATCTAACCAAAAATTCACGTACTTCAATTAAACAAATGTTACGGTTTATCGTATTGCCGTTCGCAGACATTCTTCGCACAACTTGAAGTTAAGAAATGGAAAATAACATTAAAGTAAATATCTATACTTCATATTAAAAGAAGCGTAGTTACAAAACGATAAATAATATGATAAAAGTGATATCCTATATTCTAAAAGTAATTAACACCTAATTAGTAAATCTGAAGTAAGCTTTGTCTTTGATTAGTAGGTTTTTATTACTACCATATAATAATGTTCAAATTACTACTGTTTAAATTTATCGTTACTTAAGTAAATGTAATGTAGCAATGTTTTTCGGATTGATTATACCATAGAACATAAGTATTTTATTACTTGTGTAAATATTTAAACATTTCATTTTAAAAATATTTAACTAAGTGAATACGTAATTGCTTACTTGCCGATGCGTTTCGAAACCTTCGTTCCTCTTACGAAGCTAACCTTCTCTTCGAAGAGGGTTAGCTTCGTAAAAGGAACAAAGGTTTTGAAACGCGCGAAGAAGGTTTGCTTCGTAAGAGGAACGAATGTTTTGAAACGCGTCAGCAAGTAAGAAATTACGTATTCACTTAGTTAAGTATTTTTAAAATTCGAGTAATCAGTGAATTCAAGATGATTACATCAAGCAACTTCATTTAAACATCGTTGCAAACAGTAACTGTAAATCTATTTGTGTATAGTTGTGTGAGGGTATTTGTCTATTACGTTGGTATTTATGTTTCAGTATATTGTTAAACCTAATATTGTTTAAAATATAATCACTGTATCATAATACTTATCGTTCTGTAAATACACGTAATGTTCAAAACGATATTTAAGTAGAGTATTTACAATAAATAATAATAAGTTACTTCATGATCTATGGTCTAATCAATTTTCTAAATTCTATTTCCAAGGGGAAATGTATACGGTGAAAAATAGGATAGAATTTGTAAATAAGATTTAAGAAGTAAAACTGAACAATAACGAAGTATTGGTTTCTTTTAATGTCTGCTCGATATTTCCAAGTATTCCTATTCATGAGACGATAAAATACCTCAGAGATTTTTTAGAATATAATAAAGTAGAGAAGCAGAAAATCAATGAATATATTAAACTTACAGAATGCTGCATGAAACAGAATTATTTTCAATTTAATAATGAATATTATTGACTTTTAGATGGTACAGCCATGAGGAGTAGCCTATCTCCGTTTATTGCTAATTTATTTATGATTAGATTTGAATTTGAACTGAAGCGAGACCTTCCATATTTTCCACGAACTTGAATTAGGTATGTAGATGATATTTTCGCGGTGTTTAATACGGAAGAATGTCAAGTAGAAGAATTTATAGCCAAATTAAATAGCAAGAACACGGCAATTAAATTTACGTTTGAAATGGAAGAGTGTAACAAGTTAAATTTTTTGGATATTTCTTGTATCAAAGTAGGTATCAAACTGGAGTTCGACATCTACAAAAAACCTATGAACAATAACAGATATTTACTGAGTAGTTCTAACCATTGCTTTCAGCACAAATTGGCTACCTTTAATTCGATTGCGAATAGTCTTCTTAAAATACCGCTAACAAAAAAACGATTTTATATTGAGTTAACAAATATTAAAGATATTGCTAGGTGGAACCATTTTGGTATTAATGTTATTGACAACATATTACGGAAACAAAAAAGAAAACTGTTGATTAAAGATGCCTCAAATTTATTACCGGAAGAAGGAAATAGGAGATACTTTAGTTTACCGAATGACATGAATATTACAAGAGGATTGAACAGTATTTTTAACAGGTTTAATATAACAATCGTGTATAAAAGTTTAAATAATTTAGGAAGTTTGTTAGTGATCCGAAAGATAAGGTTCCAATGTTAGAAAACTCGGATATAGATCAAATAAATTGTGAAGATTGTGACCAAATTTATGTAGGACAGACTAGGAGAAAAATCGTCACTAGATCTAAAGAACATATTTCCCATATCAAGTAAGTAATAGACACAAACCATAGTTTAGATTTCAATAATATTAATTTAATGAAAAATGTTAACAACATAAGTTTATTAAATGTATTTGAAAGTATTAATATATATATATATATATATATATATATATATATATATATATATATATATATATATATATAAATGTAGACATAATAATTTAATGAATTGTGACAAAGGGCCTATCCCTAATTCAGTTTTGTATTCCTTGATTGATTAAATAAAATAGTGTCTAAGTAAAGATTAGTAAATTGAGAACATTGTATGTTTACAAAGTAATTTGTGTAGTCTTTAATTGGTTTAAATGTGAATAGTAGGTCATAGGATTTTGAAAAATTGAGAAAATTGTTACGTTTGTAAAATATTTAGACGTGTTAGTAATGTATTGTTAGGCTCCGCCCCTTTTAGTGGTTGACAGGCGTATCTAAGTGGTACGTGATTGGTCAAGATATTTTTAGTAGTATAAAAGGGGTGGGGAGTTTTGTATATATAAGTAACGTTGTAAATTAATTTTGTGCAGTACTTCTGTAGATGGTTACCTGGTAACCGAAATGTACAACAAGTGATTACATAAAGTTATATTGTGGTTAGTGGGTTTTTTATTTAATTATTATAACATTAGGCCACAGTTGTTCAAGAAAATATTTAATTAAAAATATTTCGATTGCGCAAAGCAATATCCATAACTTAATCTTTATGACGCTGTAACATTATTTTAAGTAATGTTGCATATTAAAACAGCTTCAAAAAAAAACGAGATGTTAATTTTAAAATGTAAAATAAAATTAAAAAATTGTAAATTATAAAATAAAATGTTCTGGCAGAGACAGATATACATATACAAAAAAACCAGATTTGGTAGATGCTCAGCAATGGTGCGCGGAAGTTAAAAAACTCGCGTGGTTGCTTCAAGTAGTTATATTTTCTTGGCGAAATGTAGGGTGATACAGGAGTTTTCAAGATCTGAAAGGAAAAGGGATGATTTTATTTTAAAATGTTAATAATGTAATAGTTATTTTATTTATGTACGAAGAAATGTTAGTACGCTAAGATACAACACCGGGTGAGATTCCAAATCCCGAGCAATGCCAATCCAGTATGCAGAATGGCGAGATCTGAATCTGGAGCCATGTTTTTCAACATCGTTCGATACAACACAGATAAGTTATAAATTTAGACATAAAGGTGATAAAATAGGGAAAATTTAACTTTTAAAATTTAACCGTCATAGGATAATAGTGCAAATATTTTTATTATTTGAAATGTGGAGTGTGTAAATTCATTTGTGTAAAGTAATAGCAACATTTTAATGTATGATAGATAGATTGAAATTTATTTTAAATAACGTAAAAGCAATCTCAAGTGGATGTCATGTGTCATTCCATAGATTTTTTTAACAATATAAAGTTTCTTATAAATTTAAGTATGTAAAACAATTAATGGAAACACAAAAAGTAGTATTAACAATTCAAATGTTATTTGGTTTAGTATTACATATTTTTTTTGTGCAGTAAAACTTGATTTATTTAAATTCATATTTGTTGCTTAAATTATTTATTGAATACACTATTCTTATGTTAAATTAAATTCTTGACATTGCAGAACAAAAAACTAATTGTGTAACGAATTACTGCAATATTTAACATCATAAATTTATTAAGAATTATAACAATTTATCCACTACTTTACATAAATTGCGCGACTCTGCTGTCTAATTGAAATTATATGTATTGTGAGTTGAATTACAAATTTTTAAAGTTTTAAAAATAATGCCTTATGGCATGGAATAGAAAAGTATATTTCAGAATAACTTGAAAACAAGACACCTCTAGTTGCAATTATGTTGTGCCTGAAACGAAAACCTACTGAAATCAATAATTGCTCTAACACATTACCGAGAACAGAACTGCTGCCTTGAAAGTTTCCTTTTATATCTTATTTCTTAAAAAAACTTGATAATAGGGAAATCTATAGAACTTGGAGCGTTACCTTTTATAACTGAAGAAATTGCGAATCTCCAGCTAACAATTAACTTGTTTCTAAGTACAGTAAGGCACTTTTAAGTCTGTTATTCTAAAACAAATTATTTATATAGTAAAGAATAAAACCTGTATAAATAAAAAAGTATATATATAAAGAAGTAATATATTCTTGTATTTGTATTTTGACTTATTTTTTGATTAATACACAAGAATACATATTGCGATATATATATGTGTGTGTGTGTGTGTGTGTGAGTGTGTGTGTGTGTGTGTGTGTGTGTGTGTGTGTGTGTGTGTGTGTGTGTGTGTGTGTGGTGTGTGTGTGTGTGAGTGTGTGTGTGTGTGTGTGTGTGTGCACGCGCGCGCGTGTGTGTGTGTGTGTGAGTGTGTGTGTGTGTGTATGTGTGTGTGTGTGATTGTGTGTGTGTAACAATGAGTGTAATTTAACGGTAATAACAAGCACTATCCAGCAGCCTAAAACACTAAACTAAGTTGGAGTGTAAATTGACAAATCTTGTGATAAGACAGATACCTATGCTTGAATGAACTAAAAGAAAGCATTCGTATAATCTAGGACAAGTTTACTAGCCTAAGAGGTTCCTAACATAGTACGATCTCTCTATTCAATAGCATCGTACATTTATATTTAACTTGAGCTATAATATGACTACCTAAAAACATGAGATTTTTATACCCAGTATTATACCTGAGGAGAACAAATAAGTCGTGTATCATTCTGAAGCTTTGAACAAAACAATTAAGTAGTAGGAAATGTGCTTTAGTTGATACGTTTCTGTACGTTAGTCAAGTAGCTCACAAATAAGTATCGTATTCGTCTCTACTTTTTATTATACCACAAAATAATTTTCTTTAAAATAAAAGAAAATTACATAATTCAAATCTACAAATTTTAAATGACAAACCTTAAATTATAGGTATTTATTGCATAACTAAATTAATACTTTGGAAATAATATTGCTACTAATTATTAATATTAATATTATAATAATTTATTGTTTATTTCAAAAGGGGCAGAATGTAATTTTTAAATTATTCAAATAGTTATGCAATATTTACTACAAACAATACAACAAGCAATATATCATTGAACATATTTTGGAAAAAGAGAAAATGACAATTATATCAATCTATTTGGATTAGACAATTTTCAAAAATATAAATAGAAAATTATGTTCACATAAAGTATCGAAAAGCGCACAACAAGGAAAAACAAAAACAAAACACAATAACTATATTGTGAACATATTCTGTACATTACAACTAACTTTTATACTAAATACATTAAATATCACAAAGACAAGGGAAGGGAAATTCATAAACTAAATATCTAAAACATAGAATAATACAAATAGTGTACCTAAATTGGAATATGAAATAATAATATCAAACTTCAAAATAAAAACTTCATCAGCAAATATCAAACTAAGAATTATCAGCCATAAACATAGTCCAAGTGACACTAAAAAAATCACCAAATTCCTAATGAAAAAATATTTTTAGTAGCTACAATATTATAAGCTGTACAATTTATGAAAACTGAATACAAAATTTATATCAGTCGTAAACGAGATGTTAGACCATATGTAACTGAATTTAAAAATTAAATAATTTGACAAAATTTAACAAAATAATAGAAACACTGCAAAAAAAATGAAATATAAATTTAAGAATCAAGTAAATACATTAAATGAGCCATACTTAAATCAAACATTCATGTCAATAAAAAAACATTTCTTAGAGATTAGGATTTTTAAATAAATTAAAAATGGTTCTAGAATTTTACCAAAGGAATATTTAAAAATTTGTTAATCAAAACCTATATTTATCAATAAACATCAAGTTATGAAGATTCTACCAGTCAAGACCAGGGACATTCGTTACATGCAGAAATTAACCGAATGTCAATTTTCGAAACAATGAGACAACTTTCAGGTTAGGCATATTGTATCTCACTCACGCAGCGTATTTTGGAATTGGGATTGGTGCCTCTTGAAGAGCATCAAAGAGATATCGTTAACCAAAAAAGCGACGGCAAAAGCAAACGTTTTTTTTTTTAAAGCAAATCCTTTAGAATAATAACTGGTTTAATTCTTGAACGATTATTTCTTTTTTATATAAATTTCTAATATTGCAGTATGCTGGAAGAAATGTATCAATGAGAAGCTTTGAAAAACTTTTAAAACTTGAAATAATTGGAAAAAAAGTGCGATTTGGTCTCTTGGACGAGCATTGATAACAACTACGATTTTGACCCTTGTTTCTTACCGGACTATGTTCGCCTAGTCTAATGTTTGCAATACTTTGTATGCTATTTCTATGAGTTAGATTTCTTCTTTGTTTATATTTGTCCGTTGTTGACATTACTCATCTTTGCTTTTCGTGTTGACCCTCTTGTCTCATATAGGCTATAGCGCTCTAATGCTTTACTTGAAAAAATCTTGATAGTGGTAACAATAGGGTACTTTTTTAGTGAAAGCTTTGAACTTTGAGTATTCTTTGTAAATGACTGTGACTGATAATTCTTTGTGAAGATTATTCTTGCATATGAAATATTTGTTCAAAATAAATTTATCATTTTATGATATGTAATTCATGTACATCAATAACTTTCGCACTTTGTATTCTGACATACAAAAATCAAATCAGCATAATCAGAATATTTAAAGGGTAGCAAGTGGCTTTTCATTTTGAAAAGGAGAGCTATTTTTCTTTTTTTTTAAACCAAAACAAAGATAGTTAGATGAAATGTGTTCTAAAAGTAAAACAAGGTTTATTATTTAACAATATTAAATGTGATATTACAATTTAATGAATGTATAAAAAAACAATATTAAGGTTTTGCTTCAGACAAAAATATTACATTTTTGAGATACAATTATTTAATATATATGCAACTGGAAAAGTCAGTATATTTGTATAATGTTATAGTAGTAAGGTTTAGGATTTACCAATATGCTCCTATTCACATCCTTACAATGCTGAATAACTTTTTTTCAGATGTGTAATTACATGAAACGATGTAAGGCTGTTGCATATTGAAATCTTGAGAATGCTACCTTAATATGGTTAACTAACTGAATGGAAACTTCCTGGATTCCAACAGAGTTGTGGCGAAATTAAATAAGAGATGAAATATAGAACGCTGACTAGGAACTTCACCAAACTATACAACTAACGAACTACATGGAGCAGACGTATCTAGCAATAGAATAGATAAGGCGAGAATAGAAAGATTAGGAATACGAAATAAGATATCTGGAACTTCACCAAACTATACAACTAGCGAACTACATGGAGCAGACGTATCTAACAATAGAATAGATAAGGAGAGAATAGAAAGATTAGGAATACGAAATAAGATATCAGGAACTTCACCAAACTATACAACTAGCGAACTACATGGAGCAGACGTATCTAGTAATAGAATAGATAAGGAGAGAATAGAAAGATTAGGAATACGAAATAAGATATCTGGAACTTCACCAAACTATACAACTAGCGAACTACATGGAGCAGACGTATCTAGCAATAGAATAGATAAGGAGAGAATAGAAAGATTAGGAATACGAAATAAGATATCTGGAACTTCACCAAACTATACAACTAGCGAACTACATGGAGCAGACGTATCTAGCAATAGAATAGATAAGGAGAGAATAGAAAGATTAGGAATACGAAATAAGATATCTGGAACTTCACCAAACTATACAACTAGCGAACTACATGGAACAGACGTATCTAACAATAGAATAGATAAGGAGAGAATAGAAAGATTAGGAATACGAAATAAGATATCTGGAACTTCACCAACTATACAACTAGCGAACTACGGGGAGCAGACGTATTTAGCAATAGAATAGATAAGGAGAGAATAGAAAGATTAGGAATACGAAATAAGATATATGGCTTTAATTTTAACAGGGGAGACCTTTACGTTTTTACCCAACCAATTAAAAACACGCAGAAATGTAAAGTAAGTAAATATATAAAATAAAACCTATTGGCAGTAATCATTGTTAATTACACTAATCTACTTTTCGATTCTTCAATGCAATCGATACCCTGTGCAAAATCAACGTAATTTTTGACATTTTGATTTTATTAAATATTAGGAATGTAAAATTTACTACAATTCTCATTAAATACTAATAATAATCACTACAAGTCATCCTAAGTGATGGGTTAGTTAGAAATTATTAATGGCAGCTACATCAGAGATAATTTTTATTTTGTTACTTTTTCTGCTTTTACTAGTAACATAATTTTAAAAACAAAGCTCAAAATTTACTTTAGTAAGATATATTATTATTATTGTTATTAACTTTGTGATTACAAAGTTTAAGTAGAGATTCTAAAACACAATTACAATAGCAGGGGAAAATATTTTTCAGAGTAAAATCTGTAATTTTGTAAATCTAAAGTTAAAAACAAAACTTTTCAATTAGTCTTGCAGGAACAACTGCATTGAAGTTACGATGAATGTTATCTTCTAATAGTAGCAGTACTCTAGCATGAGAGTTTGATTTCTTGATTCAGCCTCTCGTACGAGGAGTTACTGTGAGTTTCAAAACCATTAACACATTCCCCATTCTCCCACTTAGCGACGTTACCGTAATTCAAGTTTAATTGTCCAAGTTACTAATACGGGTTTTAATGTTACAAAAGAATTATATTTAAAACACGTTTATAGTATATAATATAGTTATTATTATTTAGATGTCCGCTCAAGTATTCAAAAAACTTCTGGGTTTTCTTCCTCAAAATATTGAACTAACAATAAAAGAATGTATTGAAGTACCTGAGCACGTAGATTAAAAGAGTATAGAATGGAAAGACTAAAGGAAGAAAATATATGTAATATAACAAATTATAACTAATAGAGCAATAAAGAGTGAAATTGAGAAAACCGTTGAGATTACTTCGTCTAGTACTTATAGCCAGTTTAGGATATGGGAAGAAATGTTATGTTAAAGAGGAGACATAGGTTTGTGTGTTATTGAGGGATAACGGGGGAATAATGAATATCCCAGAGGGATAGATTGATATAGATATCCCCACTAAGTCTATTTAGCAGTGTGTAAGCCGATAGAGAACCGTTATTAACCAGAGAGGCCGAATCCATTTAGTCGAATGTCCTCTTGTATAGTTTCTACAATGTTATTTAGAACGATATCTTGTGGAGGTGTAAAGACCTTAGTTCTATAGCTAGACACGCGAGGAGGATGACCGAACACAGTGGGAAAGTAATAATCCCAATAGTTCTCTCGCATTAACTAGTCAATTTCATTTCCCTAATCAGATATATACTTTTGGAATATGTTAAACATTTTACCAATAATTTAGCATGTTGCTACAAATTTCTTTTGTTTTAGCTAACGTAAAATCTGCCAAAATTTAAAAAAAAATTTTATTTTTGAAAAAACCATTAAACAGCGTTTGGATAGGGGTACATACTAAAAGTAATGGTAACCATTCACAGCCCTATATTTTGAAAGTGCAAGGTGGGATATTAATATTTTTATTCATTTGTATTTATATTGTTCTTTATTGTTATGTTTTAGTTGTTATAAAATTATTTATGTTTATGATGTTACTTTTAGTTACATAGTTTTGTTTCGTTATATTGATATTTATTATTATTGTTAATTTATTATATTTATTGTTACGGTTTTTTATCTAGATATTTTTGTTATTATTTGTACCAATTATTATTTATTTTCCTAAAAATATTTCATGCTAATTTTAGTTTAAAACACGCTATTTTAGATTAGTGATGATGACCTAAATTGGTTTTTCGTCTGGAAAAAAAGAAATATTGATTCTCTGCTACTTTTATTTAACCATTAGCAAAGTCATCCGTGAGCCGCAAACATAGTCATATGGTTTATTGGAACTTTTAATGTTGTACATTTATAAATTTATTACATTTGTATTTGTGAAATAAATAAATAGTTTTGTATTTATAGTATTCAAAAATTGAATTTGTCTAAAGAGTAAGCCGTTTAAGGTTTCGGTTTTGTCAGTAAGTCAAATTTTAGGTAATTGCCAAAATAATCTATTTGTTATTTTAAACTAATTTGATAAAATCAGAAAATGCACAAAAAAGTTCTAATTTGCAAAATTAATTTAGAGACACCGTTAAAAACGTTTATCAGGGTTCATATTTTTTTCCGTTGTAAAATTGTAATCAACGTTTTTTTAAATATTACTTTCGTTTCAACCTTAAATTCAATACTTTTTGTCAAGATTTTGTTTTAGAAATTCTGAATGTCGTTAAATTGGAAAATTTGACGAGGACTACATATTGGCTACTGTTGAAGGACTACTGTTTGACAATTAACTTTATCTTTTGATCTAGGTAAGTTTCTGATACTAGTGAATCTAAACCATTCAGTAGCCTATATTACCTTCATCTGAAATTTTGTTTCTAGTTTAAATTTCATTTAACACTTACATCTGCATCTTAATCTTACATGTGGTTATTTAATTTCTGCTTTAAAAACATCTATTTCTCTATTATCTGCTTTTTGATTTTACACATTTTAAATAAACCCCTGAATTTAGTTTATATTGTTTTAAATTGCTTTGTTACGTCCATTGTGCCAATTATATTTATAGGGCCTGCTTTATATTGATTATCTCTGACAATCTTTCTGAAAGTTTTCAAGTTTCTTGGACTGTACTATCGAATCCAGTATCTACTCATCTGGTTTTAATTAAAAAATAGATTCGTCCTTAGACAATAAATCTATGTTTAAACTCGTTTTAAAAAACTCACAAACTCACTCACTATAAGCACATGAAACATCAAACAAAGAGAACAACCAAATAGCTTCTTATATCTAGTAAAGTATGCATTATAACCTATAAACAAAAGTATGAACCAGCAGAGTCGCACAATTTGTAACCCACCTGTTATTTATTTGTAATGTGTTTAGTTAATTTAAACAACAGTTAAATACTTAAAAATCATTATACTGTAAAAGACTTACCGGATCTATTGTTTACCATAATAATAACCGATAATTGTATCTAACGATTTGACTTGGGGAGCCTGAATGTTTGGATTAACTCAGATACCTTTATTACTAATTTTTGTAATCTTTTAACGTTCGACTATAACATCTCTTTTTCGCATTTTCAGTACGTCTGGTTGAATACAGATACAATATGTTTGTTTGATTATTTTGTTTTATTAAGTATTAGAAATAAACTTCAAATTATATTAATTCTTGTAATAAGATGATTAAATCCTTATTTCCTTTATTTAGATAATATGTTACCAACTGGATCTAAGCAGTAAGTACATCAATACACTTATTTAACCTATTGCTCAGCCAGTATTTTATCTTGTTTAACGCTTACAGTTTTAGTAACGAATCCATCACCCTGTGTGGCAAATAAAAGGTAGATAGCTCGATAATAACAGAGGAAATACATTAACCATTGATTAGCCACGAAAAAGATATAATCGTAACGGAGTGCTTTATTTAGGCTTTTGTAAGAATTTAAGTTTTTAAAAGTAATCCGTGCTGTAGTAGAGAGAAGGTTTTCAAAACATGTTTATTCAGTGGTTTATTCCAAAGTTATTCCAAAATCTTTAAGGTTTAAATTTAATCTACCATGTTCATTTTTAATTAGAGTAACAAAATTAGGGAAACATTAATAGGGTAATATTATTACGGAAACATTTTTAGGGAACAATATTAAGGCAACATTATTAGGAAAATATTATTAGGGGAACACTATTAGGAAAACAATATTAAGGAAATATTATTAGCGTAACATTATTAGGGAAACATTGTTAGGGAAGCATTATTAGGGAAACATTATTAGGGTATAATTATTAGTGAAACACCATTAGGAAAACTTCATTAAGGAAAACATTATTAAAATTTTTATGGTAAAACATTCAGATTGTTTTATATGAATTCATATATACACTTCTGATTTCAGTATATTGGGTAAAACCAAATAATTACAGGTTGACAGTGGAAGTATTTACCCACAATACGGATGTATATTGTAACAGGAGACCCAGTAAGTGTACTGCAGTGCTATCCCAGCACGTGCTAATAAGGCAACTCATATAGCCGAAGGTAAATTGGCTTTCCATATACATTATTAGCCCGGAGTACCTGTTATTATCGCACGCCAATGCACAATGGATGGCTTGCCTTCATTAATCATGTTAACATATGCATTCACTGGATTCCAATTAAACTTGTTTTAATAGCTTCGTAAAAAGGATTAATCAAAACAACTAAATTGTTCACTAGATTGCTTGTTGCCATGATATAGGAACTGGTATCAAGTGCTTTTTAAAAATTAACAATCCTTGAAATGTATATGGCAATATTTTGATAAAATATTACATTAGCTGTACATTGTAACTGAATGGTACATTCTGAACGGTTATAGATCGGACTTATTAAAACGACCTTTTCCTACCTAATTAGAGAGTTATAACTTGATATTACATTAGCTGTACATTGTAACTGAATGGTACATTCTGGACGGTTATAGATGGGACTTATTAAAACGACCATTTCCTACCTAATTGGAGAGTTATAACTTGATATTACATTAGCTGTACATTGAAACTGAATGTTAAATTCTGGACGGTTATAGTGGGACTTATTAAAACGACCATTTCCTACGTAATTATAGAGTTATAACTTGATATGACATTAGCTGTGCATTGTAACTGAATAGTACATTCTGGACGGTTATAGATCGGACTTATTAAAACGACCATTTCGTACGTTTTAGAGAGTTATAACTTGATATTAGGTTTGAGGTGATTGCGTTGAAAAATAATGGTTAATATAAAATATGTTTAAAGAAATCAACATAGAAAAGTAGGAGAAAGTTTATTAATTATTACTACTAAAATCAATAATATTATTATTTTTTTACAAAAAATAATTACTTAAAATAGATTTGAAAATACTGCTTTCCAAGATATGTAACCCCTTCTAAAAACAACACACCTAAAAGCCCCTTTTCAATTTGAAACTCAATATATTTAAAGCCAATTCACCTCGTTAGATAGCAAGTCTTCTTAAAGAAACCGAATATATCTTCACGACTAAAATTATTTCATGTACTTTTGACGCTGAAATGTCATAGACTACACCTGTTTCTAGTACCAGGGACATATTATATACAGTGGTTTCTTTGTCCTATCTATTTTTTTATATCTTTCCATGCCTTTCTTCTTACAAAAGGTATGTACCTACAGACACATTTCTATGACCCCTATATCAGTAGATCTACTTTAGATAAGTTACACCTCCATATCCACTACAGGGATTTTCATCCCTACCATCATTCTGCCTATAATCCTAATCATTTCTTGTAATCGTGGATGAAAATATTCTTATTCGGACTACAAAAAATAACTTTTACTAATGTCAGAAGCAGAAATCTATAGCAGAAAATTAGACTGTATAATACAAGTTTAACTAATTAGTATTAACTTCAACGACAACAAAACTCAACGCGCTCTCAGTGCTAATTATTTAACTAATTAGAATTAACTTGAACGGCAACAAAATACAAAGGCTATTAGTGCTAATTATTTACCTAATTAAAATTAACTTGAACGACAACAAAATACAGCGCGCTCATAGTGCTAATTATTCAACTAATTAGAATTACCTTGAACGACAACAGAATACAACGAGCTCTTAGTGCTAATTATTTAACTAATTAGAATTAACTTGAACGGCAACAAAATACAAAGGCTATTAGTGCTAATTATTTAACTAATTAGAATTAACTTGAACGACAACAAAATACAACGCGCTCTTAGTGCTAATTATTTAACTAATTAGAATTAACTTGAACGACAACAAAATACAACGCGCTTTTAGTGCTAATTATTTTACTAATTACAATTAACTTGAACGACAACAAAATACAACGCGCACTTAGTGCTAATTATTTAACTAATTAGTATTAACTTGAACGACAACAAAATACAACGCGCTCTTAGTGCTAATTATTTAACTAATTAGTATTAACTTGAACGACAACAAAATACAACGGGCTCTTAGTGCTAATTATTTAACTAATTAGAATTAGCTTGAACGACAACAAAATACTAGGCGCTATTAGTACAAATTATTTAACTAATTAGAATTAACTTGAACGACAACGAAATACAACGGGCTATTAGTGCTAATTATTTAACTAATTAGAATTAATTTGAACGACAACATAATACAGGGCGCTATTAGTGCAAATTATTCAACTAATTAGAATTCACTTGAATGACAACAAAATACAACGGGATATTAGTGCTAATTATTTAACTAATTAGAATTAACTTGAACGACAACAAAATACAAAGGGCTCTTAGTGCAAATTAGTTAACTAATTAGAATTAACTTGAATAACAACAAAATACAACGGGCTATTAGTGCTAACTATTTAACTAATTAGAATTAACTTGAACGACAACAAAATACAAAGGGCTATTAGTGCTAATTATTTAACTAATTAGAATTAACTTGAACGACAACAAAACACAACGAGCTTTTTGTGCTAATTATTTAACTAATTAGAATTAACTTGAACGACATCAAAATACAATGCGCTCTTAGTGCTAATTATTTAACTAATTATAATTAACTTGAACGACAACAAAACACAAGGCGCTGTTAGTGCTAATTATTTAACTAATTAGAATTAACTTGAACGACAACAAAATACAACGGGCTATTAGTGCTAATTATTTAACTAATTAGAATTAACTTGAACGACAACAAAATACAACGCACTCTTAGTGCTAATTATTTAAGTAATTAGAATTAACATGAACGACAACAAAATACAACGCGCTCTTAGTGCTAATTATTTATCTAATTAGAATTAACTTGAACGACAACAAAATACAAGGCGCTATTAGTACTATTTATTTAACTATTTAGAATTAACTTGAACGACAACGTAATACAAGGCGCTATTAGTGCAAATTATTTAACTAATTAGAAATAACTTGAATGACAACAAAATACAACAGGATATTAGTGCTAATTATTTAACTAATTAGAATTAACTTGAACGACAACAAAATACAACGCGCTCTTAGTGCTAATTATTTAACTAATTAGAATTAACTTGAACGACAATAAAATACAACGCGTTCTTAGTGCTAATTATTTAACTAATTAGAATTAACTTGAACGACAACAAAATACAAAGGGCTCTTAGTGCAAATTATTTAACTAATTAGAATTAACTTGAATAACAACAAAATACAACGGGCTATTAGTGCTAACTATTTAACTAATTAGAATTAACTTGAACGACAACAAAATACAAAGGGCTATTAGTGCTAATTATTTAACTAATTAGAATTAACTTGAACGACAACAAAACACAACGAGCTCTTTGTGCTAATTATTTAACTAATTAGAATTAACTTGAACGACAACAAAATACAATGCGCTCTTAGTGCTAATTATTTATCTAATTAGAATTAACTTGAACGACAACAAAACACAAGGCGCTGTTAGTGCTAATTATTTAACTAATTAGAATTAACTTGAACGACAACAAAATACAACGGGCTATTAGTGCTAACTATTTAACTAATTAGAATTAACGTGAACGACAACAAAACACAAGGCGATATTAGAGCAAGTTATTTAGGGAAATTACATTGTTTTTTTATACAATCAGCATTTAGAATATGATATACTGCTCGCCACATTTAACTTCTTTATATTTTACTAAGTATTATTCTGCTCACAGCAACACAGAGTAGTTTTCTTTTTCAACCAATTTGTAACTTTAATTATGATGTTTTCTTGTTAGTCTGACGTTCTCCACATTATAACCTTAAAGTGGTTTAATTAATTTTCAAATACATTTAGCCACGCAAATCTCTGAAAGATCTAAGTCAAACCAACCACAAAGTTTTTCTATTTGTTCAAGCGTTTTGGGATGTACGTAAACACGGGAAATTTAATAGCTAGAGAAGGTTTGTAATAACCGTTTAATTATAACGAGGGGCGGTTTTCACCCTCACTCGCCTCAACCCTCACTTTCTTACTAACAATTTTTGTAATTTACCATTTAGAAAACGTTGCATTACGACCGAATTTAGTTTTCATTTTTGTTTCGCGGGATTAAGGTTGTTAAGATATTGCTGAATGCAAAAATGATCCTGATTTCAAAAGCTCTCTGTATAGAAATCGCCTCTGTATGGAAGTAACAGAGATATCAAAAATTTTTAAATAAAAGGTCAGAAAGAGCTGTAGTTCAAACACGCATTAATTATGCTGCACTACCGTAATGTTATACGTGACACTAGAGGTCGCTGGAGTAAAATGTTAAAAACACTTACGCTCTAAACTGTTGCCCTTCAGCGTGTGTCTGTGTGTGTGTGTGTGTGTATGTGTGTGTGTGTGTGTGTGTGTGTGTGTGTGTGTGGTGTGTGTATGTGGTGTGTGTGTGTGTGTGTGTGTGTGTGTGTGTGTGTGTGTGTGGTGTGTGTATGTGGTGTGTGTGTGTGTGTGTGTGTGTGTGTGTGTGTGTGTGTGTGTGTGTGTGTGTGTGTGTGTGTGTGTGTGTGTGTGTGTGTGTGTGTGTGTGATTGTGTGTTGTGTGTGTGTGTGTGTGTGTGTGTGTGTGTGTGTGTGTGTGTGTGTGTGTGTGTGTGTCTGTGTGTGTGTGTGTGTGTGTGTGTGTGTGTGTGTGTGATTGTGTGTGTGTGTGTGTGTGATTTATAGGGAACTAATCTATAAAAATCTAATGGTGTCATCTGTGTGTATGTATTACTTAACCAAGTAAAAACTAATGAAATCATTGAGATGAAATTTGGTAATTTTATCCCGTTCCCACGTGTTCGATTGTGGCGAAATAAATTATATCGAGCGACGAGGAAATTCATCAGCGATACAAAAACAATTATGAAAACTCTGGCTTACGCGTCAAAAGTTTACAGTGTTTGAAAATTGTAATTCCCCCGAACTTGATGCTAATAGAGCTACGCCCAATACAATACATATAAAATGAATCAAAAACACGTCCTGAAGGTATAATGATACTTATTGTTTGTTATTGGCGCGCAAGGTTAATTTTATATACCTATGAAGTATTCAGTCAGGATAGATTTGGTTGTAATTTTATACGTTTAACCAAATGTAAACATGTAAGGCTAGAATAGAGATCACGTGTCGAAGTATTACTCCGCGGAAGTAGACGTTTAATGAGGTAATGTTGTATAAAATTACAACCAAATCTATCGTAACTGGATACTTTACAGGTAGGACTATATTTAAATACTGTATATGTATACGTAGTACAGCGCGCGTTCGACACGCGAACGTAGTTTTTCTTATTACTCCGCAATGAATTTTTCACCCAACTTTAATTTAATAAAAATTTTGTTTATTTCCTTAGGTGAGAGGTTTCATTATTTTTTCGTATCCCTGATGACCTTCTGCGTCCCCCGTTAAACTTTTTCTCCTATCGAACAAGTGGGAACTGAAAATAAATACCTGAAATCTTATAAATATGGACTTTCTTAGGGTCCTTGGTTTACAAATAGGCCTATTTCTATATAGAAATCCCGTTAGCCCTTAACTCCCATAACGGTAGGTTTATAAACTATAGTTTGATATATTTCTTGGGATTCATTTTCAGTAAATTATATTTAACCCAAATACAAACACAAATTAAATTAATACAAATATTCGTCAACCCCGTACGAAGGACGGGAACTCTGCTAGTTCGTTATACATGCAAGTTGAAAGAATAGTTATTTTAAAGGTACATATAGAAAAATAGCTTCCTTCAAAGAAAATAGATTCATTCAATACGCAAAATACGGAACTAAAATTAACAAAATGTATAATATCTAAACTTTATATGTGTCCCTTTGATGTCCCTTTGTTGAAAACAATTTCAAAATATTCGTTTTATATCCAAAATATACCAGCAGCTGAGGAACTAAAACTATTTGTCGAGTGAATCGCGGCAGGGGAACAGGTGACTAATAAAATAGGCACGCTCAAGTATACAGGCAAAATGGCGGCTGTCGACCTAAGCGCGACACTGAGCTGGAAACTATATAATTTCCGTTTAAAACAAAGTGTATCAGTTCTAAGAACAAATGTAACTTTTTGTTTTAGATTTTTTAAATCTTTCAAAAATCACACTCTGTGAACGAAAATATTGTTTTCAAAATTACTTAAGTGTAAAATATTTTTCTTTGAACGTATTGCTGGTCACTTGTTTTATAATTGGAAACATATTCATCCGTAAGTATTTTTATAGGTAACAAGAGATCGCATTAAAATGAATTAAATCACTACAATTTCCAACTCAGTAGACATTTTGTCTCAGATTACAATCATTTACAATAAAAATGAACTTTAAAAGAAAAAATAATTGTAACCTAAAAATGTTACTTAGCCGGTATTTAGCTCCGGTTAAAAAAATCTTTTAATAGAGGTTCTGCATTTATCGTTTAAAATTTATCTATTTCGTTTAATCAAAAAAAGATTTCTTTGTATTTGCGTCTGTAAAATGAATCTGTTTTGAACTTATATTATTGTTTATTTTAATTATTCAATATTCCTGATGATTTTGGTACTGTTAGCCAACAAAAAGCTTTGAATTGTAAATTCAATTATAATTCTTGTATTTGTATTTTGACTTAGTTCTTTATTAATACACAAGAATACATATTGCGATATATATATATATATATATATATATATATATATATATATATATAATATCTATTATTAATTTAAAATTTGTTTAATTATTTAAAACAACATAGGTTATTCAAATACAAGAATAACCATATATATTATTATATATTATATATATTATTTTGTACTAATCACAGAAGTGATTAAATTTGTTATAGGTTATTTTTTATCACTTGTAACGGGTCAGCCCTTTTTCCTGGGGTACGTTTTACCTTTATTAAAAATTTGTGTTAATTACTACTTAACATATTAATTAATTACTTACCCTGGCATCTAGTTATAACGTCATAACCCAGGCAATTACTGTGTGTCTATGACGCTCTTCTATCTTGAAGCTAGAACTAGGTTACTTGGGAAATAAAAATTTAAAGCTTTAAAATGCAAAGTTAAACAATTTAATAATCAATGGCAAATTACAATAGAAGAAAGACATCAATGTGTCGAGTAATTATCTTTTAATTACTGATAATTATTCCATACATTTTAATTATTTATTAACCTTTAAAATTTATGTATATCGAGAAGATCGTAACTTAAGTTTTCCAAATTAATTTTGAAATGAATATTCAAAGGACAATTTCTACCGTTCATCTGTTAACCGCTTATCAATTAAAATTCTTCAACTTAGTTAACATTAAAATACATTTTCTTTATTATTATCTAAAACGTACCTGGTTGTGCACATTACTTATAAAACACTTTAACACATACCACAAAACATTGCCCATGGCTTTTGGAATCACTAATCACTGCGCCATCGATCCTGAAATCAGCGCTCTTATACAAAAATTATATAAACTTTTACTTATTGGACATACATAAATAATCGATTCTGACTTCTTCTTTAGTTGCGTTTATAGAATTTGGTACCGGCCTTGACATCTTAAATTTTGAATACTAGAAGCTTGTAAATGCTAGGTTACGTCCGAAAATGCCATCACGTCCGTCTCGTTTGGAGATGTTTTGAGAAGTGGGGTCGTTGCAAGGACGCGCTAACTGAAATTTCTCACCCTTACTTATTATTTCGAAATTTTTGATTGAGGCATTGGATCAGGCGATATCAGACCATCCTTACGTCACATGGCGTGATGTGGTAATTGCCCTAAGTTACTAACTCGTACGATATTTTACATTTTTACCAGCTAGGGGCGCTACTATCTATGCTAGCTTCACAATGTGCACCAATAAAACAACATTTTTTTTTTATATTGGGAAGATATAATTATTTAATAAAAATTAAATATATAAATGAATTTATATGTAACACCTTAATTTTAAGAGTGTTACACACTATAAACCAGTTTTAAAGAATATCGTATTATTTTTCTCCGTTTTTATTAAACAGTATACATTCAAACCATAAATTAATTAAAAAAACTTTTATCTTCATTCAGGGACGGTTTTAGCTCCCTATAGATATTTTTATATCACAAATATAAGATGAACACAGACAGAATATAGATTAGTTAATAGATTTCAATAAAGATGGAGAGAGTAATGCGTAATGGAGAGTAGTCGTTAACAATTTTGCGTGTTTTGCTTCTAAATATATAACAAAGTTTATTCGCAAAATATCACTATGCCATTACTATTAAACACAGATCAAAACCATGACGAAACGATATCTATTTCATATTATTCGCATAACTAAATAATAATTCTACACAAAAATAAAGCAGAATTTATTCATAGCTAGCTTAACATTGAAACACCAAGAAATATAATCTAACATTTATTTATCAATAAATTTAGATTGTTTCAGAATTTATTCAGGAAAAATCTTGAAAATAAACAACTATTATATTCGATTTAAGTGCGTCTATTTATGTTAAAAATATTCCATTTTCAGAAGTCATTTGGAATGGTTTGACTTACTAAAGACATTTAATCAAACCAGGGTTGTATATCTGCAAACAGACTGTATCTACAGCTTCCTTGTTAAATCAAGCCATTCAACTTGAACCTATTGTAAGTTGGGTGGGGGAAGATAAATGAAGCTATCAAGGAGTGAGACGACCAAGGGTCCTGTAATATTAGTCAGGACGACGAAGGGCAGCTCTCTGTCAAAAACTGAGTTAGAGGTTTTCCGTTTGAAGACAGATTCCATTTTGACGCAACTAAGAACGTTTAAAATTAAGCTGAGGGTTTTCCCAGCTTTTATATTCTAATAATTGAATACCATGATGTAATTAATTATTATTTTCACAAATTCTTAAAATCCTTCTCTTTATTTTATTACTTTCTAATACCGCCCCCACCTCCATCTAAAATAATTGAGTTGCATGAGAATTGCTTAAGTACAACAGCACACAATTTTACCAGTTTTACAGTATAGGAGACTTGGGCTAGCCATAATGTAATGTGGCATGAATTATAATTTCAATATTTTACTGTGCTACTTCAAGTCCTACTTTGAAAAATAAATAACTTTCAGTCTTTTACTTTTTTCGAATATTTTAAAACATACCTTCTTACAAAAAAAATTATAATAATAATTCAGTTTCAAAGTGGGTAAAACCGCTCAGAAATACATACTTAATTAACCACAATTTTTTGCGGCGCCTCCATAATACTAAACTTTATTAAGTCCTATTGCAACAACATTTCAACAGTAATCAAAATAAATAAATCAATAACATAATATAAATATAGTTTACATACGTAAACATAACTCAGTATTGCATACATTTAGGCAACCTCTGTAATAAATACAAATTTCATTGCATGCGACCCTCAAAAGGTAATTATTATGCTGTAAAAAAATTATGTGTTGATGCATCTACATTCTCTCTGTGAATCTACATTTAGCAAGCTGCAGCTCACAATACATAAGTACAGATCTAGGTTAACGAATAGGAACGTTGAAAGCATTTAAAGAATTTCTTTTTCTTTCCAACCTGCTAACATAGGTTTCATATTAGAGATCTCTGAAAGATTTTGCCCACCGGGTTCAAAGAGTTAACAAGTTCAGTTGTTTCTGGGGTTACGTAAAATACATTTTCCTACTTCTTTATATGGGAAACAGACGTTTATTTATTTCAGTGATGTAATAAACTTATGTTTTAATCATACTGTTTGTTAGTTATTTAATTACACTTATACCTGCGGCCTGAAGAAAACTTAGCATTTCTAAATCGAAAAGTACAAATGATATTTTGTTTCGCTAGTTTTGGTTTCTAATTTTAAAAAAAATATTAAACTCAATAAATGCATAGTCGACTTGATTTTCATTCTTATCTCGGCTAAGCACTCAGATCATTATATAAAGACGTCTTATTTCTCCTCAAAAGTTTGAAGTTCCTGAGAGTCTCCTCAAATTAATTGCTCTCATCATGACTAACGTCAGTTACGAAAGTAATTTCTAAAAGTCTGCATCTTTATTTATTTATTTCCCATTTGATATTTATTTATCTCTTCGTTTATATTAATCTATCTATTTATTTTCTTTAAACTGCAATATCTTTGTGTTACGAATGTGGAGTCGACCTTGTAAATGATGCATGTCCGATAAGTAGGAAAGACATACACTATATTTCTCTTTTGCTTAGTGGATAAGAAAATTTATAAAGATGATTCTGTCTACTTGAAAAGGTAAAAAGGTAAGAGTGAAAACCTCGTAATCTACAAAACTGAATAAAGTTACACTTTATGTTTATAAAATCATGTATATAAATTTATATTTTTACTATCATATTTATGTATATTATAATATATTATTAATTTATAATTTGTAGTTGTTGAAATATATATAGTCTACTATAAGATTGTGACACGTTGTAATACAAAACTGAAGAAAGTGTGTGAGTTTGGAATGGCGTTGAAGTCTCTTAATAGCGTACGTGCCTGGTAAATGCAAGGGTTTGCAGTCTTTAAAAAGCATACGTATTGTTTACAGTTGCTTGACGATGTTGAATGTTGGCCCATAACAAATGTAAACACTGCCAGAGGAATGGCGTTATATTTAACCAAGTACACAGAAAATATGTTATCATTTTAAAAATCTGCCTTTTTATGATAGAAAATCAGCTTTAATTAAAATTAAAATAGAACTCTTATCGGCCTATACCGTTACAGATAGATTACATTTTTCATTGGTATCCATTTTTCTCGGCCTTCAACACGACTATATAACAATTTAGTAACCTAAAGTGCAATAATATATAAATCTGACTATGAACGTTATCTGGTTCTCAAAACCTCAAATCGAGATTTCAAATTTTAATTTTTTTTATCAGTTTTTTTTCAAAATAATGTAGTTGTTTTTGCGATATAAATAAAATTAAAATGGTGACGGATTTTACTCCAAACCCAATTCACCTAAATATTCCCAACATGTGTGGACGCGTTGATCGGAGGCCAGAGCACGTATTTCATTCTGCTGAGACCGAGTGGGAATATTTGCTGCAGGCGGAATAACATTTGAATTACAATTAATTAAAGCAATGCAAACTCTAACAGACAAGCGATATGGTTACAAGCAAACTAGTTATTAAATGTTTATATCCAATTATTGTGATGCTTGTAAATGCTAGTTTATTTACATTTATTATAATTTAAACATTTTTTATATTTTGTACTCAGTAGTTTTCATGGTAATTAATTTACGTTTCTGTATTTGCTAAAAACAATTTATTATGCAAAAATATGCAATTATAACTCACTATGTTTACACTCGAAACTAATGAAAAATGTTATCCGACAATGATTGATTAAAACATATTTGAAAGTTATTATTTGCATGTCAAGACGTATATTTTTGTACAGAACTATTTTATTCTATACAACTTTTTAATTCAACGTCTCAATTCAATCAAAGTAGTCGCCAGCCGACAATAGGGCGCTGACACCATATGTTTGAGAACATTTTACCTATCCTTTGTAAGAACAAAACTGACCTATTGCAGTGAGGTCTAGGGAGCGGCCGCAGCAACACACATTAAAAAACTTCAAGTGATTCAATCAGCTGCCTTGAGAATTTGCCTGGGCTGTCCCAAAACCACTCCCATTGCAGCAATGGAAATAGAATTAGCAATAGAACCCATAGATTTACTGTTAGAAGAACAAACATGGAATAGGCATCTAAAAACCCTCTCACTACACGTAACCCATCCACTGCAATCTTTAAAAGAAACGACTACACGGCAATCATACACTCACAGTATCAATTTGCTCGCTGCTGAAATGCCTTCTGAGACTCCAGAGGAAATCCCGGTCTGCAACCACGAACCCCCTTGGAAGCAGAATGAAATAATAGTAACTTTAAACCTACCTTCTTGCATAACTAAGGAAGACCCCCAGGAGGCACTTCGGCGAGAGTCACTGGAAATGATTCAGAATCTGTACCCAGACTCCGTTCAAATCTACACCGATGGGTCAGTAGATCTAGTCCAGGATAAGTCAGGAGCAGGCTACTATAACCACTTCACTGGAGAAGAATATTACATACCAGCAAATGCAGCCTCCAGTATCGATGCAGAGTTGCTGGCAATAAATGCAGAATTGGTAAACTGCCTTCAACTACGATCAGAGACGTTCTTTATACTCACTGACTCCAAGAGCGCCGTGACCATGATAGAGAACCGGAAACCAGGAAGCTATTCATTTAGATTAGAAGAGATAATAAATTTACTCAACACTCTCAGCAAAGATGACAAACAAATACAGCTCCAGTGGATCCCCTCACACTGCGGCATCGACGGTAATGAAAAAGCAGATACAATCGCCAAACAAGCAGCGGAAATGGGCCCAGACTTCTTACCACAGTACTCTCTAAAGAAATGCCTGAGTGCTGTGAAAACATCAGTTAGAAGAAAATGGATCCCCCGCTGGAGAGAAGAAACCAAAGGTAGAAACCTCTATGATATTCAAAAAGAACCAAATGATTTGGAAATGTATCAAGGGGTTCCCAGATTTACAGTCGTCTTTGCAGCACGAGCAAGAATCGGACACATTGCGACTGAGACCTATCTCTTCAGATTTAATCTGAGTGAAACTCCACTCTGCCCTAACTGTAGAAAAGAGGAGGAGACTCAAGACCATATCCTCCTTCGATGCTCCTCACCAATTTCACCAAGAGCAGCTCTGCTGTCTGCGCTGGGAAGCCAGGGAACCATCAAAACAATACTGATCAATAAACAGTTTTGGACCTTGGATGCAGCAACTTATTATGGACATCGGACCATCGGAGTCACATGACCCTGGACGTTCGCAGCAAGAAGGAAGAAGGACAACTTTTTAATGTATTTGAGGTACATTAAAACTGTAAATTGAATAAGCTGTATAGTTTTCAGAGGTTTGTATTAACGTGGGTTGAAAACGAAAATACATACTTTTTAATTGCAATATTATTCACTCGATATAGCCTACATATGAGATGCCTGCATATTAAAGTTGTATGACGTCACTGGACTGCGTTTTTCTCTTGTTCAACTTGCCATCATGCCTATCTAATAAAAGCAAGCTCCAGAACACAGAGACAAATTTGTTTGCTGCAAAAAGGAAATTAAATGTCTCGTCTAATTGAATAAATAACTAGATTTATTATGTATGGACAACTACTGTTGAATACATAATTTAAGAACTTAAGAAGGAAGTGAACTATAAACAAAAGAAATTATAAACGGTTGAACGTATAAATACTTTATGAACGAAGGTAATAATTTATGTCAATTCAATTACCAAATAAAGTTGAATATATGTCACAATCGTTCGGTTTTATAGTCTTAACACAATTTTCAACCATTGCGTCTCATTGACGAACGTTTACTTACTGTATGGGCGTCGTGAATAAAGCCTCTTCATTCTTTGTTGTTAAACTCAGTGATTCCTTACATACAGTGGCCGTTCACGCCTTCTCCTCATATACTGTTGTCATCTTCTACAACGCTTCGATTATTTTAAATATGAAAGTCTCCTCAAGTACAGTTGTTCAGCGATGCTTTATTTACAGTTCTCGTGCTATGCGCCTCCATATATACAGTTGTTTCAGCGCCTCCTTATTTACAGCTGCTGGTCTCAGCGTCTCCTGATATACAGTTGTCGTGCTCAGCGCCTCCTTATTAACAGTTGTCCTACTAAGCGTCGCCTGATTTACAGTTGTACCAACCCCTCTTTCTTTACAGTTTTACCAGCGATGCCTTATTTACAGTTATCGTGTTCAGCGCCTCCTTATTTACAGTTGTCGTGCTCAGCGTCTCCCTATTTACAATTGTCGTGCTCGCCCCTTCTTATTTACATCTATCCTCAAGCTATTTCCTATTTGCTATTGACCTTTTCATCCCCTCCTTACTTACAACTATCCTCAAGCTTTTCCTTATTTACATTTGACCTGCTCAGTCCCTCCTTATTTACCACTATGCGCAAGCTTTTCTTTATTTACATTTGACCTGCTCAGCACCTCCTTATTTACAGTTTTCCCAACGTCTCCCTATTTACAGTTGTCGTATTTAGGACCTCCTTCTGACAATTATCCTCAAGCTTTTACCTATTTCCATCTGATCTGCTCAGCACCTCCTTATTTATGGTTTTCCCAAAGTTTCCCTATTTCCAGTTGTCGTATGTAGGACCTCCTTTTTACAGTTATACTCAATCTTTTACCTATTTCCATTTGATCTGCTCAGCATATCCTTATTTACAGTTTTTCCAACGTCTCCCTATTTACAGTTGTATTTAGGACCTCCTTTTACTGTTATCCTCAAACTTTTTCCTATTTCCATTTGACCTGCTCAGCACCTCCTTATATAAGGTTTTCCCAAAGTTTCTATATTTACAGTAGTCGTGCTCAGCCCCTCTTTATCTAGAACTATTCACAAGCTTTTCCTTCTTAACATTTGACAGGCTCAGCACCTCCTTATTTTCAGTTTTCCTAACGTCTCCCTATTTACAGTTGTAGTGCTCAGTCCCACGTTATTTTCAATTATCCTTAAGCTTTTCTTTATTTACATTTGACTTGCTCAGCACCTACCTATTTACAGTTTTCCAACGTCCCCTTATTCAGTTGTCGTATTTAGCTCCTTCTTTTTACAATTATCCTCAAGCGTTTAATTATTTACATTTTACCTGCTCAGCACTTCCTTATTTACAATTTTCCCAAAGTTTCCCTATTTACAGTTGTCGTGCTCAGCCCCTCTTCATTTACAACTATCTTCAAGCTTTTCCTTATTAACATTTGACAGACTCAGCACCTCCTTGTTTACAGTTGTCGTGCTCAGTCCCATAATATTTACAATTATCCTCAATCTTTTACCTATTTACATTTGATCTGTTTAGCATCTGTTTTTTACAGCCTTTCTAACGTCTTCCTATTTATAGTTTTCGTGCTCAACCTCTCCTTATTTACAATTATTATCAAGCTTTTCCTTATGTATATTTGACCTGCTCAGCACTTTTTTATTTACAATTTTAACACATTTTCCCTATTTCAAATTTATCGTGCTCAGCCCCAGTTGATTAACAAATATCATTAAGCTTTTCCTTATTTACATTTGACCTGCTCAGCACCTTTTAATTTACAGTTTTCCCAAAAATTCTCTATTTACATTTATCGTGCTCAGCCCCTTTTTATTCACATTTATCCTCAAGCTTTTCCTTATTTACATTTGACATGCTCAGCACCTCCTTATTTACAGTTTTCCCAACGTCTATCTATTAATCGTTATCGTGCTCAGACCCTTTTTATTCACAATTATCCTCAAGCTTTTCCTTATTTACATTTGACATGCTCAGCACCTCCTTTTTTACAGTTTTCCCAACGTATATCTATTAATCGTTATCGTGCTCAGACCCTTTTTATTCACAATTATCCTCAAGCTTTTCCTTATTTACATTTGACATGCTCAGCACCTCCTTATTTACAGTTTTCCCAACGTATATCTATTAATCGTTATCGTGCTCAGACCCTTTTTATTCACATTTATCCTCAAGCTTTTCCTTATTTACATTTGACATGCTCAGCACCTCCTTATTTAGAGTTTTCCCAACGTCTATCTATTAATCGTTATCGTGCTCAGACCCTTTTTATTCACATTACCCTCAAGCTTTTCCTTATTTACATTTGACATGCTCAGCACCTCCTTATTTACAGTTTTCCCAACGTCTATCTATTAATCGTTATCGTGCTCAGACCCTTTTTATTCACATTTATCCTCAAGCTTTTCCTTATTTACATTTGACATGCTCAGCACCTCCTTATTTACAGTTTTCCCAACGTCTATCTATTAATCGTTATCGTGCTCAGACCCTTTTTATTCACAATTATCCTCAAGCTTTTCCTTATTTACATTTGACATGCTCAGCACCTCCTTATTTACAGTTTTCCCAACGTCTATCTATTAATCGTTATCGTGCTCAGCCCCTTTTTATTCACAATTATCCTCAAGCTTTTCCTTATTTACATTTGACCTTTTCAACACCTCCTTATTTAGAGTTTTTCCAACGTCTTCCTATTTACAGTTGTCGTGCTCAGCCCTTTTTTATTTACAATTATCCTCCAGCTTTTCTTTATTTACATTTGACATGCTCAGTACCTCCTTATTTACAGTTTTCCCAAAGCCTCCGTATTTACAACTATCCCCAGCGTCTTCGCTTTTATATCTAACGTGCTTAACGTCTCATTACTTACAGATGTCGTATACACATTCTCTTTGCACAATATTATTTAATTGAATGTCTTCTCACATATGGTTTTCTTTATGAGCGGCTCTTAATATTCAGTGGCTATAATTGATTTTATGCGCAATCATCCTAGTTACTCTTTACTCGTCTTTTAATACTCCATCAAACGACCTTTGGTTGCCCTTAAACAAGCCGCCAGTTAACTAAACAAAAGTACTTATGAAGGTGGCTACCATGTAACTTAAATTAAAATAGCGAGGTAAATAAATGCATTTACTTGTGCTAGTGAATTCTTTTTTTAGTGTCTTGATAATTCATAGACAAACAGCTGCTCATGGGAATCTTCTTACTATTCCTTTTTACGAAATTATTTTCATAGCTATTTATCTTTTATTTCATATACCTTCAATTAGAATGATGGTGTAACAAGTTGTTTAGAATATCCCTATGATCTGCTAACATATTCGCCGGTTGTCCCTCACTGTTAAATTGCATTCATAACAAAAGTGTGTATTTGGGAACTGCCGTAAATAGAACAGACAGTCGTCACCACAGCTCGTAACAAGCTTTCAGTGTTTGCTTTCATCTGTGACATTTGTCTTTTCTATAAAGCAAATAATTAATGCAGCGTGGCGAATATATTCCTGGAATAGTTACTGACGATATGTTTACACTAATTTGCAATGTGTTATACGTAATTCAGTTTTACATATAATTAAGTTTTATAAATTAAGTATACGTACATCTAAATTATGTCTTATAAAAATCCAGTATCCACTGATATATTAGAAAACTATTAACTTCCCGGCGGAATACATTCATTTGTCATTGTATTTTGACGTTGAAATTTAACTTGAAAGTAAAAGTAATTGAAAGACGTCGAAAGTACTAAATACTTAAAGTTCTACTTAGGTGTTTATTATCGATCTTGATTTATGTTTTCATCTGTTACGTTTTTAAATTCGTTATTTTAATAGTTTTTTAATTAATTTTATTAAAAATTATTAAATCTTTGGACATCATTACACACAAAGTTTTACCAACGATTTGTAGTCAGTTCTTTTTATCTTACTCTTATTTCTTATATCTTATGTACACCAAACTGTTTCATCAATTACAAATATTTTATAATTTAATTTTTATTTTCTTTATCTATTTTAGTTATGTCCCTATTTTTTAACTTATACTTTTACGTACACGTGGATACCTATATTTGGACTTAGTAATTTGCTGTTGCTGTATATTTAACTGTAATTTAACTGTAATTTTTTGTGTCTTTTTATGAATTTATTTGGTCATTTATTCCAGCGGTTTTATTTTATAAAATGTAACTCACAGAGCTACCAGATTGTACTAGAATTTACAAACTCGTTTTAAATGATAAAATTAGTCTTTACATTTTTACTGATTTTATGAGTGTCTACTTATAGTTGCGATTTTTTTATTTACTGTTCATACTATAGGCGAGTCTATTCTGTTGTATAAAAAAACAAATTGGACAATTTTGTATTTGTTATGAATTTATTGAAATAAAAAAATAGATTCTTTTGCATTGAAATAATGAAAAACTATTGAATTTAGGTAAATTCATGCTGTTTTAAAGTAAAATTTTATTATCAAGATAATATTTTAATGAACATTGGTTTTATTTTACCTAACGTCAAATCGGCCTGATTTAAATAACGTTTAGTTTACAAAAATATCATTTGACAACTTGTGGGAGGTATCCATGTTAAGTACTACTAATCAATCAAAGGCATCCATTTTTAAAGTGTAAGGGTGGCGGCTTTGTTAAAACAAGTGTGGAGATTCTGTGCTCCATATAGTGCATTTCGGTGAAAGATGAAAAATCACCAAGGGCTCTAATCGTTATTATTCCTTCGTGTTAGAGGGCGTTATTAAAACTTTCAACAGACTATTTTCCAAAAATCTTTTTAAATTAGTTGAAATTTTTTGGTAGATTTATTAAGTACCATTGTTTCGTTTCTATCATATTTTTTTTCAAAAATTTAATTAGGCTATGTTAGAAAACGTAACGCCGAATACATTTAAATTTTATCAAATAAACCAAGTGAGTTCCAGTGATTGCCAATATTAGACCAAAATTTAACTTCTTGATCTCTATATACATAAATGAATGGTTAGGCTGGATGGTTAAACATGTAGAGCGAGAGGAATGAAATTTACTTTAAGAAAACGGCTTGCATGATTGGTTTTTCTTTGATTGGTCTTTTCATGATTGGTTAACTTGAATTCTAGTATACGGTGTTAGGAGTAATGCATTGCAGCAAAACTAAACCTTTGCTCAAAGTTTAAACTGTTACTGAAACTACTTGTCATGCTCAATTAGAGGCATTATTATATCAGACTGATTTTATAGTTAAATGAAACTACGCCACGTGGACGTCACATCAAATCAATGATGTCACAAAACTTTTGCACAAGACAATGTATCCGTCGTTCGTCTTTACATAATCAGGCAAGGTTCTGTCATCGCCCAGATAAAACGGAAAGCGTCCCTCCTAATCACTACTTCAGTAACACTCTTTCGTTCTGCTGTTATCTCTATGGTGTCTAGTAGGACTAAACAAAACCAAATATAATTATTTGAGACAACATTATGTGAAAAAAATTAATATCTGGTAGATAAAAAAAAAATAAATTCACAACGTCAAAAATTAAAACAATTTACTTTAAAATATCACTACACAATAATTTATTAAAACAAACACTCTAGTTTAAGGAAACAAACAGACTAGTTTCGACGACGACTTCGCCTTCACCATTGCTTGGCTGCTACTCTGATGTACTCTGACAAGTAGTAGTTAAACACTGATGAAGGTTACATCGTCGTCGAATCTAGTCTGTTTGTATTAATAAACTACAATAGTGTGTTTGTTAGACATCTGTAAGTAATGAGACGTTAAGCACGTTAGATATAAAAGCGAAGACGCTTAGGATAGTTGTAAATAGGGAGGCTTTGGGAAAACTGTAAATAAGGAGGTACTGAGCATGTCAAATGTAAATAAAGAAAAGCTGGAAGATAATTGTAAATAAAAAAGGGCTGAGCACAACAACTGTAAATAGGAAGACGTTCGGAAAACTCTAAATAAGGAGGTGTTGAAAAGGTCAAATGTAAATAAGGAAAAGCTTGAGGATAATTGTGAATAAAAAGGGGCTGAGCACGATAAATATAAATAGCGAAATTTTGGGAAAACTGTAAATAAGAAGGTGCTGAGCAGGTCAAATGTAAATAAGGAAAAGCTTATTGATATTTGTTAATCAACCGGGGCAGAGCACGATAAATGTAAATAGGAAAAATGTGTTAAAACTGTAAATAAAAAGGTCCTTCTTCCTTGTTTATGGATATTGCGGATACAAGAAGCAAAGGAAACTATAGTCGTTTGAAATCAATGGGTAGATCTGATGAAATCATCGGTAATATTGGATTAAGACCATCTCTCCTTTGAACTTATCACCTATGATTTCTGCCTGGATCAAGATGGGTGTCGGTTTTTTGTGGTCAGTCTGGTTCCGATGCACAGTTCAGTGGATTCAAATTTTACGAGAGCATTATAGACGATCCTACTTTTAATATCATTAAGCGTAATAGCAATAATTGTACTTAGATTTAGCAATTGTAAACAATTTATAATATTTATAATGTATTCTATTATTATTTAATGTTTATAATTATATAAGTAACGCAAGTATGGATATACATTTTAACATTAGACTTATGAAAGGCAGTACACTGAACCGTCCTAATCCAAACGTCACACGAACCATCTTGGAAATATGTTAAACAATCCCTCCCAATTTCATTAACTTCTGTTTAGCGGTCTAGGCGTTCATAAGACATATAAATTCACACACACTCACACACACACACACACACACACACACACACACACACACACACACACACACACACACACACACACACACACACACACAAATACACACACACACACACACACGCATAGGCACATACATATATATAAATATATATATATATATATATATATACATAAGTTTTTGAACCACCCAAATCATCTAGGGCGGAGCCCTGTGGATGGATATACACCAAATATCACATGAACAATCCTGGGAATATGTTTAAAACATTTATTCAATTTTCATTATGCTCTGTTCAGAGGTTTAGGCGTCCATAAGAAACATACATACTCACATACATACAACAGTGTTTGAACAATCCTAAGCCTCTTGGGCGGAGAATATAACGGTGCCAAAAAGTGGAAACGCATAATAAAAGAAATTAGAATTTAAAATTTTTTAAATTTTGAATAATTTGAAAAAATAATTAGTTATGTTTTCTCTCAACATGAAACCTAAAGCAAAATTCATTTTGAAAGACACGCGATGTAATTTCCCAGCGACAAAGACCGTATAAATACCATCAATGTTTCATTGTCATCAGCGGGAGAAATGTAAAAGCTAAAGATATGTAAAAATCGTTAAGTCGTACCAAAACAAAGGTAAAGGAATTGAAGTGAAAATGGGTAATTTGTTCATTAAGAAGAAGGGAGAGGAATATGGAATGCCAGACATTGTAAGAGGTGTGGAGTATAGATATCAAAAGCCATTAACTGATGGGACGCTAACCAAGGCTAAGGCAGTCTGGAACAACACGGAAGAAGATACGATGTCAGGCTCAGATTTGTTTTTAAACAAGGAGCCATAAATATACGACGTGTTGGTAAAGGCAAGTGGTGGCGCCGAATTGTAGAATTCGTGTTATTGCTGAGTAAGTATTATGGGTATAAAACTGTTAATGGATCTGCAAGAAACTTTACATGAATAGTCCTGGGAATATATTTAAAATTTAGGCGTCCATAGGATACATACATACTCACATACATACATTGGTTTTTAAACCATCCTAAGACTCAAACAAACTTCACACGAACCATCCTGGGAATATTTTAATAAATCTCTCCAAATTTCATTAACTTTTGTTCAGCGGTTTAGGCGTCCATAAGATACATACATACTCACATACATACATTGGTTTTTAAACCATCCTAAGTTTCTAACAAACTTCACACGAACCATCCTGGGAATATTTTAATAAATCTCTCCAAATTTCATTAATTTTTGTTTAGCGGTTTAGGCGTCCTTAAGATACATACATTAGTTTTTCAACCATCCTAAGCCTCAAACAAAGTTCACACGTACCATCCTGGGAATATTTTAATAAATCTCTCCAAATTTCATTAACTTTTGTTCAGCGGTTTAGGCGTCCATAAGATACATATATACTCACATACATACATTGGTTTTTAAACCATCCTAAGTTTCAAACAAACTTCACACGAACCATCCTGGGACTATTTTAATAAATTTCTCCAAATGTCATTAACTTCTGTTCAGCGGTTTAGGCGTACAGAAGATTTTTATATATATATATATATATATATATATATATATATATATATATATATATATATACACATAAATACAAATACATACATCTGTTTTGAACCATCCTAAGCCTCTCCAGCGGAGCCCTATTAATGCATCTACACCAATCCTCACACGAACCACCTTGAGAAGATGTCAAACTATACCCCTAAATTTCATTAACCTAAAGCTCATTGGTTTAGGCGCCAATAAGATACATATATATACACTCACACGTATATACATTGGTTTTTGAACCATCCTAAGCCTCTGAGGTGGAGCCCTTTGGATGGATCTACACCAACCTTCATAGGAACCATCTAGGGAATATGATAAACAAACCCTCCAAAAATCATCAACTCCTCTTATGCGGTTTAGGCGTCTATAACATACACGCATTCAAACATAATGTATTTTTTTATCAATTTAACATTATTTTATAATTAAAATTATTGTTCATCTTTGAAAACCGTAATCAATAAGATAATGATAGAAATGAATATATAAGTTTCATTTACTCATAACAAACCATGGAACGCTATAGTTTTTCAATTATGGTGTTCACTTTCCAATACTAATCTATTCAGGATTAGAAAAATCGCAATTTACGATAAAAAATGTAAGCATAAAATTAATTATGCTTGTGTAAACATGAATGAAAATCTGAGGCGTAAGGTATATAAAAAAATTGAAGGTACTTAGCGCAGACTTTGTTTTAACAAACGTAAATTCGACCACTTTTCACACGTCCATTTATATAGTTTCGTAAGCCGAATTTTGAGAGATTAATTGTGGGAGCTTGGAAGGTTGTACAGAGCTGGGGGGGGGGGGGGTGTGGTAGCTCATATTAAAGGTATTGAGCGGGGGCAATATAGGGTTTTCTCAATTTACAACGTATATAGGGGAAGAACTTGAAGTTACTAAAATTTTCCCTAAGAAATACATTGGAAAGAAAAAAAAGCTTATGTTGATTATCAAATATTTCAGATGAGAAACGGCTGTACAAATATTATATTAAAAACAGCTGAGTACAGATATATAAACAGTGTTAAAAGTTAGACATATAAACGTGGAATCAGGTGTAGTTAATGGAGTACGTAACTATGAGTAGGCCTTCAATAGACTAAACCTGTTTGTACACATGGACAAATTTACATGTTATACTAAGTCGAGTAAAATCTCGAGATGGATTTAAGGTACATTCGAAATACGATTGGTGAAAAAAATCAAATTGAAAACGCATTCACAAAAAATATATTTTATGAGGAAATTCTATTATGAAAATTTTGAATTATATTAAATTAGTTTATATGAAACATTTAAATTACTATACAAAAGTTTAAAATTTGTTTCAATTTGAATAAGGGCATTTGCCCCATGCAATCCCCTAGTATTTATATGTGCTTAGCTCAAACAGTCGTCCCAAACACGTCAATTGTACTGTACTTGCAACGCTTAGATCGTTCAGCTGAATCTCATTCCATCTTGATTTTTATTTCCATTATCTTCCCCGTGATTCTCATTTCCGCTATTTTAAGCATTTTGTTCATCAATAACACGAGATTTTCCTCAAGTACATCCTTTTTGATTTCTTCATTGTATTCAGCGCGGATATTACGTCTACCTTTATATTCACTTTCGGTTCATTACGTTTAAGGACAGTAGCCCTGTGGAATACAATGGTGAAAATAAAAATTTACTAAATCAATAACGAATGGTTGTGAAATTTTGTAGAGCAACTGGTAGGCCTCAAGGACAAGATTAATAAAGGTTTAAGGTCATTAAGTGGTGCTAACTGGCAATTTTTTAGGGCCCTTGGTTTGTAAAACATATTAAATCAAAATGTGATTTTTTTTAAATTAAAAAAAAATGTGATGGATATATATGTCATTAGTTCTATTATATAACTTTTATCTAAAAACATATTAAAATGCCTTTTTTAAACAATATTCCCTAAATATTACTCTTTCATAAACCCTACTGTTGGTATTTTGAGTTTCATTGTGTGATTGACGCAAACATATAGCTTTATTTTCTTTTATTACCCGAATTTTGAACGGTTTACTGTCTTTTTGAAATTCTAGATTAGACTTATAATATATTGATTATGTTTAAGCGTTAAATCAGTATTCAAGCGAAACGAATATTTCTTGAATTTCTTAGTATTACGTTCGGTGAAACTTAATTAATCACTTTAACATTAGTTTAGGACTATCTGAATTTTAAATTTTGTAAATTTGTAAAAACTCACTGAGACAGAACCTTTTCGATCGGCACATAGCGATCTTCATCAGTGTCTCTTGATTGGAGTTGTTAGGTTTAGCAGTGACGGTTTTAAAGGTAGGTTTTCTATAGTATCAACAAGTATGTGTGATTTGTATTGGGGTTGTTTGTTTAATATGTTTGAACTTTGTGGTTTAGTGTGTTTGTAAATTTCAAATTCTTCTATTGTGTTGAGATGTGGGCCTTTTTTGTTGATGTGTAAGATTTCTATGTTATGGTAAATGTTTGTGTATTTATGTCCTGTTTCTTTTAAGTGATTGTAAAATATTGAGTCGGTGTTCTGTTTGTGTTTTTCGACTCTTTATTTTAAGCTGCGACCTGTTTACCCTATGTAGACTTTTTTGCACTTGTTGTAGTTTAGTTTGTATACGCTTGGTGCTTGTAGTTTATCTTTGTTGTTGGTGTTGTGTTGTATTTTGTATTGTAAATTGTTATTATTATTGTATGCTATTTTGTATCCTGTTTTTCTTTTATTTTGTGAGCTATTTTAATTGATGTTCTGTTTTTGTATGGTAATGTGATGTATTTGTTTTCCCTCTCCGTAGTGTTAATTTTAGTGTTCTCTTGTATAGTGTGTCGTAGTTTATCTAATGCCAAGCAGGAGACACTCAAGAAGATCGCCATATAGCGATCGAAAACGTTATGTCTTTGTAGGTTTTTCCAAATGTACATATTTTAAAGTTCGGATACTCATAAGCTAAATGTAAAAGTGATTAATTGAGTAAGTCTTTTTTAGAACGAAGTTCTTAGTAACATATATAAAAGGAAAAAACAAAACTGATCACAAATAATTCAAGTACTACATTTTATTTTATTTTGACTATATTTGAATCATTTGCAATATCACCCAATCACTGATCTCTCTAACCGTCGTGATTCGTGAATAATTACATTTGCGGGAGCATTTCAGTCAAAACGTTTTAGTAGTAATGTACACTCGGTGTCACTACTCAGTGACCATATGTGTTGTGTAACAGTGATTTCACACTAACAGGTCAAACTGTGATTGCTACTTCGAAATAACTATGATTTTAAACTATGATTGTGGTTTTTAACTGTGATCGTTAGTTACTATTAGTTATTGAGGTTAGGTAATGATATGTCAGTTGACAATATCAGTATGATTGTTTTATAACAGTCTCAGTAAACTGTTTAGTTTAATAACAGATTACAGACCAATTCAAGTTTTTAAAAATAATCTACGTTACGATTTCTATCAGAAAATCCATTTCAAGGGCGTAATATTTATTAATATAATAAAAACCCAAGCTTACAGTTTATAACATAATTAAAATCAAACATTTTACTAGGCCCTACTCCTAATAAATATTCACATTTACAAGACAAATTGCACCCCCATTACAAGTCAATTTTTTATGACAATTCATGAATACATATCAAATATACTTTTTAATTACATCAATTCTAACTTTCAAGAATTGGTACCGAAAAGCAGCGATCTTTCCGGAAGTAACACAACTGCAGCGAACCTTCCGGGAGAAACGTGAGGCTGAAGAAGTCGTTGGACGAATACGTTACCTCCAAGTGTGAGTAAACAATTTCTACAATATATTTGTAGAATGTCTGGTCGCAAAACAAAATTTTATATAATAATAAGTGATCTTTCAATGTTCGAATAACACATATTGCGTTTTTAGTGCATAAAAGGGAAACCAGAAATACTCAAAAATTCATTAAATTTAGTACATATGCATAGAGACTTTCTTTTTCACTTCAATATTAACTAACCCTTGTATCCTGGCAAAAAAAAAAAATAATCATAATATATCACTATTTTCCATTCTGAACTTATATTTCCCACTAGCGTTAGCCGGCGCACGTTGCCGTAATCGTAATTTTTGCAATAAGAAAAGCAAACCAAATATTTAAATAATTATATTTCATTTACTGCGGTTTCAGAGGATAGACAATATCTTTCTCAATTTCTTTAGGCGTATAAACATACAAATTTTAGATGTCCCAACACGTGTGAACTCAATATATAATTGTCTGTGGTAAAAGCTAGAATGTCCATTCATAATCAAGCAATGGTCAATGATTGTTCTTGTCCCTTATTCATGGTTATTGCGAATGCAAGACCCAAAGAAATCTCTCATTTGAACTAGCCACCTATAATTTCTGCCCGGATCAAGTTGGGTGTCAGTTTTTTTGTGGTTAGTCTGGTTCCGTTGCACAGCTTTGGATGGTTCAAATTTCACAAGACTATTAACAGCGATCCTACTTTTAATATCAATAAGTGTGATAGCAATAATTGTAAATAGAATGAAGTAATTTAAAGAGTTAAAAATTATTAATAATGTATTTTTATTTACATAATTTTATGATTTGTTTAAATTCATTTAAGTAACGCTAGTATGGATGTACATTTTAACATTAAGCTCATGGAAGGCGATACACTGAAGAATCCTAAGACTTTGGAGCTGAGCCCTGTGAACGAATCTACAGCAAACGTCACACGTACCATTTTGGGAGAATGGTAAAACAACCCTCCAAATTTCGACATCTATTTAGCGGTTTAGGTGTCCATGAGAATCATACATACACACATACATCTATACATCGGTTTTTGAACCATCCTAAGCCTCTGGGTGAGAGCCATGTGTAAGGATCTAAACCAAACTTGAAACGAACCATCCTGGTAATATGTTTAATAATCCTTCCAAATGTCATTAATTCTTGTTTAGGGGCGTTATGTTTCATAATACATACAAGTTACGTGTTATATTGAGCTTGAAAGGTTTTTAAAAATGGTTTTATTTTTACAAACCTTTGTTAATTAGGAAACATTTAATTTTGAAATGGTTACAATAATTTAGCTTAATAAAAACATAAATTCAAATACAACTGATGTACATTCAGCTGGAGCGGAAAACGTCTGTGCGATACAGAGGCGACTTACACACTGCCGGGGTTCTGTTCTCACCACCTATATAATACAAAAGCTGCGTAAGCAGGAATTTTCCTAGCACGTATTTAATTATGAAATGTTCACATAAATTGTTCATATAACTCCTCCATCCCTAAAGAAAACTTCGGGGGTTGGCGAAGTTTCGGCATCGGTTGAAGTCCTCTTCTTTTTCTTGATGAGGGCGAAGTATATAAGCTGCTGAATAGGCCTCCGTAAAGGGCAATTTTCGGCATGGGTTAAAGTCCTCTTCACTGGAGAAAGTCACCAGGCAAAGGTTGATCTCCAAGATCCAGTTAAATGGGTTGTCTGCGATTTCCAACGCAGTATCCTCGTAGCTTGTAGGCGTTATTTGTTTTTTGTTTTTTTTGATGATGGGCATTTTACAGTCTAATTATCTGTTCATTATAATTCAACTGAGCAAAAGTATTTGGAATTGATTAATACAATTTATAATGAGTCTTTTCTATCATAGTATAGATACAAAATGTTTATAACATATACAATTGTTATCAGGATCTAATTTTTTAGTTCTACAAAATTTACATTGATTACAACAAAAGTTTTATATAATTTTTCATAATTTTTACCATCATTTACCTTCAAATTGCCTGTTATAGATTTGATAAAGGATTCTAGTCCGTTTATAAGAATTCTTTTTGTTTTGTTATCTCTTTAAGAGTATATTTTCTAATTTTCTTCAATTACAATTTTGTGATTAACATATTTCAAATAATTAACAATATTTATTACCATAGTTAGTTACATATCATTTAATTAATTACAAAAGTTTGCAACACATACAATTAATATAAACAATGTTGTTTAAAAGTTTAATAAAGTTTCTTTCATAGAATTAGTGGACAAATGTATGGTAGGGATTTTAATTTGATTGTGTTGAATATGATCAAGAAGGATTTTGGTCATTAATTACATTTTTTATCTTCTTAGGCCTTTTAATTTTCGACAAATGTATTTTGTCTTTTGTGTTATGATGTCTAGGCTTTATTTTTCCAGTTTTTCTTTCTTTGTCTATTGAAGCTATTTCTTCCTTGCTATATCTGTTTTTCGTTTTGCTTTGTTTATGAACTGACTTTATATAAACTTCAGATGGTATTTCTGGAAGTGGTTCTTTGTTTATATTTCTTTTTTCTAAAACTTTTTCTTTAATTTTTTCATTACTATTCCTAATGTTTTCATATTTTTGAAGTTCCAAATAGCTTTATAATTTTTACTTTCTTCGGCTCATATTTTACTAATGATAAAAATATTTGGTTTTTTCCAAAGTTTACAGGCTCGACAGAAATTCGTATTTCAATTTGGGTGTTCCCTTCAAAATTGGAGTGGATAGTTTGACTGTCGCTTTCTTTATTGTCCTCTAAGTTGGCGTTATCTGTTGCGTCGAGTTGTACGACCATAGATTCGTTATCATTATCGTTCAGTTCCGGGAAGTAACGTTGCAGTAAGTCGGTTGCAAGGTCTGGTTCTACAGTGTGTTGGGTGTTCGTTGATCTTTTATCAGTAACGTTTAATTGTATTCTGGACAATGCGTCTGCATTTTGGTTTAGTTTGCCTTTTTTGTATCTTATGTCATAATCATATTCTTCTAATTTTAATCTCCGTCTTAAAAGTTTGGAATTTGGTTCTTTGACTGAAAACAACCATTGTAAAGGTTTATGGTCTGTATAAATTTTAAATTTTCTCCCAAATAAATAAGGCCTGAAATGTTTTCTGGCCCATACGATTGCTAATAATTCCTTTTCAATTGCGGAGTAATTAGTTTCGCTGTCGTTTAAAGTTCTGCTGGCATACGCTATAGGAAGGTCTTTTCCATTTTTGTCCTGGCTTAAAATTGCTCCTAGTGCATAATTACTAGCTTCTGTCGTTAGAGTAAATTCTTTTTCAAAGTCTGGGTATTGTAGAAGTGGCTCATTAGTCAATATATTTTTACATGTTTCAAAGCATTCTATAAAGTCTGGATTTTCTATATTTATTTTTGCATTTTTCTTTAAGCAGTTACTAAACGGTTTTGTTATTTTGGCGAAGTTTTTAATAAATTTTCGATAATAGCCTAATAGTCCTAAAAATCCTTTAATTTGTTTGGTGGTTTTAGGTATTGGATATTCCTTGATTGCCAAAATCTTTGCTGGGTTGGGTTTTACGCCCTCCGGTGTCACAACATGTCCTAGATATGCTACTTCTTTTCTTAAAAATTCTGTTTTATCCAGCTGTACTTTAAAGTTGGCTTTGCGTAATCTGTCGAATACTTCTTTAAGTCTTTGTATATGTTCTTGGAGGCTAGTGGAATAAATTATAATGTCGTCTAGATAAACTAAACATGTTTCATTTTGGATGCCTCTCAGAATATTATTCATAATTCTTTGAAATGTAGGGAGGTTATTCTTTAGTCCAAAGGGCATTCTTAAAAATTCGTAGTGTCCTGTTTCCGTTGAAAATGCTATTTTTTCTATACTATCTCTGTCCATTTCTACCTGGTGAAATCCTGAGGCTAGATCTAAAGTCGTAAAATATTGGGATCGTCGTAATTTATCTAATATGTCGGTAATGTTCAGCAAGGGAAATTTATCGTCAATTGTTTTTTTTGTTTAATCCTCTAAAATCTATTACTAATCGAAATTTTCTTTTGCCAGAAGCGTCTTGTTTTTGGGTACAATCCAGACAGGAGAGTTCCATGGAGAAATTGAAGGTCTAATAATTTTTTGTTTAAGCATGTCTTCAGTTTGCTTATTAATTTCGTTCTTGTAGATTTCTGGGTATCTGTAATTCCTAGAGTATACGGTAATTTCGTCAGTAGTCCTAATAACATGTTTTATCTGATTGGTAAAGGTTAAATTGTTTCCATCAATATGAAATAAATCAGCATATTCTTTTAATAAATTTGTTACGGCGGATTTTTCTTCTAAGTTCATATTTTCCATCCTAAATTTTGATAAATCGAAATTTTTACTTCCTGATTTTGTTTGTTTATAATCGAACATATTGAAATTAGTGTTCCTTTAAATTGCAACAGGTTTGAAAATATTATATTCCTCTACAGATTTTACCTCTAATGGTTTACTTATTGTTAATTTTACATTTTCTTCCGTATTGTTTATAGGGCAATAGGCTTCACTCTTATGCACTGAAACTATACACTGCGGAATTTCTAATCCGTTCACTTGTTTGTGTGTAATTTAACTGTTTGGCTAGGGCGGGCTTGTATAACATAACTAAATTGTTCCTGCTTTATTGACGTGCTGTCCGTTTTATTACAACTTCCTTTTTCAGTGTTAAAATATTGAATAGGGATTTCCTCATCACAAAGTATTAATTTATTATTTATAAAGTCTAAGCTTATTCTTAAATCCTTTATATTGTCTAGCCCGAGTAATAGGTCGATATTCTGATGAAAGTCAAATAAATAAAATTTAATTGCTTTTTTAGACAACAGAGGTATGGTGCAGCAAAAATTGTCTTTTGAAGTGCCGTGTGCGGTGATTACTTCAAACGGCTCTTTTTTTATGCTTGTTTTAAAATTTTTCCAGCCTAAAGATTTTCGCATAAATGATCTAGTACTGCCTGTGTCAATTAATATTCTAGATTTGGTGCCTGTGTCGTATATAAATGGTAGCTCGTTATTTTCGCTTTGTAGATTCATTATTGAAAATCAATTCCGAGGCTTGTATGTCCTAAAAAATCGTCCTGATCGATTTTAACGGTCTCTTCTTCGTAGTTGTCTGTTAAATTTTGGGATTCTTCGAAGTACTCTTCTTTCCCGAGATCTTCTTCAAAAGCGAATGATTCTTGTCCATTAGTCTGGTACATAGTGTAATCGTCTTTTTCAGCTCCTTGTCCGGTCATTTGATACAAATTCGTTTGTCTAGAAGGCCTGTCTGTCTGTCTAGTGGAAATACTCATAGGGGTAGGTTCATAACCCGTATTTCGCTGAGGATACTGAGGTTTAGTAGTGTTGTTGTTTGGTTGTCCCCTTTGAGGCTGACCGTGATTAACAAACGTTGGTGGTCTATAGGAAGGATTTGGGTGTTGATAAGGTTGTTTAGGTATTTAGTGGTATTTAAATTCGGTATGTATTGGTCTTCTTACGTTATGAGTTTGGTTTTTCTGAAAGACTGGTTGTTTGCTTGGTTGAGTAAACAGTTTATTATTCTTAAATTGAAAGTCGTTTGTGAGCATATTAAGTGCTTCACTAAGAGTGTTGGTACGCATTAGTGACCCGATGGGTTCATGCAAACCCCTAAGGAGAACTCTTAAAGCTAGTTTCTGAACGTATTCTATTAAAACATCTTTAGCCATTTGCCTTTGAGGCTCTTTATTTATAAAAAATGTAATTTGTTAATTTAGTAACTTTTGAATATTTTCATAGAATTGAAATGGTGATTCGTTACTTTCCTGTTTTAATTCTGACATCTCTAAGTTTAATGTGAAACAATCTCTTTTGTCCGAATAACTAATTAATAATCCTTTTCTAATTTCGTGCCAATTGTAAGAATTAGAGTTTACGACCATTTCTAGTGCTTGGCCTTTTAATTTAGAAAGAATAGAGGAGAACAAATATTCATTTAGAAAATCCTCTGGATTTTCGTTTACATAAAACTTATTTACTACCTTATCGCATATTGAAATAAATCTGTGGAGCATAGTGGGCTCTCCACTATACTCAGGAATCATATCAAGATATTCCTTCTTTAATGTTGGCGTTGCCATTTTAAAATATTATTTTCTTTAAAATAATAAAATTAAAAATCAATTATATAAAATTAAAAAGTATTTACTCTACTTTTTCTTAAATCTATTTCTTACGATCTACTTACAAGTGGATCCAAAATACTTTGCTCATTTGAACTACTAATTCACTTTTCACTTTTCACTTACACGATATTCACTCGTGCTCTTAATAGATATGCGCTCTATTAAGTTGTTGTAGATATTCACTCTACTAAAGTTTTCTTGATGTCGTTACAGATATGCGCTCTGTAATGAATCGAGTTTTTGCAGTATCTCGGTTAACGATTGAAATCGATACAAATTATGTTCATTAATTCTCCCAAGATGTCCTACCGACTGTGCCAGTTACGTGTTATATTAGCTTGAAAGGTTTTTCAAAATGATTTTATTTTTACAAACCTTTGTTAATTAAGAAACATTTAATTTTGAAATGGTTACAATAATTCAGCTTAATAAAAACATAAATTCAAATACAACTGATGTACATTCAGCTGGAGCGGAAAACGTCTGTGCGATACAGAGGCGACTTACACACTGCCGTGGCTCTGTTCTCACCACCTATATAATACAAAAGCTGCGTAAGCAGGAATTTTCCTAGCACGCATTTAATTATGAAATGTTCACATAAATTGTTCATATAACTTACATACACATAATATACATTCATCGGTTTTTAAACCATCCTAAGCCTCTGGTGCGGATCCCTGTGGATGGATCTACACCACACGTCATATAAACCATCCGAATAATATTTTAAACAATCCCTTCAAATTATATTAATTCTTTTTTAGCGGTTTAAAAGTTCATAAGACGTATAAATACGGACAACATTCATTCATTAGTTTGTAGCCATCCTAAGCCTCTTGGATGGATCCCTGTAGATGAGTCTACACAAAACTTCATATAAACCATCCTGGTAATACGTTAAACAATCTCTCCAAGTTTCATTAATTCTTGTCTAGCGGTTTAGGCGTTCATAATGCATATACATACACACAATATCAGTTCATAGGTTTTTAAACCATCCTAAGCCTTTGGGGCGGATCCTTGTGGATGGATCTACACAACACTTCATACAATAAACTCTGGTAATATTTTTAATAATCCCTTCAAATTATAATAATTCCTTTTTAGCGGTTTAAGCGTTCATAGAACATATACATACACACAATATACATTCATCGGTTTTTAAACCATCCTAAGTCTCTGGGGCGGAACCCTGTGGATGGATCTACAACAAACGTCAGAGGAACCATCTTGGGGATATGTTAAATAAACTATCTTAATTCCCTCAACTTCTGTTGAGTAGTTTAGGCGTCTATAACATACATACATATATACACACATACAGACATTCATTTATATATATATATAGATAGATAGATAGATAGATTACAAACATTTGTCCATAAATAAAATATTCCTAAAATTAACTTTAAGGCTTATAAAATTGTTGTATATGAATGTCTGTTTCGGAGACAGACGTTCCATTTACAACGTCACATTACAATACATCCCCCGACCCGAATATTCGTATTCATCAACTTCGTAAATAATACTTTTGGAACGTAAATATGTTTAGAATTGTAAATATGCCCTAATATTATTTTAGAGACATTAAACAGAGGACATTAATGAGTATGGAGCACTTCTCTTAGCGTTTAATGTCAAACTCCTCCTAAGTGACGCATGTAATTATAACTTATCAGCCTTGCAAGAAATCTCTTGCGTAAGCATTTCTAAGCTTTTGAACTTAGCTATTCCAATAATGACGTCATTTTAACAGGTTTAATACAGCTTAATTGATCGAAAGAATTTCCAATTAAAATTTTGTTTCAAAAATAAAATTTTTAAGATATGTTGGTACAAGAAAAAAATTTCAGTTTAGGTTAATGGTTGATTCTAGGATAATTATTCCTGTATGAGGAAAATTTCACAGTGTCAAAATCATAAACGTAAAGAATAAAGATAAATCATAAACATAAGAATAATTTAGGTCCACTGCTTGTAACGGGTTTTAAGGCCTTCTCTACGTTGAGTTTAAATTCATTTGGGAACCAGATTCAATTATATTAACACAGAAAGATTTCTAAAACATTAAAATAACATTTACATGTGTTTTTTTTTGTACAAAAAGGAGTTTTCATTCTAATTAAATAGCTTGAAAATCTGTCTAAAGGAATTTCGCATTGACGGCTTACACTTATGAATGATCTTCAATACTTTGAACAATAAACTCATATGTATATATATATATATATATATATATATATATATATATATATATATATATAGGCCTATATATCAAAATAACTGAGGATATTCAAATAGAAGAAACATTTATTAATTTTTAGTATTTAGAGCATCTCATTAGCAAACAGTTCCACATCATCAAAAATTAATAATGCAAGCCAAGAAACATATGTTAGGCCTACACTAGAGTCAGCATGTTTTGTGCTAAATCTATTACATTCCCTATGAATTTCATATGCAATTTTGATATTTGTATTTTTTAATAATTTGGTGATAGTTTTATTTCAATATCTGTAGGCCCAAGTATAATTGAAGACCATATTGTTTTATTATCATTATTCTGGTGAATCAAATTGTTATATTGTTTTTTTTTAAATACTATGATTAAATTTGTTGACAGTTTCCTTTTATAACTATTTTCTATTACTATTTGATATATGTTTTTTCTCTCAATTTATTTTCTTTACCCTTTTGAGTTGTATCCAATCCGTGTAATAAAATTTATAAAGTATCATTTTTTGGTTATGTAGAGGATGATAAAAAATTATTTGTTATTATTAGGTTCATTTGTAATGGTATAAATATCATATAATTAAATTCTTCATTTTTTTATAATTGTTTACATTTAGAAAACCAGTTTTATTATGGTACACATTTTATGAGTAAATTGGATATTTTGATTAATTTTAACCGAATTATTTGTTACTTTAAAACTATTATTTTTCGATACACTCATTTCATCATCCTCATACCTAATAACAATGGTTGTCTTATATTTTCATAATTTCACTCATTTTACCTTCTAATTGTTGTAGAAATATTTCATATAATGTATTTGTTAATCGGAAAACAATCTTCATTATTATAATATTTTTAAAAAACAACAAAATAGCTTGATTTTAAAAAATAATAATAAAACAATATGAACTTTATTTTTTATTTACAGGCAATAAAAAACAGAAAAACACCAAATATTTTAAAATTCAGTGTTATTCGAATTATATGTAAATATACGAGTAGTAATAATAACAAATTAATAAATGAACAAATAAGAATACAATCAATATTTAAAACTATATTCAATGTCTATAAAGCTATTTCATCAAAGATAAACTTGGAAATTATGTAATAAATTGGGCAACAATGGCTTTAATCAAACATATTATGTATAAGTTGCATTATTCCATTACTTTTACCAGGTTTTGTGTGTGTGTGTGTATATGTGTTTGTGTGTGTGTGTGTGTGTGTGTGTGTGTGTGTGTGTGTGCGCGTGTGTGTGCGTGTGTGTGTGCGTGCTTGTGTGTGCGTGTGTGTGTGTGCGTGCGTGTGTGTGTGTGTGTGTGTGTGTAAATAAAACATCTATAATACATTATATAAATGTAAATATAAATACTGTATATAAAAGTACATCCTGAGAGTTAATTTCGGAATGAATAAATCCTTCTCTAATACTAATATGATGTAATAGGTTTACTCTATCTGGAATCGGAATTCCAAGATAATGCATCTAAGCTTCAGCATGTATGTAGGCAGTATGAAATACAATATAGCTTATCTTTTCACAGAAACCTAGCAATTTCATGGAACGTCAAATCGTATAATACGCTTATAGCAAGTAGTTCAAATAATTGTCTACGGTTAAGGGTCCTGTTAAACATATTCCACATTTCAAACCTTCAGTATCCGTTCAGTTTAAGGATTTATAAAAACTTTTAAACAGATTTTTTCAATGTTACCGTAGAATTATAAAAGCTGTTATGATTTCAAAACAATGTATTTTGAAAATGTTAAAATTATTCTTAATTACTTTTGTTTTTAAACAGGAAATTTTTTCTATTCTTATTTTAAAAATTTAGGTAATTATTTTTTATGGTAAGTAATTTTATTTTACGTTTTTTCAAATAATGTGTGGTTTTTGTACTAGAGGCTTCCGTTTTAAAAACTTTATTTAACGATCCCCTTAAATATTTCAGAAATGTAACCACATTGTGATAAAATCTCCAGAACCAGCTTTAATGGACATAACACTCATGATTTATATATATTATAACACACACATACATATATATATATATATATATATATTACATCACACACACACACACACACACACACACACACACACACACACACACACACACACACACACACACACACACACACACACACACACAAACATATATATATATATATATATATATATATATATATATATATATACATAATATATCATAAAGATATGATGCCCATTTTATGAAACTAATTGCTATTGTTTCGAAATATTATCTTAGAAAGAAATGTTAAGGAAAGAGCCGATATAGAGACAAAGCATATTAAGAGCCTGTTAAGAGAACATAAACATTTGAAATTAGTGGGAGATTACTTCTAAGGTTAAAATAACTACGAAAGAAAGTATAAGGGGGAATTTTACATTTGAAGAAGTCAAGCAACTCATTAAATTTGTGTGTAACAACACAAAAACAAAAACATATTTTTGGGGGCAATTGGAAAGGATTGTTATTTTTTTTTAAAAAAGAAATGTTTTTGAAGAAGAGTTAATGGCATTTTAAACAAATGATTAAAAGTGTTAAAAGTGCTTTTATTTCAGAAAATAGAATACAAATATATATATTTATACATATATATAAATCATTATTATTATTATTATATGTAATTATTAGTATATTTGTTTATTTACTGTTAAATATATCCATTAGTAGCATTATAATTTAATATTGTACAAAAAGTTAAGTAGCATAACCTGTGTTGAACAGATTGTTTACAACACAAAGTCAGCTATTGTATGAAACCATATGTTATTACCCAATTTACGTTGAATGCTGTAAAAATATCACTTGATATTTGTAAGAACGTCACTTGAGGGTCACGACAAGCTGAAGATTTCTCTCCACGTAAAACAAACAGTCAGGCCAGCCATAAGAAACATACATTCCAGTAAAATAAAATGTAGCTGCATGTGATAGTAAAAGTTTATTTGTACATTTAAAATTGCAAAATCACATAACTCGAAATATAGGTTTATTTGGTATACACAATCCGTTTAAAGACGAAGCTATGATAAAAGCTGTATTATATCTATTTTGCTATACGTAAAATAATTAATTTTTCCTTAGAAATACATATGTAAAAGACACCTTCTTTTAATCCATCGCCTATTATGGTGGATAGACGGCTGTCGTTTATCTTATATCGTCTACTCGCGTTGAGCATTCGTTCGAGGGTACACTTGTGTTTGTCTCAATCTGAGGCAGTGCAGCGAAGCATTCGAACCGAGCAGTGGTGCAATGTCGATACTTAGCTCAAGTCATTTGTCGAGTGGACCATGATTAATTACAGAACAATTACAAACGTATTACATACATTCGTGTGGAATAGTTTTGCATTGTAATCGAAGAAGAGGAGGAGAATATCAAATAGAAGAGACAATATTGTGAGAAGATTAGTAATTATATTATCTTATTTCATTAGAAACCTCTTCTAGATCACGTGCGAATGAATCTTTTGTACGGAAACACGTATTACGGTTTTATACAGACCATTTTCCTTTGGTGTTCGAGCTGATATTAAAGGGTCCTTAATCGCTTCATTCAAATAACCTTCTTACAATACCCTTACGATCAATTGTTTGGCATGACGAAGTTGTATTTCGTTTGCAGCGATACTACCCTGGTATGTAAGCATACTAATTAATGTCTTGAGCAAGTTTAAAGTTTAATATTTGGATTAGACTTCGAAAAATCTAATAAGGTTCATCATTAAACATTTACTTTTTTTGTTCTATTATTGTTTCGTTTCAAAGTTCTAAGAGAATAAATTACTTGAGATTTGTCCATTTAGATAAATATTTAAAAAAATTATATGAAATTTTAATTAAATAATACCTAACTAAGTGAATACGTAAGAGCTTACTGACGCGTTTCGAAACAATCGTTCCTTTTATGAAGCAAAGCCTCTACTCAAATGGTTTCGAATCGCGTCAGCAAGTAAGCCCTTTCGTATATACTTAGTTATGTATTATTTAATAAAGTTTAATCAGTGAATTCAAGATGATTACAAGAAGCAACTTGATATAAAATGTCAACAACCTTCATTTTAAAATCAAGGTCACTTAGATATGGAAATATCTATAAAGTCAGCAACATTGAAAACACAATATTGAAATTTGAATTACATAAGATATTTATAATATTAAAGTTTTTATGATAAGAGGTAAATTTGACAAAACTAGGTATACATCAATTAGAGAGTAAGTCGATATCACTGAAATTATTCCGAACACGGGAATTCACTCCTAACAATTGTAATCCAGAACTGTAAACGAGCACAGATCCTTTATTTTAACAGTGACTAAATCACATCTGCATCTTCTTAAACTATTATCAGAGAATGTCAATTACTTTACATTGGTTAAATTTCCTTATTTCAACCACTTTTTTAAACTCAAAGCGTAGTAAGCTCTCTGTACATCTTTTATTTGTTCATTTCGAAAACTCTACAATAATAAAGCCAAAACAATGAAAATAATTAACCAAATAGTTCATTTTATTCATAGATTTTGCATTTATATTAGAACAGCTAGACGCTTCTATTTACTTTGGTTGACAGAATTTCTAATTCAGAGAAGCGATCTTGCTCACACGGTTTTTCCCTATTACAAGGACCAGTGGCTCATCATGTTCTTTCCTTGGTCCTTACAAGGGTGATTAACGAGTAAACAACTCTTTTTCTTCTTTTTCTTCCATGGAGCTACAGTCCGTGTGGACCTTGGCCTTCTCAATCAGCCTTCGCCAGGTAGCTCCATCCTGTGCTACTGCTTTCCAGTTACTCACTTTCAACATTATAAACGCTTCTTCATCACAACAAAAGAGAGTAGCTTTCAATTGCGCTTCTCTGCACAAGTAATGCCAGGATATCTCTCTTTATAGCTCAGGAGGTTTAATATCCTAATATGTATTCCTAATAATTCGTTATCGAAGAAGTACTGTATGTACATAACCCTCATAAGCAATAATAGTGATTATAGCTGATCGGTTTAAAATTTTAAAAACATTTCAAAACTGTTTATTAATAGGCTTACGTTTAGGCTATTAATGGTATAGAATTCCAAAACAAAAACCGTCATTTTTGACATACCATGCTATACTTTGATTAAGCCCGATAAACAAACGTTATTTATTGGCTATATGGGCAGAATCCGAAAATTGTATTTTACTCAGCGCTTCGTATTTAAATACAGTGCTGTATTTACAAATATTGTACAGTTCTTCGTTATTAGAGACAAGTGATTAACGCCTACACTTACAAAGCTGTCCAGCACATGACTTTTTTTAAACATGAGGAGTATATGAAGTTGAGATTTAAACATATACTTTAAGTGACATGGACTTTAGATAAAAAAGAAAATAGTTTAATAAATTAGGAAAATAAGTAAGTAATTTAGAATGCAACAATTATGAATCTATGATAGGTATTACGTTATTGTAACATAAAATCCTTTTGAAATTCATTAGTTAAGTGAATTTATCAAATGTACTAGTAGATACTGTATCTGCTTTGTGAAAGTAGTTATCTTTGTAGAGCGCGCAAAATGCTTTGAACAGAACTGATTTGTCTAAGTTACAGAAAGCTAGCTTTGTTCACACAAATAATGTGTGTTAGTATTGATGATGTGGGACTCTGTTTATCTTTAAAGAATATAATCTACTTGGGAAATCATTCCTTTCAGAGTCTATAGTTAACCCTTATTTCGCAGAATCGTTCTTTTATATCGTGGCAACTAGATATGTTTACAGATATGTTTGTGTTTCATTCTGTAAAGCATAGGTTTTGAAACTACTTGAAGACCTATCCTTGGAGGTGTTCTTCATTTAGGGAAATGCTTTGAAACCGTCTACAGACGAAAGGTGTGCGTTTTCAATTTAGTGGTACCACCCGCCTGTCTTTACATGTGCGTACTGAATTACGCCATTGTTTTTTGTAAAATGTTTAGTTTTGATACATCTTGTTACTGAGTTATGGTCTCTTTGCAAAAAGGTAACGTCTCTAGAGTAAAAGGAAGAGTCGTTTTTTATTATATAATAGTCCTTTGTATTTCAGTATACAAACTAATATATATATATATATATATATATATATATATATATATATATATATATATATATATATATGTTGATATGTATTCCTTCACGGATGGAAAAATATGATGAATAGTAATTATCTGGAGTACATCCGTTCATTCTGCAGTGCATAAAATCGAAGTTCCGACGTTTTGCTAGAATCTCAACTAGGATTGACGAAGTGAACCCAACATCAGTTAAAGTGCAAGGAAAATTTTTTTATCAGCTGCCTTATCCATATAAAGGATGGCACCTATTCTATGTTTGGATGATTGATTAGAACCAATCAATTACGTTCCCGCACGGGTGGTATTTAACTTCATGATTTTTTAAATCAGATTATAATTTTGAATTTGTATTACATTTATTAAAATTTATTGACTTTGGAAAAAAGGAAACATTTAAACGTAATATTCGAAGACTTATAAGGAATAAAAATAAGCAACGACCAAAGGAAAGATATGTTCCATCGTTATTACATCCGGTTCGTAGTTGTCTCGCAATACATTCTTCTAGCATGGAATTATTTCGTAACACGTTTTGAAAATTATACAGACAATTCGGTGTATAATTGTTAACACAATTACTTTAAAATAATTTTTCCACCGAAGCTTAGAGTTTTTAGAAATGAACATTGGTGTAAAATAGCTTGGTGGATCTTAGCTATATATCTCGTCCAAACTCGGAAGTGCCCTAGAGGATTTAGCAGCTCAAATTCTTTGGCTCGCGACAAGTTTCCATGACTCGCCTACTTGGCCTTGGTTCACAAAACTAAAATGTTTAATCGATTACAGTTAGGTAATGGTTACTAACAATTGTGGATTGTACACATTATACATAGGAAATAGAGGCGAAGCGTGACGTAATTACGTCGATATTTAAAGCAATTTAATAAACATCGGAAATCGATGTTAAATGACAATTATCTTTAAGAGACACGTAATTCGAGTGTGTTCTATTTTACTCTATTTTCAAGCACTCTGAAGACTGTATGACCTAAATTTACACCCAGGTGTCTGTTTCACAAAAATTCTCTTTTCTACCTGAACCAATGAAATCCTCTTCTTGATTAGATACATAATAAATACATCATCTAAATGTATACAACCTGTGTCTATTCTCTTATATTACATTTCAGATGGTCTCCATCGTACAATTTTAAAAATTAGAATTCCTGAAACATACTTTCTATCAATTTGTTTGCTAGGCCTTACCATGTATGACACTGTGGAGAAAAAACTGGGCATTTACATTATTTATGGTCCCTTGATTTCCATGATGTCCACCATTTTCCATTAGTCTTACCTGGAAGTTTGTTTCCGAATATTCTTAGTAGACGTTCTGTATTTAGAAACAATTCCATTTGGTTGCGTCTAATTCCTTTATTTAGCGTATTCATTAAAAAGTAATTAAATATTAACAGAATGTACCTTCGTATATAATATTTTTGAGATCAAATTTTAAATGAGATAAAATGTGTGCAAAAAAAGGTTACCCCAAGTGGGACCATGACAATTTCACTAGTTGAAACGTACAATATTATCTCTATATAAATACATATTGGAAGAATATTATCATGTGCCAGGAATTTTATTGAATTGACAAATGAGCGGGATTCAATACTTATGTTGATAGCTCCCCTATCTTACAACAGATCTGCATTCTATTGGTGTCATGACCAATACAATCGTATAGTGAGGAGCACGTAACCATGTAAACCTTGAGAGATCCCAGTAGGCGAAACGGAAGGTAATAGGTCAGTTTAAATACTTTCCTACAACATGATAACGACTGTCAAAACACTGACTTTCATAAGACCGTCTATTTTAGACAATTTTGATGATAAATTAGCTTCGGTATGAAAGTACAAACAATAATGAAATATGTGTAGACAAATCGGATGCAGAAGCTGTTGATGTATCGAGCATTATCAATATGTAACATTTTATCAGAAGTAGTACTACACGCAAGACCAAATGCACGGCTACGACGCATGTCTAAATGTAACATTAAAAATTTCGAAACACCCTAAATGTATTGAACAAGACAGTAAGATTATACGTTCCTATTATACGTCTACACCACTTAGTAACACATTAAGTTAGTGGTAAAAGGATAAACCATGAAATACGCAAGTGATAACTCTATTATAATTCTCTCCAGGGAAAGCATTTAAACTATTACGCAGAAAATATATGGCTTTTCATAAAGTAAAAAGGGACGCTTCTCCGGTACAATATGATGAGGGGATATCAGTCTAAAGTTCACACAGGTTTATAAGTACTTAGATTGACCTAAATCTGATGGAGGACATCCGAAACCCAACCAATGCACAGAAGAGACATCGCAGAAAAAAGCATGACTCAACCCTTCCTTTTAACAAAATGTTATTTCACTGACAATACTTTTCATATTGATGTTATTATATGCTGTATTTCTTTTAATTGTATAGTTATATAAAATAATTCACACCAGAGTTGAACTACTAGTAATTAGTGTAAACCGTTTTCAGGTTAGGTCGATTTAGGATCGAGTCCAGGCGCTCAATGAAATGTTTACGTATCAATAGGAGAAATTTTGAAAAAATGCGACAGGTGAGTCATTCTAGTTTCGAAAATAAATAACACTATGTTGAAGTAAAAACGACACTTCTTGGCACATAATCGTCTGACATGCCCTGAACCTTGAAGGTTCTGACCCGTTTCAAGACACTTGTACGACCTCGTTGATAACACGGAAGTAAAGGCGAACTCTCTCCCGGTACCATTTTAGGAGGAATCTCAAAGGAAAGTACACAGAAAAATGAAAAATGTGGAGAGCCTCAGACAACCATTTATTACAGGTGTTTCGACAGCATAGGTACATAAGCACTGTACTCAAAATTATTGTAAACATACTCAATATTTATTCAATACAAAACTTGTTACTCTAGTATTAATGATAGACGCCCAGGCTTCGAGTCGCGGATGTCGTTTGTTATGTAACCTTGGGCAGAAAATAAGTCTTAGCGTTACGATCCAGGTTGTGAACTTTAAATATCCGGCATGCTATTACTATATCAACGTGCTGATACTCGCTCCCTGCCACAAAACTATATGTCAGGGACGAGACCCACAACGTCAGGAGCTAAGGAGCTTTAAATATTTACACCTCCATTGCACCTTTAAATATGCATTCCTACCAACTAACCACAATTACTTTGCGTTTGAACAACGCATATGCATTTCAGGTGGAATATTGTTTTTTTAATGTGAACATCAGTTGTATATAAGATTGTAGTAGACACTTTTCTCTACTCAATTTCAGATAATCTATCCTGTATACGCGATGACGTCATTCCTTCCAGTGCCAGGAATCATTACATGTCAAGCTTCATAGCATAACATTTTATAACAAGAGCGTAGACCTCCCTATTTTCTACATTTAGAGAATATTTATTTAAAGTAGGCCTATACAACCCGCACACGTGATTCTCTCTATATAGCCACAGATATATTATCCCCGTACCTAATTCATGTCTCCATTGCCATTGAATAGATGATAATAGTCAAGCTGACCAATTACCTTAAAACATTCACCCACTGCAAAAATGTGCAGTTTTACAGTCGCTTAATGAAGTCTGACCGAATGAATATTTGTCGCTTGTAGGAACAAACATTGTGAAGCTGCGCTACTCTGATAACACCGTATGAAACTTCATTGCACTACTGTTGAACTTTATTTTAAGAACGCAAACAAAACAAGGATAAATTTCCACCCCGGTTTGTCATAGCACTCTGCCGGAACTACGTACTGCCATCCCTTTACACTCAATCAAAGAGATACACTTCACAGGAAATACAAGGCTATCCCGTTGTTTTACAAACTCTGATGTCGTGTGTTTCTATTTCAACACACAGTGAAAACGTTACTGGAAATATTTTCTATATAAAATTCAGTTAACTTAGTTGCAACTAGTTTATTTATATGTATGTTTCTGTTTCACTATTTATTTAGAATAGATAGTGGTTAAATAAATAATTCAAAAAAATAAAAAAACCTCTAACAACAAATACTTTTGTTTAACCTTTACATTTCGGTTACCAAATAATCATTTTCAAAGAAATAACAATCAAAACAATCTTGGTTGTTATGGATCTAAGGCTGGTAACTTCGTAGCAGGAATGTACACCTGATTGCAATTAAAACGTTTGTTGCTTAATGTTTTGAGTATTCTTTATTAAAGACGGTTTTGTTTATGAAAACTGTAGAATTAGATTCAGAGCATATTTAAAACTTTAAACTTCATAAGGTTTCGTGTTTGATGGTAAAAAAAAATATAAATTACTTTGGAAAATAATTTTAAAAACAATTTTGTGAAATACGTAAATATGAAAAAAAAGTATTTTTTATCAGAATGAAATATTTATTTGTTGGTAAATTAAACACACGGAAGCTCTAAATTCAGACTAGATATAAGACAAAAATGTTTAGAAACATCACACCTGAATGTTGGGTGAGAGACAATTGATATATGAAATGTCTATCTAGTATAAACAACAGTTGAAAGACAAAAATGTTTAGGAACATCACACCTGAATGATGGGTGAGAGACAATTGATATACGAAATATCTATGTAGTTTAAACGACGATTTAATATCTCTATGGTACCCTTCGACCTAAAATTGACTGAAAGCATTGTCGGTGAAGCTATTGAGCAAGCTTTTACTATAAGTAAAAGGTTTTAACACCATCGAAGAAAAAACTCCCCCTTCGTTCTCAAAGACGTGAGATTCGTAAAACCGTTAAGTTGACAATGGTCATTGGATTTCTTTCATAAACCAAATAGCAAAATGTGACGACATTGAAATTCGGCTTCACGTTAAACTACCTTGACCAAAGGAAATTCATAACGCTACGTTAAATAGATAAACAAATATCAAGCTCCTGTAAAAAGTAACTTCATACCTTGTAATAATTTTAGTCATCAGAGCAGAGAAACAATTTTTTATTGGGGTTGTTTAATGGTATATTGCTATAAATAACAACTTACGAGCTTCGTGGGAGTAAATGATCGTAGGGATGTTCATTATCGAAAGACCATTTACATTGTAACGTTCCATTAAAGGGAGTTTTTATTGTAACATTTTTTTACAAATATAGTAACCTAGTTTAACTCTAATATGAACAAGTGTTTAAATACAATATATCATTTCTATGTAACAACAAAACTTTCACTTTGAACTTATGAATATGGAATCATACTTAATCAAAGCTTTTAGAATAACGTTAATTATTTCAATTAAACCTTGAAATAGTAAAAATAAATAAATAGAAATTAATGAATTGCAAGTCTGTACCATATAAAACCTTTCAACACCATGAATTACATATATATATATATATATATATATATATATATATATATATATATATATATATATATATATATGTTGTGTGAACGAATAATTAGAACGTGACTAAATATAATACTTACTAAAGCAGATTTTGTATTGTCAACTAGTAAAACAGTTTTAGCTTCAGTGTGTAGCAAAGTCTTGAAAAGTAAAGTTGTAAACACTCCAACTAAATGCATTTCACTTGTATTTTTTGTTAAGTAAAAATTAATGTAACAATTTCAAAATTAAATTGTTCCTAATTAATAAAGGTTTATAAAAATAAAATTATTTTTAATTAAACACACGTAATTGGCGCAGTCGGTATGACCCTCAAGGAAGTTAGTGAATATAACATCCGCCGGTTTTAACAGTTAATTGAGGAACAACTCTGCAGCAATGTATATATCTGCAACAATTTAATAGAGTGTATATCTATTACCAACACGAGAGAACATCGTGACAGAAAATTTTTAGTGATTGTGAATAGTGAAATACAAAAAGTGCAGCGTTACAATACGTAATGAGCAAAGTATGTATACTGTAAGTAAACCCTAGGAAATATTATTAAGTAAAATATTGTTATATTTTCACTATATATTTTAATTTTATTCTTTGTTTTGAAATAAAATATAAAATAAAAATGGCTACTCCAATTTTAAAGAAGGAATTCTTAGATATGATACCAGAATCATTTTCTGGAGAGCCTATAATTATACATTGGTTTGTCACAATTTGTGGTAAAATAGTAAGTAAATTCTTTGTTACTAATAATCCTGATGACTTTCAAAATAAATATTCGATGTCCTCAATTTTAGCAAAACAAAAGGGACAAGCTTTAGAGTTAGTTGTAAGCTCAAACAGTTATAACTGGTTAATTGTTAGGAAAATTCTTTTAACTAGTTGCACAGATAAAAGAGATTGTTTTACATTAAATCTTGAAATGGCAGAGCTAAAACAAGGAGTAAGTGAATCTCCTTTTAAATTTTATGAAATGATACAAAAATTATTAATTTTACAAATAGCATATTGTATTAATAAATAACCAGTTAAAGCTAATGATACAATGTGTGAATAAGTTCAAAAATTAGCATTAAGAGATTTGTTAAGAGGTCTTCAAGAGCCTCTATGGGCTTTATTGAGAACTTAAAACCCCACAACACTTGCAGAAGTTTTAAAATTCTAACTAACGATTTTCAGTTTAAAAATAATAAAATGTTAACACAACCGAACAAACAATCGATTTTTCAGAAAGGTCAAAATTATACCTTAAGAAAACCAACACACCCAGAGATAATTGTCACCAAATACCTAAACAAACTTACTAACAGCCAAATCCTTTCTATAAACCACCTGTTGCTAGCCATGGATAACCTCAAAGAGGGCAATTAATGAATAATAGTAAACCTCATTACCCTCAGAATAAGAGTTATCACCCTACCCCTATGAGCATATACACTAGACAGACAGACACGCCTTCAAGACAAAGTACTAATCTTTATCAAATGACCGGACAAGGAGCTGAAGACGGCGAATATTCAATGTACCAAATTAACGAACAAGAAACAATAGCTTCTGACGAAAATTCCTAAAAGGACGAGTATTTCGCTGAGCACCAAAACTTACCTGAAGTCTGTGCTGAAAATGAAGAGACCATTCAAACCGATCAAAATAATTTTTTAGGTTTTACAAGCCTTGGAACCAATTTTCCATAATGAATTTGCAGTGTAATATTAATCAATTACCTTTCATATATGACGCAAATACTAAATTAAAAATATTATTTGATACAGTTAGTACTCGATCGCTTAAACGAAAATCACTAGGTTGGATAAATTTTAAAACATATAAAAGAAAAGAGCCGTTTAAAGTAACCACTGGACAAGGTCCTTCAAAGGTTTTTGCTGCAAAATACCCCTGTTTTCTAAAAAGGCAATAAATTTTACTTATTTGATTTTCATCAGAGTTTCGACCTTTTGCTGGGTCTGGATAATATAAAAGATTTAGGAATAAGATTAGACTCTGTAAACAATAAACTACTACTTTGTGGTGAAGAAATCCCTATTCTGTGTTTTAATACAGAAAAAGGAAAGTGTAATAAAACAGGCAGCACGTCCGTAAAACAAGAACAATTGAGTTATGTTATAGAAGCCCGCACACGCCAAATAGTTAAGGTTGAAGTACAAAATATTAATAATGGAGAAGGACTCCTCTCATACAAGCACTTAAATGGGTTAGAAATTCCACAGTGCATAAGGGTGAGGCCTATTGCCCTATTGTAAACAACACAGAAGAAAATATAAAAATAACAATAAATGCATCACTAGAATTAAAACATTTAAAACATTACATTACCCTTGAACCTAATGCAATTCAAACAAACACTAATTTTAATATGTTAGCTTATAAACAAAAAAAATCAAGAGAGAAAATATTAAACTTACACAGAGTAGAACACATGAATTTAGAAAAAACTGCCATAATAAATTTAATAGAAGAATATGCAGATATATTTCATATTGATGGAAATGATTTGACTTTCACCAATCAAACAAAACATGTTATTAGGACTACAAACAAAATTCCCGTATATTCTAGAAATTATAGATGTCGAGAAATTTACAAACATGATGTTAATAAACAAACTGGAGACATGCTTAAACAGGGAATCAATAAACCTTCTCATTCTCCATGGAACTCTTCTGTCTGGATTGTACCAAAAAAACAGGACGCTTCTGGTAAAAGGAAATTTCGATTAGTGATAGATTTTAGAGGCTTAAACAAAAAAAAAACAATTGATGACAAATTTCCCTTCCTGAACATAACTGACATTTTAGACAAATTAAGAAGGATCACAGTTTTTCACAACTTTAGACCTAGCCTCAGGATTTCATCAAGTAGAGATGAACCCAAGTAGCGTAGAAAAAACAGAATTTTCAACGGAAACGGGACATTAAGAATTTTTAAGAATGCCATTTGGCCTAAAAAATAGCCCCCTTACGTTTCAAATGATTATGAATAATATTCTGAGAGGAAATCAAAATGAAACGTGTCTAGTTTATTTGGACGATATTATAATTGATTTAACTAGCCTTCAAGAACATATAGAAAGACTTAGAAAAGTGTTTGACAGGTTACGCAAAGGCAACTTTAAAGTACAGCTGGAAAAAACGGAATTTTTGAGAAAGGAAGTTGCTTATTTAGGACACATAGTTACGCCGAATGGAGTAAAATCTAATCCTGAAAAAATAAGAGCAATCAAGAACTATCCAATACCAAAGACTACCAAACACATTAAAGGATTTTTAGGACTATTATGATATTACCAAAACTTCATTAAAAACTCCGCAAAAATAACAAAACCTTTTAAAAATGTTTAAAGAAAAAATTGATAATAATAACCCCGACTTTATAGACTGTTTCGAAACACGCAAAAATATTTTGACTAGGGAACCACTTTTGCAATACCCGGACTTCGACAAAACAATTCGTTCTAACAACAGATGCAAGCAATTATGCGATAGGAGCAATTTTAAGTCAAGACAAATACGGAAAGGACCGTCCCATAGCGTATGCGAGCAGAACTTTGAATGACAGTGAAATTAATTATTCTGCAATTGAGAAAGAACTATTAGCGATTGTATGGGCAACAAAACAGTTCAGGCCTTATTAATTTGGGAGAAAAGTTGAAATTTATTCGGATCATAAGACTCTACAATGGTTATTTTCTGTTAATGAACCAAATTCCAAACTTTTAAGATGGAGACTAAAGCTAGAAGAATATGATTACGAAATAAAATATAAAGGTGGTAAATTAAACCAAAACGCGGATGCTCTATCGAGAATACAATTGAATGTCACCGATAAAAAATCAACAAACACTCAACACACTGTAGAGAAGGACTTGCAAATGCCTTCAGCTGATTTACTGCAACGTTACCTCCCAGAATTGGATGATAACCAGTCTATGATAGTAAACATTGACATGGAGGAAGACACCGCCAATCAAGAAGATAACAATGAGGAAAGTGATCAGACAATTCACTCCAATTTTGAAGGGAACGCTCAGATAGAAATACCAATTTCGACGAGCCTGTAAACTTTGGCAAAAATCAAATATTTGTATTTCTAGTAAACTATGAACCTAAAAAAGTGAAAATAATAAAGTTATTTGGAATTTTAAAACTGCATTAAATATTTGTAATATTAGAAAATAATCTGAATAATGGCATAGTTAACTTCGTAAAATCATATTTGGCACCTAAAGTAAAATATAACCTATATTTTGAAGATGACTTTTATGAGAGATTTGCATCATGCATAGCTAAAAACTTTAAAAAATCTGAACTAAATTTAGCTAAGTGCAACAACAAATTATTGGATTTAACTTCTGAGGAAGAAATGCTGGAAATAATAAATAATTTATAACGTTAGCAAAACCAATCATCGCGGAATACAAGAAACCCTTGAGCAAATTAAACGTAGATATTGTTGGCCCAAAATAAAAGGACACATTCAAACTTTTAGTAACCAATGTGAAATATGCCAAAAAATTAAATACGACCAAATCCCTTTAAAACTAGAAATGAATCTTACACCAACGCCAACAAAGCCTTTGCAAGTAGTTCACGTGGACAGCATATCACTAGAAAAAAATCGCTTTATACGCATAGTAGACGCATTCTCGCTTTATGCACAGATGTACCGTGTGGGCGGTGCACAAGCAACAGTATTTGATGATAAGCTACTAGATTACTTCGAACACTATGGTTTGCCTGCAGTAATTATATCAGACAATGGCACGGAATTTAACAATAGAGTTGTGAAAGAAATATTGGACCTGAATAAAATTAAAATACATTTTATAAGTACACTAAACCTTTAATCAAATGTATTATGTGAAATAGTACATTCCACGATAGTAGAACACAGAACTTTTCAAAATTATATTTAATTTCAAAATTAAATTGTTCTTAATTATTAAATGTTTATAAAAATAAAATTATTTTTAAAAACCTTTTGAGCTTAACAACACACGTAACTTTTATATATATATATATATATATATATATATATATATATATATATATATATATATATAATTGTTCTTCATCTTCTTTTAACTGACTATCGGCAGGCTTTTGACAGTGTCAACAGGGCAAAATTGCTCGAAATTCTAAATGAGTTTAACGTACCAAACCAGTTCATCATACTGATCAACATTCATTGTGTGATAGTGACGGCAAAGTTGTCCCGAATTCCCTTTTCTGACTGGCGCGAGACAATGAGATACACTGACTGCTGCCCTCATCAATCTGGCCTTTTGAGGAGGAATAACGCTTCAGGGATTACCATGCATTCCTGGAGTCAAATATATGCATATGGTGATGATATATGCCTGGTTGCCAGGAATATACCATCGCTCAAAAAGACTTTTAATATAATCACTAATGAAAGCATAAAGATAGGTCTCTGCATAAATGAGGGAAAAACTAAATATATGAGTACTAGCACAAGGCGTAGCAGTACGACTACATGTAGCAATGGTTATTCCTATAAACAAGTAAAACGTTTCACATATTTAGGCTCAGAAGTGAATGATGAAAATAAAACAATAAATGAAGTCCAAAAGAGAATAATGACAGATAATAGAGCACACTTAAATAATATAAAGCTTTTTAAAAGTAGGCTATTGTCTCAAACCACTAAGGTATGACTGTATAAGTAGGATTACACTTAGATTGGGACAACTACCCCTAACTCGGCCTCTACGTAACCTAGGACTATAGGGGTAGTTTTGGATGATGCTCAAGGTCATCGCGCACCTGATCCCTGCCTTAGGGGTGGTTTCGACCACGTTTAGAGGGGTAGGGGGTAGTTTTTCGAAAAAATTTATTTCTAACCTACTGACCTAGGCCAGCCAAAATGCATCTAACCTAACCTAACCTACGTGTTGGGGGTGACCTCGGCCACGTTCAGGACCATCTCCGGGGGTAGATCCGGGGGTGGATTGGGGGAGGGGGGTAGTTTTCGAAAAAATTTTGGAAAATCGTGTCTTGACCGATAGGGTGAGTCTAGAGTGCATTATCGCTACTGTAGGGGTAGTTTCACCTAGGGGTAGTTTTTACAAAAAATACGAAATTGCCAAAAATCCATCGGTTGGACCAACAGACAGTACGGGATACGTGTAGAGTCCAGTACGGGCTGCTGCGGGGGCGGTTCACCTGGGAGGTAGTTCTTAAATAAAACACGAAAATGCCGAAAATCGATCGGGTTGATCGAAAGACCGTCCGGGATATGTGTAGAGTCTATTATGGACCATTGCGGGGGTGGTTTCACCTGTGGGTTGTCTTCAGAATGCCAAAAATAATAGGCGGAATAGCTCCGGTGGAGGGGGTAACTTTTGGAAAAACTTAATGGTTATCTGAAGTAAGGCCTCTTAGGTAGTGTAACCCAGGAATAGCTCCGGTGGAGGGGTAACTTTTGGAAAGACTTAATGGTTACCTGATGACGTATCAGCGCTCGAGCAACTCTATGCAAGTAGTAGGCTCACCCTAACTATAGTGGTCTACCCCAAATGAATCGGGTGATGAGGGGCCCAGGGTAAACGACTGCCAAACTCAAAATTTGTCTATCCTACTAAATTAATAAACAATACACTCAGAATTTAAGTAAAGCTACACAAGAGCAGGGCTAGGATGGTTGCTATATCAACTACCAAGACAAATACCCCCACCAAGTCTTAGGTAAAGCTACCACGGAGTTAGACCTTAGGTAAAGCTAACACGGAGCAAAGCCTCGTGTAAAAGCTATCCCGAAGCCACGCCCTAGGTAAAGTAACCCAGGAACTAGACCTCCGGTAAAGCTACCACGGAGTTAAACCTTAGGTAAAGCTAACACGAAGCAAAGCCTCGGGTAAAAGCTATCCCGAAGTCATGCCCTAGGTAAAGTAACCCAGGAACCAGACCATCGGTAAAGCTACCACAGAGTCGGAGCTTAGGTAAAGCTACCACAGAGTTAGACCTTAGGTAAAGCTAACACGGAGCAAAGCCTCGTGTAAAAGCTATCCCGAAGCCTTGCCCTAGGTAAAGTAACCCAGGAACCAGACCATCGGTAAAGCTACCACGGAGTCGGGGCTTAGGTAAAGCTACCATGGAGTTAGACCATAGGTAAAGCAAACACGGAGCAAGGACTCAGGTATAAGCCATCTCGAAGCCTGCCGATAGGTAAAGTAACCCTGGATTCAGGCATCAAGTGGGGGGTGGTTATCAAATAATATATGAAATTACCCAAAAATGATCGGTTAGATCAAACGACCAACGACCTACATAGAGTTCAAATAGTCAACAAGTTGAATCAACCAATCACAACGCAGGGGCCCGGTAGGCCTACGTAAACGGTCAATGTAAGACGAGAAGGCCTATATAACGTGTTAAACCAATATATATGACAGCCCACATAATGTGTTAAACAAATATGCAAGCCTACATACATACTATGCTAGGCCGACATACTATGTCGGTAAATCACCGGCCAAAGCCTATATGAACTGAGATAGTTTCACCTCATATATCAGGTAGAACCACGGGCAGGCAACCGTATAATATGGGGAGTACTATAAGGTATAGCTAAACCAATATATACGATAGCCCACATAATGTGTTAAACTAATACGCAAGCTTGCATACATACTATGCTAGGCCTACATACATGAATCCCTAAATGCGCCTACTATGTCTGTAAACACAGGCCAAAACCTTTATGACCTGAGCTATTTTCACCTCTTCTATCAGGTTGATCCTGGCAACCGTATAATATGGGAGGTACTATAGGGTACATCTACCAATGCATAACCTATCAAGCCCACGCAAAGGTTGATGACGTATCCGCGTTCGAGCGACTCAGGTATTAGGCCCACCCTAATTAGAGGGGCAAAGGGTTGTGATTGCCAAACTCAAAATTTGTCTATGCTACAAAATAATAAACAAAGCAATAAAGCCCTGTCGTTTCAAGGAATACGCTCGACCGTGTGTTAGACATGTACAGACTTGCAGCGATAACGCATTATCTAAAAACCGCAACGACGGCCGGTGACCGCTATAGCAGGCTTGAAACCTGCACGGCTGTGTCGTTGTGAATCTAGGCGCATGTTTATGAACTGAATACTGTATCAAATTACTATGTAATATCGTCATACCACGGTATACATATATATAATCAGAAATCAGTGTAAATAATCAAATAGCATCAATGGATATATCCTATAGCTGCAAAATGTATCTAGATATAAAAGGTATATGTGGAGAAACACTAATAAAGAGGCCCATCACAAAACGTGAATAAATATATGTTATAAAACGATCCTAAAACGGTGCTAAACCAACATGCATGCTATCATACATATTCGTATATACCGTGTTAAGCCTACATACGTGATAGTCCGCATAATGTGTTAAACAAATATGCATGTAAACCTGCATACATACTATGCTAAGCCGACTTACATGGGCCTACTATGTCGGTAAACCGCCGGCCAAGGCCTATATGATCTAAGCCTGACACACATTTACACCTCGTCTATCAGGTAGAACCTAGAAACCGTATAATAAGGGAAGTACTATATGGTATAGCTAACAATGCATAACCTATCACGCCCATCACGGTCAACAAATATTACAATATAATTTAAAAAAAAAAGTCGCGCAACCTATATACATACAGTGCTAAGCCAACATTCAGGCATATATACTATGTTAAAACAGCGTGCAATATACTCTAAATAGCCAAATATACGTTGTTAAACCAATATGCAGGTTAACCTATATACATCCCGTTACCCACATATGCCCATATAATATGTTAAGCCTGTATAAGTGATTGCCCTTATAGTGTGTTCAATAAATATGCGTGTAAACCAAATAAATACTCTGGTAAGCCAACATGCATGCTATCATAGATAGGCGTATATACTATGATAGGCCTACATATCGCGTTAAACAAACATGTGTAAGCCACCATACATATTATGCTAGGCCGACAAGGGCCTGAACACATTATATCCACTGCATAGTTTAGCTAAACGGCTATCACACACTATCCTACAGGTACCACATAATACCTGATCAATAACACATAGTATCCAATGCATAGCCTGACGAAGGTTTAATATATAGTATCCAGAGGCCTCGCTAACGATTAACACGTTGTATCCATAAGGCCTACTATGTCGGTAAACCACAGGCCCAAGCTTATATGATCAGAGTCCGACACACATTTTCACCCCGTCTATCAGGTAGAACCTCGGGCAGGCGGCTGTATAATACGGGAAGTACTATATCGTATAGCTAACAATGCATAACCTATCACGCCCATGACGGTCAGCAAATACTACAATATAATTAAAAAAGTCGCGCAACCTATATACATACAGTGCTAACCAATATAGGCATATATACTATGTTAAACCAACATGCAATATAATCTAAATAGCCATATATACGCTGTTAAACAAATATGCGTGTAAACCTACATAAATACTATGGTAAGCCAACATGCATGCTATCATACTATGTTAAGCCCAAATACATAATAGAATACATAATGTGTTAAACACATATGTGTGTAAGCCAGCATAGATATTATGCTAAGAAGACATGGACCTACAAAGTATAACACATTATATTCGGTGCATAGTTTAGCTAATGGATATCACACACTAACCTACAAGCTGCCCACAAATTACCACATAATACCTGATACATAGCCCGGATAATCATTAACGCATAGTGGCCGATGCAAGTCATGACTAGGGCTAACACAACATATTCAAACCATAGCCTGACTAGGGCTAACACATAGTATCCGATGAGAAGTATGAATACAAAGTAACACATAATATCCGTTGCATAGCTCGGCTAAAGTTCGTCATATAGCAACCGAAGTATAGCTTGACAAACACATAGCATCTCATGAGAGGCGTGATATAAGGTAACACATAGTATCCGATACACAACCTAGGATCGAATATGACGTCATCCAGGTGGAGAACAAGATGGTGGCAATGTTGATACCGACTTCAAAAAGGGCTATGGCCTGTGTAGGCTAGATCAAATAACCAACGTTTCAACTAAACTACTGTCATACGCGTAGTTTAACCAACCAACATACGTGAAGTTCAAACGAACAGCATTGACACCAAGTCCAAATAGGCTATGGCGGCTATGCCCAGATCAACGTATCAGCTAATCAAAATGAAAAACTTACGCTAATCAACCAACATCTACACCGAGGTCAAATGGGTTATGGTTAGGGAAGGCACTGGCAAAAGCTTTAAGCCTTAGACATAATTATAGCTATCAACGCATACCAAAATAGCTATGCAGAAACCGTCAAGGCCATTACACATATTGTCCAGGTATGTTCTCCATCAAACCGAGATTTTAGACACCATCTCTGTAAAACAGCTAACAAATTATACTCTACCACAATAGGTATGTCAAAACTGTTACCGGCTCATAATCTAAGACAGTGGTTACGTAACGCCCTTTATCAATTTAAGACCTTAAGAGATATCTTCGTAAAGACAGCTACCAATCCATACTATATCACAATAGTTACGTTAGAGCTACCGCTGCTCACCCTAACATAATAGCTACGTACAGACGGTTAATATTGTATAACCTATCACAAGACTTATGTAAAAACAGCTAGGCATAACCTGTCACACAATAACTGCGCATAGGCAGCTAACAAGGCCTACCCCATTAAAATAGCTACGAAAAGAAAACATCCAATACATACCCTATCATATTAGCTATGTAAAGACAATAAATGCGCAAAGGCAGCTAACAATGCCTACCCCATTAAAATAGCTACGAAAAGATAACAACCAATACATAACTTATCATAATAGCTGTGTAAAGACAGCTAAAGATGCATAACCTAACTTAGTAATAATTGCTATTAAATAATGAACCATTACACTAGCCACGTAAAAACAGTTATCGATCCGTGACCAAGATAATACTTACGTAAGATCTATATCAGTGCTAAGACAATAGCTCCGTAAGGAAAACCTACCACTTCATGAACTACGACAACAGCAAGGTGTGGACGGCTACCAATACATTACTTATCACAGCTACCAACACATAACTCGTCACACTAGCTAAGTAAATAGCGCTACGATTGAATAGCCTATCACACAGGCTAATTGAGGGTCACTAACTAAACCATCACAATATCTCTGTACATGGCAGATGGCGTGATTATCCTCATCTTTATAGCACACCTAACAGCAGGTTAGGTTAGAAGCACTCTGGCTAGCTTAGGTTAGTGGGCTGAAAATAATTTTTTCTAAAAACTACCCCTCTAGACGTGGTTGAACACCCAACAGTAGGTTAGGTTAGAAGCACTCTGGCTAGCTTAGGTTAGTGGGTTGAAAATAATTTTTTCTAAAAACTACCCCTCTAGACGTGGTTGAACCCTCCCCCAAGGCTACGATCAAGGTCACATCGACCGCCTGCATCATCCAAAACCACCCCTAACTTCTACAACCACAGGTCAGTGATGCCCGTGATGGAGATACGACCAACCTTTGAAAGTTATGTTTGTGTTACTTTGTATTCATACTTCTCATCGGATACTATGTGTTAGCCCTAGTCAGGCTATGGTTTGAATATGTTGTGTTAGCCCTAGTCATGACTTACATCGGCCACTATGCGTTAATGATTATCCGGGCTATGTATCAGGTATTATGTGGTAATTTGTGGGCAGCTTGTAGGTTAGTGTGTGATATCCATTAGCTAAACTATGCACCGAATATAATGTGTTATACTTTGTAGGTCCATGTCTTCTTAACATAATATCTATGCTGGCTTACACACATATATGTTTAACACATTATGTATTCTATTATGTATTTGGGCTTAACATAGTATGATAGCATGCATGTTGGCTTACCATAGTATTTATGTAGGTTTACACGCATATTTGTTTAACAGCGTATATATGGCTATTTAGATTATATTGCATGTTGGTTTAACATAGTATATATGCCTATATTGGTTAGCACTGTATGTATATAGGTTGCGCGACTTTTTTAATTATATTGTAGTATTTGCTGACCGTCATGGGCGTGATAGGTTATGCATTGTTAGCTATACGATATAGTACTTCCCGTATTATACAGCCGCCTGCCCGAGGTTCTACCTGATAGACGGGGTGAAAATGTGTGTCGGACTCTGATCATATAAGCTTGGGCCTGTGGTTTACCGACATAGTAGGCCTTATGGATACAACGTGTTAATCGTTAGCGAGGCCTCTGGATACTATATATTAAACCTTCGTCAGGCTATGCATTGGATACTATGTGTTATTGATCAGGTATTATGTGGTACCTGTAGGATAGTGTGTGATAGCCGTTTAGCTAAACTATGCAGTGGATATAATGTGTTCAGGCCCTTGTCGGCCTAGCATAATATGTATGGTGGCTTACACATGTTTGTTTAACGCGATATGTAGGCCTATCATAGTATATACGCCTATCTATGATAGCATGCATGTTGGCTTACCAGAGTATTTATTTGGTTTACACGCATATTTATTGAACACACTATAAGGGCAATCACTTATACAGGCTTAACATATTATATGGGCATATGTGGGTAACGGGATGTATATAGGTTAACCTGCATATTGGTTTAACAACGTATATTTGGCTATTTAGAGTATATTGCACGCTGTTTTAACATAGTATATATGCCTGAATGTTGGCTTAGCACTGTATGTATATAGGTTGCGCGACTTTTTTTTAAAATTATATTGTAATATTTGTTGACCGTGATGGGCGTGATAGGTTATGCATTGTTAGCTATACCATATAGTACTTCCCTTATTATACGGTTTCTAGGTTCTACCTGATAGACGAGGTGTAAATGTGTGTCAGGCTTAGATCATATAGGCCTTGGCCGGCGGTTTACCGACATAGTAGGCCCATGTAAGTCGGCTTAGCATAGTATGTATGCAGGTTTACACGCATATTTGTTTAACACATTATGTGGACTATCACGTATGTAGGCTTAACACGGTATATACGAATATGTATGATAGCATGCATGTTGGTTTAGCACCGTTTTAGGATCGTTTTATAACATATATTTATTCACGTTTTGTGATGGGCCTCTTTATTAGTGTTTCTCCATATATACCTTTTATATCTAGATACATTTGCAGCTATAGGATATATCCATTGATGCTATTTGATTATTTACACTGATTTCTGATTATATATATGTATACCGTGGTTTGACGATATTACATAGTAATTTGATACAGTATTCAGGTCATAAACATGCGCCTAGATTCACATCGACACAGCCGTGCGGGTTTCAAGCCTGCTATAGCGGTCACCGGCCGTCGTTGCGGTTTTTAGATAATGCGTTATCGCTGCAAGTCTGTACATGTCTAACACACGGTCGAGCGTATTCCTTGAAACGACAGGGCTTTATTGCTTTGTTTATTATTTTGTAGCATAGACAAATTTTGAGTTTGGCAATCATAACCCTTTGCCCCTCTAGTTAGGGTGGTCCTAATACCTGAGTCGCTCGAACGCGGATACGTCATCAACCTTTACGTGGGCTTGATAGGTTATGCATTGGTAGATGTACCCTATAGTACCTCCCATATTATACGGTTGCCAGGATCAACCTGATAGAAGAGGTGAAAATAGCTCAGGTCATAAAGGTTTTGGCCTGTGTTTACAGACATAGTAGGCGCATTTAGGGATTCATGTATGTAGGCCTAGCATAGTATGTATGCAAGCTTGCGTATTTGTTTAACACATTATGTGGGCTATCGTATATATTGGTTTAGCTATACCTTATAGTACTCCCCATATTATACGGTTGCCTGCCCGTGGTTCTACCTGATATATGAGGTGAAACTATCTCAGTTCATATAGGCTTTGGCCGGTGATTTACCGACATAGTATGTCGGCCTAGCATAGTATGTATGTAGGCTTGCATATTTGTTTAACACATTATGTGGGCTGTCATATATATTGGTTTAACACGTTATATAGGCCTTCTCGTCTTACATTGACCGTTTACGTAGGCCTACCGGGCCCCTGCGTTGTGATTGGTTGATTCAACTTGTTGACTATTTGAACTCTATGTAGGTCGTTGGTCGTTTGATCTAACCGATCATTTTTGGGTAATTTCATATATTATTTGATAACCACCCCCCACTTGATGCCTGAATCCAGGGTTACTTTACCTATCGGCAGGCTTCGAGATGGCTTATACCTGAGTCCTTGCTCCGTGTTTGCTTTACCTATGGTCTAACTCCATGGTAGCTTTACCTAAGCCCCGACTCCGTGGTAGCTTTACCGATGGTCTGGTTCCTGGGTTACTTTACCTAGGGCAAGGCTTCGGGATAGCTTTTACACGAGGCTTTGCTCCGTGTTAGCTTTACCTAAGGTCTAACTCTGTGGTAGCTTTACCTAAGCTCCGACTCTGTGGTAGCTTTACCGATGGTCTGGTTCCTGGGTTACTTTACCTAGGGCATGACTTCGGGATAGCTTTTACCCGAGGCTTTGCTTCGTGTTAGTTTTACCTAAGGTTTAACTCCGTGGTAGCTTTACCGGAGGTCTAGTTCCTGGGTTACTTTACCTAGGGCGTGGCTTCGGGATAGCTTTTACACGAGGCTTTGCTCCGTGTTAGCTTTACCTAAGGTCTAACTCCGTGGTAGCTTTACCTAAGACTTGGTGGGGGTATTTGTCTTGGTAGTTGATATAGCAACCATCCTAGCCCTGCTCTTGTGTAGCTTTACTTAAAGGCTGAGTGTATTGTTTATTAATTTAGTAGGATAGACAAATTTTGAGTTTGGCAGTCGTTTACCCTGGGCCCCTCATCACCCGATTCATTTGGGGTAGACCACTATAGTTAGATTGAGCCTACTACTTGCATAGAGTTGCTCGAGCGCTGATACGTCATCAGGTAACCATTAAGTCTTTCCAAAAGTTACCCCTCCACCGGAGCTATTCCTGGGTTACACTACCTAAGAGGCCTTACTTCAGATAACCATTAAGTCTTTCCAAAAGTTACCCCCTCCACCGGAGCTATTCCGCCTATTATTTTTGGCATTCTGAAGACAACCCACAGGTGAAACCACCCCCGCAATGGTCCATAATAGACTCTACACATATCCCGGACGGTCTTTCGATCAACCCGATCGATTTTCGGCATTTTCGTGTTTTATTTAAGAACTACCCCCCAGGTGAACCGCCCCCGCAGCAGCCCGTACTGGACTCTACACGTATCCCGTACTGTCTGTTGGTCCCACCGATCGATTTTTGGCAATTTCGTATTTTTTGTAAAAACTACCCCTAGGTGAAACTACCTCTACAGTAGCGATAATGCACTCTAGACTCACCCTATCGGTCAAGACACGATTTTCCAAAATTTTTTCGAAAACTACCCCCCTCCCCCAATCCACCCCCGGATCTACCCCCGGAGATGGTCCTGAACGTGGCCGAGGTCACCCCTAACACGTAGGTTAGGTTAGGTTAGATGCATTTTGGCTGGCCTAGGTCAGTAGGTTAGAAATAAATTTTTTCGAAAAACTACCCCCTACCCCTCTAAACGTGGTCGAAACCACCCCTAAGGCAGGGATCAGGTGCGCGATGACCTTGTGCATCATCCAAAACTACCCCTATAGTCCTAGGTTACGTAGAGGCCGAGTTAGGGGTAGTTGTCCCAATCTAAGGGTAATCCTACTTGTATAAAACCTTAATTCGGCCATTCCTAACGTATGGTGAAAATACGTGGATTTAACCACCGTGATGAAAAATCACTCGACATTAAGCATATGCTCTTAGGGAAAATTCATGGTCAAGTCCACGATTTACAAACAAATGTGTGGAAGCTAAGATCTAATGCCGGGCTGTATTCGTAATAGAAGAATGCAAATGTGGTCCAGTATATTAAAACGCGACGTCTAGAATGGTTGGTTCACATCATACAAATCACCACCAATAGAATGCTAAATAAACTTTTACATGCCACTATGACCAGTAAAAGAAGAGTTGGCCGACTAAGAAGACGATGGCTAAAGGACCTTGAGAAATATTTAAGGGTACTCGGGTTACAGTATGAAAACAAAAGGCTAAAGACAGAAGTACATGGTGGTGCATTGTTAAAGAAGCCAAGGCCCAACCAGGCTGTAGCGCTACGTAGTAAGTTTATATGTATATATATATATATATATATATATATATATATATATATATATATTGTAAAACTTAGATGAATTATTTTTTCTTGTTGAATATGTATGGTAACATAAAATAATTTTCATAAACAAGAATATACGAATATTACTTCATTTTATTGTTCATTGAAGCTTTTCGCTAATTTACATTATTAGCATTTTCAAAATATATGAATCACTGTCCAGTTATGTGACCAGAGTAAGACTGTTGAACACAATTGTACTATGCTCAGTAAAGGTATCAGTTATCTTATCTGTTAGATAAGTATACTTTAATATTTCCATTTGACCTAATCTTTTATTTTTAAAATGTCATCAAATATGCTAAAGATAGTATTATGTTTTGATTTAATCTGGACTTGTTCCTCTATTAGTGTGTTCTTAATTTTATTTTTATATATCTCTAAGTTTTCTATTATATTCATTTTTAAGCCTTTTTGTACGTGTTTAACCAACTTCATATTACTAATCTCTGGAAAATCATGATTTCTTTCTATACAATGTGTGGCAAGATTTGATTTATAAATATGTGGCTTTTTGAATGCATTTAAATGTTCTTTGTAGCGATCTTTTATTTTCTTTTTTGTTTGTCCTATATAACATTTTTGACATGTAGTACAGTTAATACTATATACGCCGTTTATATTAATTTTATTTACTTTAATGTTTGTATTTATTATATTATTAATTGTGTTATTAGTGTAATAAGTTATTTTGACATTAGTATCTTTAAATAATTTTATAATTGGTTTGATTTCATAACCGGTAAATAAGAATTTGGACCAAATAATTTCTTTAGTATTTGAATAATAATTTTTATTTATATTATTATCCATTCTTTTAAGGATTTTATTATTCAATTTATTAATGGTTTCTTTTTTATATCCATTTTGTATTGCTATTTGTTGAATAATGTTTAGTTCTTTCAATTTATTTATCGGGTTTAATGGAATTCGGTTCATTCTGTATAATAAATTATAGAAGCATGCCATTTTTTGATTGTACGGGTGGTTTGAATAATTAGGTATTACTTTTACTGTTTGAGTGGGTTTTCTAAATATTGTAAAATTTAATTTATTATTTTCCTTATAAATGGTAATATCTAAGAAATTTATGGCATTAAGTTTTTCTATTTCGTAAGTAAACTGTATTTTATTGTGTATATTATTTATTTCGGTAATTATTAGGTTTAAATTTAATGCATTATTTGTAGAAATGTACAGACCGTCATCTACATATCTATACCATTGTCCATTGTTATCATATTTTTTAATAATTTTTATTATTTCTTCATCAATATGTTGCAAAAATATTTCGGAAATGATGCTAGATAGTGGTGAACCCATTACCAAGCCGTCTTCTTGTCTGTATATTTTGTTATTATAGCAAAAGTAATTTTGTTTTAATATTATTTTAAGTACATTAATTATTTCATCAATTTCTTTTTTATCATGTGTATACATATTTAATTTATTTTTTATTATTTTATATGTTTCTATTAAAGGTATATTGGTATACATGTCTTTTATATCGAATGATATTAATTTGCTATTATTGTCTATTTTTATATTTTTAATTTTCTCTATAAGGTGATAAGTATTTTTTATATTATGATTGTTATTTAATTTCATTTTGTCTTTTAACTGTTTGGCAAAAATTTTAGATATTTTATATGAAGGTGTACTTTTAAAATTAATAAGCGGTCTAATTGGATTATTTATTTTATGTAATTTTATAATACCATTTAATAATGGTATTTTAGGATTATCATTTATGTTATTGATTTCCGGATTAAATAATGCATAAGAATTCTTCACAATACCTTTTATTTCACTTTGGTATTTATCCGTGGGATCTTTTTTTAGTTCTATAAACATATTATCTACAATATATTTTTCATTTTTGTTTATGTAATCTTGTTTGTTTATTACCACAACAGCATTGCTTTTATCTGCTTTTATAGTACACAAGTTATTATTTTGTAATTTTTGTTTTAGATTATTAAATTGCATATATTGATTTTTGTTTTGATGATTTTTTATTTTATAAACATTATGTTTTTTTATTAATTTAGCTATTTCATTTGTTGCATTAATTCTTACCTTTTCTTGGTCATTTTCTTTTAATTTATTTATAGCGGTTTCTGTATCTATTACAATATTATCAATGTCTTTATTAAAATTTTTCTTTATGTTGACGATATGAATGTCTTCTAATATTTTTTCTTCATTTTTAGTGAAATTAATGTTAGTTAAATTGATTAAATTTGGAAAAAATTTATGATACGTTTCTTCGTGTACTTTGTTTTTTTCCTTATATATTATTAATTTATCTAATTTATTGTTTATATTATTTATTTTAATTTGTTTAAGATATTTAATTTTTATATTAATTTCCTCATATATATATTCCCACTTTATTATATGTAACTTATTTGCTAGTTCTAAATTTAATTTATATATTTCATATGTTAATTTACTTTGTTTTTTATATAATTCATTAATTTCATTTTTTATCCACATTTTCTCTGCTTGTATATTAGTTTTTTGTGCTGCTTTACTTTTATTTTTTATGTTGATTTTTGCATATTTGGGTATGATTTGTAATAGTATACATTTTTTGTTGAAAAATATATTACAATTATTTCTCATCAATTGAATTTTCTTTTTCTGATATAAATTTATTTTGTTTGTTAATGTATTAAAATTTTGTACTGATTTAAGCATAGTACAATTATCCACAACATACATTTTTTTTATATATATATATAATATTAATCTATATTATCCAAATATTTACCTATATATGTATTTTAATTTATATTATATATATTATCTAATATTATAGTTTGTTTAAATAATTTTGTACTATATAATTAATTTTCAGTATAACTTAATAATATGTATATTATTTATTCACATTTCCATATAATACTTTTTTTTATATATTAATCTATCATATAAATTTTTTTTTTTTTTTTTTTTTTTTTTTTTAATTATATTAGTCTTGTATTTTTTATATAATTTATCAATTTGTCAATTATGTTAAAATATACGTGTATAACTAGTTTTCCACACTAGTTTTGATTTCATCAAAACAAAAATCAATATATGCAATTTAATAATCTAAAACAAAAATTACAAAATAATAACTTGTGTACTATAAAAGCAGATAAAAGCAATGCTGTTGTGGTAATAAACAAACAAGATTACATAAACAAAAATGAAAAATATATTGTAGATAATATGTTTATAGAACTAAAAAAAGATCCCACGGATAAATACCAAAGTGAAATAAAAGGTATTGTGAAGAATTCTTATGCATTATTTAATCCGGAAATCAATAACATAAATGATAATCCTAAAATACCATTATTAAATGGTATTATAAAATTACATAAAATAAATAATCCAATTAGACCGCTTATTAATTTTAAAAGTGCACCTTCATATAAAATATCTAAAATTTTTGCCAAACAGTTAAAAGACAAAATGAAATTAAATAACAATCATAATATAAAAAATACTTATCACCTTATAGAGAAAATTAAAAATATAAAAATAGACAATAATAGCAAATTAATATCATTCGATATAAAAGACATGTATACCAATATACCTTTAATAGAAACATATAAAATAATAAAAAATAAATTAAATATGTATACACATGATAAAAAAGAAATTGATGAAATAATTAATGTACTTAAAATAATATTAAAACAAAATTACTTTTGCTATAATAACAAAATATACAGACAAGAAGACGGCTTGGTAATGGGTTCACCACTATCTAGCATCATTTCCGAAATATTTTTGCAACATATTGATGAAGAAATAATAAAAATTATTAAAAAATATGATAACAATGGACAATGGTATAGATATGTAGATGACGGTCTGTACATTTCTACAAATAATGCATTAAATTTAAACCTAATAATTACCGAAATAAATAATATACACAATAAAATACAGTTTACTTACGAAATAGAAAAACTTAATGCCATAAATTTCTTAGATATTACCATTTATAAGGAAAATAATAAATTAAATTTTACAATATTTAGAAAACCCACTCAAACAGTAAAAGTAATACCTAATTATTCAAACCACCCGTACAATCAAAAAATGGCATGCTTCTATAATTTATTATACAGAATGAACCGAATTCCATTAAACCCGATAAATAAATTGAAAGAACTAAACATTATTCAACAAATAGCAATACAAAATGGATATAAAAAAGAAACCATTAATAAATTGAATAATAAAATCCTTAAAAGAATGGATAATAATATAAATAAAAATTATTATTCAAATACTAAAGAAATTATTTGGTCCAAATTCTTATTTACCGGTTATGAAATCAAACCAATTATAAAATTATTTAAAGATACTAATGTCAAAATAACTTATTACACTAATAACACAATTAATAATATAATAAATACAAACATTAAAGTAAATAAAATTAATATAAACGGCGTATATAGTATTAACTGTACTACATGTCAAAAATGTTATATAGGACAAACAAAAAAGAAAATAAAAGATCGCTACAAAGAACATTTAAATGCATTCAAAAAGCCACATATTTATAAATCAAATCTTGCCACACATTGTATAGAAAGAAATCATGATTTTCCAGAGATTAGTAATATGAAGTTGGTTAAACACGTACAAAAAGGCTTAAAAATGAATATAATAGAAAACTTAGAGATATATAAAAATAAAATTAAGAACACACTAATAGAGGAACAAGTCCAGATTAAATCAAAACATAATACTATCTTTAGCATATTTGATGACATTTTAAAAATAAAAGATTAGGTCAAATGGAAATATTAAAGTATACTTATCTAACAGATAAGATAACTGATACCTTTACTGAGCATAGTACAATTGTGTTCAACAGTCTTACTCTGGTCACATAACTGGACAGTGATTCATATATTTTGAAAATGCTAATAATGTAAATTAGCGAAAAGCTTCAATGAACAATAAAATGAAGTAATATTCGTATATTCTTGTTTATGAAAATTATTTTATGTTACCATATATATATATATATATATATATATATATATATATATATATATATATATATATATATATGCTGATACGTATTCCTTCACGGATGGAAAAATATGAAGAACAGTTAATATCTGGAATACATCTGTTCATTCTGCAGTCCATAAATTCGCAGTTCCGACGTTTCGCTAGAATCTCATTCAGCATTGACGAGGTAAGCCCAACAACAGTACTCGCTCTTCTACTGTTGTTGGGTTCACCTCGTCATTCCTGGATGAGATTCTAGCGAAACGTCGGAACTGCGAATTTATGGACCACAGAATGAACGGATGTATTCCAGTTAGTAACTATACATCATATATATATATATATATATATATATATATATATATATATATATATATATATAATAGTAAAAAAACACAAATTAAATTAAAATCCTAATCCGGATTCAAATAGTAAACTATTCATGCAATTGAAAACACCTGTTGAAGTTGTAAATAGACAGTTTTCCTTTGGCGTTCTTACTCGTATAGAGAGATCTTTGATAGTCACATTGCTTGATAGCTTCATTCATCTTCCCTTATCCGCTCTTTCAATATACTTAATTTGGATTTTGATGTAACAAAGAAGCTGTAAATTTTGTTTGAAGTGATACAATCCTGGATTGATTAAATATCTCGGGTAAATCCAAATTTAAATGTTAGGAATGTATCTCGACAAAAAGTTCTGTTGTTAAAAAATATTTACTAATTTAATAATTGGTGTAATTGTAGTGTAATTAGTGTTTCCATATATTAACCGATTTAAAATATATGTAATGTATGAGAGGAAAAAAATACTGGAGCAAGAAATATATAAAATATAGTAAGAGTGACTCACGTTAGCATAACTGCCTTTTTTTTTACAAATATATTAATTAATACATTTTCCAGCCATGAACCATTTTCTCCCTAGTTTAGGTGTAATAAAAGAGAACTTCTCTCCTAGCAAAATCCTAATAACAAGGGTAATGAAGTGACCCTTAAAGACATTGGAGCCAGGACATCGTTCATGACTAGGGTAATGAGAAGATAATCCGTTTGCTGAGGATATGTCCTCGATATGGAAAAGTAATTAAACGTCTAATAATATTGGTGACATTAGATGATGACGTGTATTTATGTCACCTACATCACCTGCCAGCAACAATAATAAGTAGCGTCTAAGGCGTTTTGTAACTGGACATATGTCTCTTTGTCTTGTGAATGGTTGCACCGACATTAATAGTGATTTGCTCGCATGCTATTTTTACTTATGATGTATTAATTGTGTATTATTTTAACTTCTACTATTTATTCCTTGTTTAATTGATTGTTTATTATTAGATTTTTTATACTAAATCATTTATTATTTTTTTAAATATTTATTTGTATTGATATAAAATATTTATTTAAGGCTTTGTTGATAGCAATTGTTGTTGTTTTTTTTTTATTTGTTTGTATTAAGTGGTTGGTGTGGTTCATTGTAATATTCATTTAAACCGTTATCATTCTTTTATTCTTATTTAAATGTCTTTGTTTTACTTTTAATATTTATAATTTGTAAGGATTCAGAGAATGTCCGACCGGATGTAGCTATGTTTATTGAATTTTGTTGAAATTTAGGGCCAATATTTCAAAGACGTAACATATTGTTGTCTTGTGTTATTGTGCAGGACTGTTTTAATAATAGTTGTAATTGGTATAGCTATGGAATGACCATTAAAAGTTCAAGATCTGCACGGAAATATTCATTTAAGATTTAAAGTATTTATTCTGTACACGATATTATTGCTTCTATAAAAGAGAATTGGTTGGTTGGCGTTGCTTTAACTGCAAATTTAAATTAACAAAACACCTGCGATATATTGGTGCAAAATGAATAAGTGAAATAATGAATAATATTGAAATAAATTTATTCTTCATGTTACTTACAAAGTAACATTTTCATTTCACAAACGGTAGATCGAGTAGGTGTATTTTGTTGCCCAGTTATACGGTTCTTCATATATTTATAACCAAATTTCTGTCCTCAAATCTATACGGCACAGATGTACACTCTGAAAGTACTGCCCCTTTTGCAAGCTTAACTGAGAAACTTTAACCACCTTTATTTTATCCCTGAGGCAGTGGATATTAATGTACCTAAATAAGCCTACAATAACACACTATATTAAAACCATATCTGTACAACGTTTTGTGCCTCTAAGCACAAGAAAAAAATACTGAGTATCATGTGTGAGCTCCCATATGAGCGTAGTAAAAACATTTTATGATAACTAAACCAAAGAATTTATTACATTGAAACAATCACTATTTCATTTCAGGAAACCATCTTTGGCAACAACATTTCCAGAAATATAAGACTTCAAAATATAAAAATGTAAGTTGCTAAAAAAAAAATTTTTTATTTGAGGTCTAGAGGTTTGTTTTTAATTCTGAAATTACATATAATCTCACTTTAACCTTTAATCTTACGTGGGCTGTATGATAAAATCAAATGTCTGAACTTCGGTCACAGATAAAGACAACTTTGTAGTAATCACATTTACAATTAAAACCCTTCTATACGATACATATCACAGATGCTCTCTTGATCACAACACATGTTCTGTTCTCTCGCTATATGGAGCAAGTAATTTCCTAGTATCGATTTATTTTGTATACAATCCAGCATTCGCTTTCTTCAGCTTGATTACATCTTTATGACCTCAATCGATATTGGAGCCAACATCCGTAAGCCATCATTTTCCTTAACACCAGATTATACGTACTTACATTGGACATTTCTCACTAAAATGATAGCTTTAATGTGTTTTCTCATTACAGAAAGTGTATTCTTCACAACGAGCTAGAGATGCCTCAGATGATTGTTCCACTTTTATCACTTTTCACGAGTAATATCTTAATGGTTTTCTACCTTGAAAGAAGTCAAAATATTAGTCTTGTGATATCTAGACGCCATTATTTAAAATCCTGCAATAACATCATGAAGAAGACAGACACACCTCACGATGGAAATCACTTGTTTCTATAAGTTAACTTGCCATATAAATTTACAATACCTTGTCTATGTTGTCTTAGTAAATCATAGAAAAAAGATCTTTTCTAAATGTTTTTTCCAACCCTTTATAAATACGATTTTTTAAATAATAAATAAAGAGCGAATTCAAGCAATGTGTAACTCTATCGCTTAAAATTTTGTTGAAATAAAACATTAAGAAATAGAACTATAATTAAAAATTGTATTACTGCTATAATATATTAAAACATTATAATATACAATATATATTACTACAGTTCTATTATAAGGTATACCATGAATTACATATTTTTACATTGTTAAAAATTATGTTAGTGCGTTTAAAGTAGTGTATGTCATTTTAAGTATTGGCATGTAACAAAATGTGGACGGACTGCAAACCTTAGTATAAGTGTACAGTAACATCAAAGGTTTTCCGACACATGTCGATTTCGTAACTTGATGAATGTCGTTGCATCCCGCATGCTCTAATATTACTCAGTTATAGATATTTAAAGTAAGGTTACGATCTTTTCTCTTATCAAATAGACTTTACCGGAGTCTTGTAAGTGATTGTGCGTCCTCCACTTTTAATAATACCTTCTTCTTGTCACGGTGATTTTCAGAGTAACGTTATAGTAAAATAGTACTTTCTTCGTGTGGTTTTAGTAATAATAATTCACTTAAAAGTTTGACAAAGCATTTAAAATGTTTAAAGTGCATTGAAATATCAATGAGTATACAAAGCTGCTAAAACCAAGAGTAACTCATATAAAACACTCAATAAATCCTAGATTGAAAAAAGATGTAACTTTATAAACTATACATAACTAACAAAAGATAAATAAATCCAAGAATTTTCGTGAAAACTCGACTTTTAAATTATTTCTAATAGTTTAATCATCGGCCTGATATTGATTTGTCGTGTAACGGTTCCTGCGCAACAATAGTAACATCATCCTGCTGAAAGTAACTATACAAAACACAATTCTCCTTTCGACGAGAGTTACACTATGTTATTACATTCATATTGTACGGATCACTTAACAATTTCAAGATGACGCTGGTATTCCGAGAAATAAGGTAATTGGACTTATTCTCTCTTCTGTTCACTGAGATATCAATGAAAACGTTAAGACAGTCCATTGAGAATACTAAGATCCAGATCACAATTCAAAGCACATCATTCATTTAAATGGACAATTTAATTATCTTACCATTGGCCAAATTTAGAACAGCCTGAATAAAGTTTCAGTTAGTTTATTTTACAATTTTATTTTAAATTGTATATATTATTTTATATATTCCGAGCCTCATCCTCTGATATAAAACTATATTTTCATAATAAAGTAAAGAAATCAGTCTTTATTACAATTAGCTTTATGTAAAGTGTCACGTTCTATTTTCAAAATTATAGTGACGACTACATTTTCATGTTTATAACATTTAAAATATATATCACCTTTATAATGATTAGATAATAACACAAGAGTAATTATTTTGGAGTACATATGTAGTGGACTACTACTGTAGTGGATAAAAACGCAGATCCGACGTTTCGCCAAAATCACAACTAGCATTGACGAGGTTTACTTCGGATGCGAGTTTCAACTTTAGTTGGGTTCACGTTGTCAATGCTAGATGAGATTCTGGTAAAACGTTGAAACTGTGTTTTATTCACTACAAAATGAACGGATGTATTCTGCATATTCGCCATTATATATATATATATATATATATATATATATATATATATATATATATATATATGTATGTATGTATGTGTGTGTGTGTGTGTGTATGTGTGTGTATGTGTGTGTGTGTGTGTGTGTGTGTGTGTGTGTGTGTTGCAACGTCCCTCCCTACCTTTTATTTGTTTGTTGATATCCCTACTCGCAGAATACCAAAATTTGTTGTTTAAAAAACTTATTTATAAACAAACCAAACATCTGAAAATCACCCCGCTTGTTAAACCGTGCTAAACTCCCTGAGTTACGTGTATATTTCCCGCTCATAGGGCCAGGCCCAAAACAAGCCTGTTCCCGCTGACTACTATTGAAAACAAGCATAAACTCCCCAAAATTGGTTTATCAATTATGTATGGTCAAGATATAGTCACACATGTCATTTCAATAGTCAGCTGAAAAGAAACATATTTAAAATAATACACAAAAGTAGAAGTTGTGATACTTGGGCGCGGACCCACCCCTAACTTGGCCGCTACGTAACCTAGGACTATAGGGGTAGTTTTGGATGATGCTCAAGGTCACCCCAGCCGTGACCCCAGACCAAGGGGTGGTTTCGACCACGTTCAGGGGGGTAGGGGGTAGTTTTTCGAAAAAAAAAAAAAAAATCGGCCGCTACGAAATAGAAAAACTTAATGCCATAAATTTCTTAGATATTACCATTTATAAGGAAAATAATAAATTAAATTTTACAATATTTAGAAAACCCACTCAAACAGTAAAAGTAATACCTAATTATTCAAACCACCCGTACAATCAAAAAATGGCATGCTTCTATAATTTATTATACAGAATGAACCGAATTCCATTAAACCCGATAAATAAATTGAAAGAACTAAACATTATTCAACAAATAGCAATACAAAATGGATATAAAAAAGAAACCATTAATAAATTGAATAATAAAATCCTTAAAAGAATGGATAATAATATAAATAAAAATTATTATTCAAATACTAAAGAAATTATTTGGTCCAAATTCTTATTTACCGGTTATGAAATCAAACCAATTATAAAATTATTTAAAGATACTAATGTCAAAATAACTTATTACACTAATAACACAATTAATAATATAATAAATACAAACATTAAAGTAAATAAAATTAATATAAACGGCGTATATAGTATTAACTGTACTACATGTCAAAAATGTTATATAGGACAAACAAAAAAGAAAATAAAAGATCGCTACAAAGAACATTTAAATGCATTCAAAAAGCCACATATTTATAAATCAAATCTTGCCACACATTGTATAGAAAGAAATCATGATTTTCCAGAGATTAGTAATATGAAGTTGGTTAAACACGTACAAAAAGGCTTAAAAATGAATATAATAGAAAACTTAGAGATATATAAAAATAAAATTAAGAACACACTAATAGAGGAACAAGTCCAGATTAAATCAAAACATAATACTATCTTTAGCATATTTGATGACATTTTAAAAATAAAAGATTAGGTCAAATGGAAATATTAAAGTATACTTATCTAACAGATAAGATAACTGATACCTTTACTGAGCATAGTACAATTGTGTTCAACAGTCTTACTCTGGTCACATAACTGGACAGTGATTCATATATTTTGAAAATGCTAATAATGTAAATTAGCGAAAAGCTTCAATGAACAATAAAATGAAGTAATATTCGTATATTCTTGTTTATGAAAATTATTTTATGTTACCATATATATATATATATATATATATATATATATATATATATATATATATATATGCTGATACGTATTCCTTCACGGATGGAAAAATATGAAGAACAGTTAATATCTGGAATACATCTGTTCATTCTGCAGTCCATAAATTCGCAGTTCCGACGTTTCGCTAGAATCTCATTCAGCATTGACGAGGTAAGCCCAACAACAGTACTCGCTCTTCTACTGTTGTTGGGTTCACCTCGTCATTCCTGGATGAGATTCTAGCGAAACGTCGGAACTGCGAATTTATGGACCACAGAATGAACGGATGTATTCCAGTTAGTAACTATACATCATATATATATATATATATATATATATATATATATATATATATATATATATATATATATATATAATAGTAAAAAAACACAAATTAAATTAAAATCCTAATCCGGATTCAAATAGTAAACTATTCATGCAATTGAAAACACCTGTTGAAGTTGTAAATAGACAGTTTTCCTTTGGCGTTCTTACTCGTATAGAGAGATCTTTGATAGTCACATTGCTTGATAGCTTCATTCATCTTCCCTTATCCGCTCTTTCAATATACTTAATTTGGATTTTGATGTAACAAAGAAGCTGTAAATTTTGTTTGAAGTGATACAATCCTGGATTGATTAAATATCTCGGGTAAATCCAAATTTAAATGTTAGGAATGTATCTCGACAAAAAGTTCTGTTGTTAAAAAATATTTACTAATTTAATAATTGGTGTAATTGTAGTGTAATTAGTGTTTCCATATATTAACCGATTTAAAATATATGTAATGTATGAGAGGAAAAAAATACTGGAGCAAGAAATATATAAAATATAGTAAGAGTGACTCACGTTAGCATAACTGCCTTTTTTTTACAAATATATTAATTAATACATTTTCCAGCCATGAACCATTTTCTCCCTAGTTTAGGTGTAATAAAAGAGAACTTCTCTCCTAGCAAAATCCTAATAACAAGGGTAATGAAGTGACCCTTAAAGACATTGGAGCCAGGACATCGTTCATGACTAGGGTAATGAGAAGATAATCCGTTTGCTGAGGATATGTCCTCGATATGGAAAAGTAATTAAACGTCTAATAATATTGGTGACATTAGATGATGACGTGTATTTATGTCACCTACATCACCTGCCAGCAACAATAATAAGTAGCGTCTAAGGCGTTTTGTAACTGGACATATGTCTCTTTGTCTTGTGAATGGTTGCACCGACATTAATAGTGATTTGCTCGCATGCTATTTTTACTTATGATGTATTAATTGTGTATTATTTTAACTTCTACTATTTATTCCTTGTTTAATTGATTGTTTATTATTAGATTTTTTATACTAAATCATTTATTATTTTTTTAAATATTTATTTGTATTGATATAAAATATTTATTTAAGGCTTTGTTGATAGCAATTGTTGTTGTTTTTTTTTATTTGTTTGTATTAAGTGGTTGGTGTGGTTCATTGTAATATTCATTTAAACCGTTATCATTCTTTTATTCTTATTTAAATGTCTTTGTTTTACTTTTAATATTTATAATTTGTAAGGATTCAGAGAATGTCCGACCGGATGTAGCTATGTTTATTGAATTTTGTTGAAATTTAGGGCCAATATTTCAAAGACGTAACATATTGTTGTCTTGTGTTATTGTGCAGGACTGTTTTAATAATAGTTGTAATTGGTATAGCTATGGAATGACCATTAAAAGTTCAAGATCTGCACGGAAATATTCATTTAAGATTTAAAGTATTTATTCTGTACACGATATTATTGCTTCTATAAAAGAGAATTGGTTGGTTGGCGTTGCTTTAACTGCAAATTTAAATTAACAAAACACCTGCGATATATTGGTGCAAAATGAATAAGTGAAATAATGAATAATATTGAAATAAATTTATTCTTCATGTTACTTACAAAGTAACATTTTCATTTCACAAACGGTAGATCGAGTAGGTGTATTTTGTTGCCCAGTTATACGGTTCTTCATATATTTATAACCAAATTTCTGTCCTCAAATCTATACGGCACAGATGTACACTCTGAAAGTACTGCCCCTTTTGCAAGCTTAACTGAGAAACTTTAACCACCTTTATTTTATCCCTGAGGCAGTGGATATTAATGTACCTAAATAAGCCTACAATAACACACTATATTAAAACCATATCTGTACAACGTTTTGTGCCTCTAAGCACAAGAAAAAAATACTGAGTATCATGTGTGAGCTCCCATATGAGCGTAGTAAAAACATTTTATGATAACTAAACCAAAGAATTTATTACATTGAAACAATCACTATTTCATTTCAGGAAACCATCTTTGGCAACAACATTTCCAGAAATATAAGACTTCAAAATATAAAAATGTAAGTTGCTAAAAAAAAAATTTTTTATTTGAGGTCTAGAGGTTTGTTTTTAATTCTGAAATTACATATAATCTCACTTTAACCTTTAATCTTACGTGGGCTGTATGATAAAATCAAATGTCTGAACTTCGGTCACAGATAAAGACAACTTTGTAGTAATCACATTTACAATTAAAACCCTTCTATACGATACATATCACAGATGCTCTCTTGATCACAACACATGTTCTGTTCTCTCGCTATATGGAGCAAGTAATTTCCTAGTATCGATTTATTTTGTATACAATCCAGCATTCGCTTTCTTCAGCTTGATTACATCTTTATGACCTCAATCGATATTGGAGCCAACATCCGTAAGCCATCATTTTCCTTAACACCAGATTATACGTACTTACATTGGACATTTCTCACTAAAATGATAGCTTTAATGTGTTTTCTCATTACAGAAAGTGTATTCTTCACAACGAGCTAGAGATGCCTCAGATGATTGTTCCACTTTTATCACTTTTCACGAGTAATATCTTAATGGTTTTCTACCTTGAAAGAAGTCAAAATATTAGTCTTGTGATATCTAGACGCCATTATTTAAAATCCTGCAATAACATCATGAAGAAGACAGACACACCTCACGATGGAAATCACTTGTTTCTATAAGTTAACTTGCCATATAAATTTACAATACCTTGTCTATGTTGTCTTAGTAAATCATAGAAAAAAGATCTTTTCTAAATGTTTTTTCCAACCCTTTATAAATACGATTTTTTAAATAATAAATAAAGAGCGAATTCAAGCAATGTGTAACTCTATCGCTTAAAATTTTGTTGAAATAAAACATTAAGAAATAGAACTATAATTAAAAATTGTATTACTGCTATAATATATTAAAACATTATAATATACAATATATATTACTACAGTTCTATTATAAGGTATACCATGAATTACATATTTTTACATTGTTAAAAATTATGTTAGTGCGTTTAAAGTAGTGTATGTCATTTTAAGTATTGGCATGTAACAAAATGTGGACGGACTGCAAACCTTAGTATAAGTGTACAGTAACATCAAAGGTTTTCCGACACATGTCGATTTCGTAACTTGATGAATGTCGTTGCATCCCGCATGCTCTAATATTACTCAGTTATAGATATTTAAAGTAAGGTTACGATCTTTTCTCTTATCAAATAGACTTTACCGGAGTCTTGTAAGTGATTGTGCGTCCTCCACTTTTAATAATACCTTCTTCTTGTCACGGTGATTTTCAGAGTAACGTTATAGTAAAATAGTACTTTCTTCGTGTGGTTTTAGTAATAATAATTCACTTAAAAGTTTGACAAAGCATTTAAAATGTTTAAAGTGCATTGAAATATCAATGAGTATACAAAGCTGCTAAAACCAAGAGTAACTCATATAAAACACTCAATAAATCCTAGATTGAAAAAAGATGTAACTTTATAAACTATACATAACTAACAAAAGATAAATAAATCCAAGAATTTTCGTGAAAACTCGACTTTTAAATTATTTCTAATAGTTTAATCATCGGCCTGATATTGATTTGTCGTGTAACGGTTCCTGCGCAACAATAGTAACATCATCCTGCTGAAAGTAACTATACAAAACACAATTCTCCTTTCGACGAGAGTTACACTATGTTATTACATTCATATTGTACGGATCACTTAACAATTTCAAGATGACGCTGGTATTCCGAGAAATAAGGTAATTGGACTTATTCTCTCTTCTGTTCACTGAGATATCAATGAAAACGTTAAGACAGTCCATTGAGAATACTAAGATCCAGATCACAATTCAAAGCACATCATTCATTTAAATGGACAATTTAATTATCTTACCATTGGCCAAATTTAGAACAGCCTGAATAAAGTTTCAGTTAGTTTATTTTACAATTTTATTTTAAATTGTATATATTATTTTATATATTCCGAGCCTCATCCTCTGATATAAAACTATATTTTCATAATAAAGTAAAGAAATCAGTCTTTATTACAATTAGCTTTATGTAAAGTGTCACGTTCTATTTTCAAAATTATAGTGACGACTACATTTTCATGTTTATAACATTTAAAATATATATCACCTTTATAATGATTAGATAATAACACAAGAGTAATTATTTTGGAGTACATATGTAGTGGACTACTACTGTAGTGGATAAAAACGCAGATCCGACGTTTCGCCAAAATCACAACTAGCATTGACGAGGTTTACTTCGGATGCGAGTTTCAACTTTAGTTGGGTTCACGTTGTCAATGCTAGATGAGATTCTGGTAAAACGTTGAAACTGTGTTTTATTCACTACAAAATGAACGGATGTATTCTGCATATTCGCCATTATATATATATATATATATATATATATATATATATATATATATATATATATATATGTATGTATGTATGTGTGTGTGTGTGTGTGTATGTGTGTGTATGTGTGTGTGTGTGTGTGTGTGTGTGTGTGTGTGTGTGTTGCAACGTCCCTCCCTACCTTTTATTTGTTTGTTGATATCCCTACTCGCAGAATACCAAAATTTGTTGTTTAAAAAACTTATTTATAAACAAACCAAACATCTGAAAATCACCCCGCTTGTTAAACCGTGCTAAACTCCCTGAGTTACGTGTATATTTCCCGCTCATAGGGCCAGGCCCAAAACAAGCCTGTTCCCGCTGACTACTATTGAAAACAAGCATAAACTCCCCAAAATTGGTTTATCAATTATGTATGGTCAAGATATAGTCACACATGTCATTTCAATAGTCAGCTGAAAAGAAACATATTTAAAATAATACACAAAAGTAGAAGTTGTGATACTTGGGCGCGGACCCACCCCTAACTTGGCCGCTACGTAACCTAGGACTATAGGGGTAGTTTTGGATGATGCTCAAGGTCACCCCAGCCGTGACCCCAGACCAAGGGGTGGTTTCGACCACGTTCAGGGGGGTAGGGGGTAGTTTTTCGAAAAAAAAAAAAAAATCGGCCGCTACGTAACCTAGGACTATAGGGGTGGGTTCGGATGATGCGGGCGGACGTCGCGACCCTGACCGTAGCTTTGGGGGTGGTTTTGAACACGTCCAGAGGGGTAGGGGGTAGTTTTTCGAAAAAAAATAAATTCCGGCCAACTAACCTAAGCTAGCCAAAATGGATCTAACCCAGCCTAACATACGTGTTGGGGGTGACCTCGGCTACGTTCAGGACCATCTCCGGGGGCAGCCCCGGGGTGGATTGGGGGTGGGGGGTAGTTTTCGAAAAAATTTTGGAAAATTGTGTCTTGACCGACAGGGTGAGTTTAGAGTCTATTACGGGCTGCTGAGGGGTAGTTTCACGTAGGGGTAGTTTTTACAAAAAATACGAAATTGCCAAAAAACGATCGGTTGGATCAACAGACAGTACGGGATACGTGTAGAGGCCCTTTTGGACCGTTGCGGGGGTGGTTTACCTAGGGGTAGTTTTTACAAAAAATATGAAATTGCCGAAAATCGATCGGTTGAATCAAATGACCGTATATGGTATGGTTAAAGTCTATTATGGACCGTTGTGGGGGCGGGTTCACCTGTTTTCAGATAGCCAAAAATAATCGGGGTCCTAGGTAAAATCCACCCGGGCATTAGTTAAAGCCGCCAAGGTAGAGCCAATAAGGAGCACGCTCTCGGTTAAAGCCAATCCGAGCCTAGCCACCCAGCAGCTAGGCCTTAGGTAAAGCTAACACGGATTTAAATAAAATATGAAACAGCCGAAAATCGATCGGTTGGATCAAATGACCGTACGGGATATGTGTAGTCCATTATGGTAGGCTGTGTGGGAGGGTTCACCTGAGGGCCGATTGTCAAAAATAATCGGGGTCCTAGGTAAAAGCCACTCCCGAACCGGCGCTTGAGGTAACACCGCCTAGGAGCGGGTAAAGCTAACACGGAGCACGGTCTCGGTTAAAGCCAATCCGAGCCCAGCCACCCAGCAGCTAGGCCTTAGGTAAAGCCAACACGGAGCTAGCCCTCGGGTAAAGACATCTCAAGGCCGACCCTTAGGTAAAGTAACCCTGGAATAGCCTGGGTGGTGGGGGTAACTTTGGAAAGATTTAATGGTTATCTGATGACGTATCAGCGCCCGAGCGAGTCTAGGCAAGTAGTAGGCTCGCCCTAACTATAGTGGTCTACCCTAAATGATATGGGTGATGAGGGGCCCAGGGGTATATGATTGGCAAACTCAAAATTTGTCAATGCTACTAAAATAATAAACAATGCAGTCAGCCTATAAGTAAAGCTACACAAGAGCAGGGCTAGGACGGTTGCTATATCAACTACCAAGAGAAATACCTCCACCAAGTCTTAGGTAAAGCTATCTGTGGAGCAAGGCCTCAGGAAAAGCCATCCCTTAGGCCGACCCTTAGGTAAAGCCATCCAGGTGTCGGACCTTCGGTAAAGTCACACCTGGAGTCGTGCTAGAGGTAAAGCCCCCAGGAGCTAGGCCTAGCCAACCCGAAGCCTGCCCTTAAGTAAAGCCATCCAGGTGTCAGACCATAGGTAAAGTAACCGAGGAGTCGGGCCTGAGGTAGAGCCGGCCAGGCCCTAGGTAAAGCTACCATTGAGGCAGACCATCGGTAAAGCTACCACGGAGTCGGGGCCTAGGTAAAGCTACCATGGAGTTAGACCATAGGTAAAGCAAACACGGAGCAAGGACTCAGGTAAAAGCCATCTCGAAGCCAGCCGATAGGTAAAGTAACCCTGGATTCAGGCATCAAGTGGGGGTGGTTATCAAATAATATATGAAATTACCAAAAAATGATCGGTTAGATCAAACGACCAACGACCTACATAGAGTTCAAATAGTCAACAAGTTGAATAGACCAATCACAACGCAGGGGCCCGGTAGGCCTACGTAAACGGTCAATGTAAGACGAGAAGGCCTATATAACGTGTTAAACCAATATATATGACAGCCCACATAATGTGTTAAACAAATATGCAAGCCTACATACATACTATGCTAGGCCGACATACTATGTCGGTAAATCACCGGCCAAAGCCTATATGAACTGAGATAGTTTCACCTCATATATCAGGCAGAACCACGGGCAGGCAACCGTATAATAAGGTATAGCTAAACCAATATATACGATAGACCACATAATGTGTTAAACAAATACGCAAGCTTGCATACATACTATGCTAGGCCTACATACATGAATCCCTAAATGCGCCTACTATGTCGGTAAATCACTGGCCACAGCCTATATGAACAGAGATAGTTTCACCTCATATATCAGGTAGAACCTGGCAATCGTATAATATGGGAAGTACTATAAGGTACATCTACCAATGCATAACCTATCAAGCCCATGACGGTCAACAAATATTACAATATAATTAAAAAAAGTTACGCAACCTATATATACATACAGTGCTAAGCCAACATTCAGGCATATATACTTTGTTAAACCAGCATGCAATATACTCTAAATAGCCATAACGTTGTTAAACCAATATGCAGGTTAACCCATATACATCCTGTATTAGGCCAATAGTCCCGTTACCCACATATGCCTATATAATATGTTAAGCCTGGATGAATGATATCTTATATAGTGTGTTAAACAAAAACGCTTGTAAACCCACATAAATAATATGCTAAGCCTACATACTGTGCTAAACAGATACGCGTGTAAACTCACATAAATACAATGCTAACCAACATGGATGCTATCCTACATAGGCTTATATACTATGTTAGGCCTGGATACGTGATTGCCCCATATAGTGTGTTAAATAAATATGCGTGTAAACCAAATAAATACTCTGGTAAGCCAACATGCATGCTATCATAGATAGGCGTATATACTATGATAGGCCTACATATCGCGTTAAACAAACATGTGTAAGCCACCATACATATTATGCTAGGCCGACAAGGGCCTGAACACATTATATCCACTGCATAGTTTAGCTAAACGGCTATCACACACTATCCTACAGGTACCACATAATACCTGATCAATAACACATAGTATCCAATGCATAGCCTGACGAAGGTTTAATATATAGTATCCAGAGGCCTCGCTAACGATTAACACGTTGTATCCATAAGGCCTACTATGTCGGTAAACCACAGGCCCAAGCTTATATGATCAGAGTCCGACACACATTTTTACCCCGTCTATCAGGTAGAACCTCGGGCAGGCGGCTGTATAATACGGGAAGTACTATATCGTATAGCTAACAATGCATAACCTATCACGCCCATGACGGTCAGCAAATACTACAATATAATTAAAAAAGTCGCGCAACCTATATACATACAGTGCTAACCAATATAGGCATATATACTATGTTAAACCAACATGCAATATAATCTAAATAGCCATATATACGCTGTTAAACAAATATGCGTGTAAACCTACATAAATACTATGGTAAGCCAACATGCATGCTATCATACTATGTTAAGCCCAAATACATAATAGAATACATAATGTGTTAAACACATATGTGTGTAAGCCAGCATAGATATTATGCTAAGAAGACATGGACCTACAAAGTATAACACATTATATTCGGTGCATAGTTTAGCTAATGGATATCACACACTAACCTACAAGCTGCCCACAAATTACCACATAATACCTGATACATAGCCCGGATAATCATTAACGCATAGCGGCCGATGCAAGTCACGACTAGGGCTAACACAACATATTCAAACCATAGCCTGACTACGGCTAACACATAGTATCCGATGAGAAGTATGAATACAAAGTAACACATAATATCCGTTGCATAGCTCGGCTAAAGTTCGTCATATAGCACCCTGAGTATAGCTTGACAAACACACAGCATTTCATGAGCGGCGTGATATAAGGTAACACATAGTATCCGATACACAACCTAGGATCGAATATGACGTCATTCAGGTGGAGAACAAGATGGTGGCAATGTTGATACCGACTTCAAAAGGGGCTATGGCCTGTGTAGGCTAGATCAAATAACCAACGTTTCAACTAAACTACTGTCATACGCGTAGTTTAACCAACCAACACACGTGAAGTTCAAACGAACAGCATTGACACCAAGTCCAAATAGGCTATGGCGGCTATGCCCAGATCAACGTATCAGCTAATCAAAATGAAAAACTTACGCTAATCAACCAACATCTACACCGAGGTCAAATGGGTTATGGTTAGCGAAGGCACTGGCAAAAGCTTTAAGCCTTAGACATAATTATAGCTATCAACGCATACCAAAATAGCTATGCAGAAACCGTCAAGGCCATTACACATATTGTCCAGGTATGTTCTCCATCAAACCGAGACTTTAGACACCATCTCTGTAAAACAGCTAACAAATTATACTCTACCACAATAGGTATGTCAAAACTGTTACCGGCTCATAATCTAAGACAGTGGTTACGTAACGCCCTTTATCAATTTAAGACCTTAAGAGATATCTTCGTAAAGACAGCTACCAATCCATACTATATCACAATAGTTACGTTAGAGCCACCGCTGCTCACCCTACCATAATAGCCACGTACAGACGGTTAATATTGTATAACCTATCACAAGACTTATGTAAAAACAGCTATGCATAACCTGTCACACAATAACTGCGTAAAGGCAGCCAACAAGGCCTACCCCATTAAAATAGCTACGAAAAGATAACATCCAATACATACCCTATCATATTAGCTATGTAAAGACAATAAATGCGTAAAGGCAGCTAACAATGCCTACCCCATTAAAATAGCTACGAAAAGATAACAACCAATACATAACTTATCATAATAGCTATGTAAAGACAGCTAAAGATGCATAACCTAACTCAGTAATGATTGCTATTAAATAATGAACCATTACACTAGCCACGTAAAGACAGCTACCAACACCACAATAGCTACGTAAAAACAGTTATCGATCCGTGACCAAGATAATACTTACGTAAGACCTATATCAGTGCTAAGACAATAGCTCCGTAAGGAAAACCTACCACTTCATGAACTACGAAAACAGCAAGGTGTGGACGGCTACCAATACATTACTTATTACAGCTACCAACACATAACTCGTCACACTAGCTAAGTAAATAGCGCTACGATTGAATAGCCTATCACACAGGCTAATTGAGGGTCACTAACTAAACCATCACAATATCTCTGTACATGGCAGATGGCGTGATGATCCTCATCTTTATCGCACACCTAACAGTAGGTTAGGTTAGAAGCACTCTGGCTAGCTTAGGTTAGTGGGTTGAAAATAATTTTTTTCTAAAAACTACCCCTCTAGACGTGGTTGAACACCCAACAGTAGGTTAGGTTAGAAGCACTCTGGCTAGCTTAGGTTAGTAAACCGTCAAGGCCATTACACATATTGTCCAGGTATGTTCTCCATCAAACCGAGACTTTAGACACCATCTCTGTAAAACAGCTACCAAATTATACTCTACCACAATAGGTATGTCAAAACTGTTACCGGCTCATAATCTAAGACAGTGGTTACGTAACGCCCTTTATCAATTTAAGACCTTAAGCGATATCTTCGTAAAGACAGCCACAATAGTTACGTTAGAACTACCGCTGCTCACCCTACCATAATAGCTACGTACAGACGGCTAATATTGTATAACCTATCACAAGACTTATGTAAAAACAGCTATGCATAACCTGTCACACAATAACTGCGTAAAGGCAGCTAACAAGGCCTACCCTTTTAAAATAGCTACGAAAAGATAACATCCAATACATACCCTATCATAATAGCTATGTAAAGACAATAAATGCGTAAAGGCAGCTAACAATGCCTACCCCATTAAAATAGCTACGAAAAGATAACAACCAATACATAACTTATCATAATAGCTATGTAAAGACAGCTAAAGATGCATAACCTACCTCAGTAATGATTGCTATTAAATAATGAACCATTACACTAGCCACGTAAAGACAGCTACCAACATCACAATAGCTACGTAAAAACAGTTATCGATCCGTGACCAAGATAATACTTACGTAAGACCTATATCAGTGCTAAGACAATAGCTCCGTAAGGAAAACCTACCACTTCATGAACTACGACAACAGCAAGGTGTGGACGGCTACCAATACATTACTTATCACAGCTACCAACACATAACTCGTCACACTAGCTAAGTAAATAGCGCGACGATTGAATAGCCTATCACACAGGCTAATTGAGGGTCACTAACTAAACCATCACAATATCTCTGTACATGGCAGATGGCGTGATGATCCTCATCTTTATCGCACACCTAACAGTAGGTTAGGTTAGAAGCACTCTGGCAGGCTTAGGTTAGTGGGTTGAAAATAATTTTTTCTAAAAACTACCCCTCTAGACGTGGTTGAACACCCAAAAGTAGGTTAGGTTAGAAGCACTCTGGCTAGCTTAGGTTAGCGGGTTGAAAATAATTTTTTCTAAAAACTACCCCTCTAGACGTGGTTGAACCCTCCCCCAAGGCTACGATCAAGGTCACATCGACCGCCTGCATCATCCAAAACCACCCCTAACTTCTACAACCACAGGTCAGTGATGCCCGTGATGGAGATACGACCAACCTTTGAAAGTTAGGGGTGGTTTTGGATGATGCAGGCGGTCGATGTGACCTTGATCGTAGCCTTGGGGGAGGGTTCAACCACGTCTAGAGGGGTAGTTTTTAGAAAAAATTATTTTCAACCCGCTAACCTAAGCTAGCCAGAGTGCTTCTAACCTAACCTACTTTTGGGTGTTCAACCACGTCTAGAGGGGTAGTTTTTAGAAAAAATTATTTTCAACCCACTAACCTAAGCCTGCCAGAGTGCTTCTAACCTAACCTACTGTTAGGTGTGCGATAAAGATGAGGATCATCACGCCATCTGCCATGTACAGAGATATTGTGATGGTTTAGTTAGTGACCCTCAATTAGCCTGTGTGATAGGCTATTCAATCGTCGCGCTATTTACTTAGCTAGTGTGACGAGTTATGTGTTGGTAGCTGTGATAAGTAATGTATTGGTAGCCGTCCACACCTTGCTGTTGTCGCAGTTCATGAAGTGGTAGGTTTTCCTTACGGAGCTATTGTCTTAGCACTGATATAGGTCTTACGTAAGTATTATCTTGGTCACGGATCGATAACTGTTTTTACGTAGCTATTGTGATGTTGGTAGCTGTCTTTACGTGGCTAGTGTAATGGTTCATTATTTAATAGCAATCATTACTGAGGTAGGTTATGCATCTTTAGCTGTCTTTACATAGCTATTATGATAAGTTATGTATTGGTTGTTATCTTTTCGTAGCTATTTTAATGGGGTAGGCATTGTTAGCTGCCTTTACGCATTTATTGTCTTTACATAGCTATTATGATAGGGTATGTATTGGATGTTATCTTTTCGTAGCTATTTTAAAAGGGTAGGCCTTGTTAGCTGCCTTTACGCAGTTATTGTGTGACAGGTTATGCATAGCTGTTTTTACATAAGTCTTGTGATAGGTTATACAATATTAGCCGTCTGTACGTAGCTATTATGGTAGGGTGAGCAGCGGTAGTTCTAACGTAACTATTGTGGCTGTCTTTACGAAGATATCGCTTAAGGTCTTAAATTGATAAAGGGCGTTACGTAACCACTGTCTTAGATTATGAGCCGGTAACAGTTTTGACATACCTATTGTGGTAGAGTATAATTTGGTAGCTGTTTTACAGAGATGGTGTCTAAAGTCTCGGTTTGATGGAGAACATACCTGGACAATATGTGTAATGGCCTTGACGGTTTCTGCATAGCTATTTTGGTATGCGTTGATAGCTATAATTATGTCTAAGGCTTAAAGCTTTTGCCAGTGCCGTCGCTAACCATAACCCATTTGACCTCGGTGTAGATGTTGGTTGATTAGCGTAGGTTTTTCATTTTGATTAGCTGAAACGCTGATCTGGGCATAGCCGCCATAGCCTATTTGGACTTGGTGTCGGTGCTGTTCGTTTGAACTTCGCGTATGTTGGTTGGTTAAACTACGCGTATGACAGTAGTTTAGTTGAAACGTTGGTTATTTGATCTAGCCTACACGGGCCATAGCCCTTTTGACCATTACAGCCATCTTGTTCTCCACCCGGATGACGTCATATTCGATCCTAGGTTGTGTATCGGATACTATGTGTTACCTTATATCACGCCACTCATGAGATGCTATGTGTTTGTCAAGCTATACTTCGGGTGCTATATGACGAGCTTTAGCCGAGCTATGCAACGGATATTATGTATTCATACTTCTCATCGTATACTATGTGTTAGCCCTAGTCAGGCTATGGTTTGGATATATTGTTAGCCCTAGTCGTGATTTGCATCGTATACTATGTATAATGGTTAACCGGGCTATGTATCAGGTATTATGTGGTAGTTTGCGGGCACCTTGTGGGATAGTGTGTGATATCAATTAGTTAAACTATACACTGGATATAATGTGTTATACTTTGTATGCCCATGTCTTCTTAGCATAATATCTATGCAAACTTACACACATATATATTTAACACATTATGTATTCTATTATGTATTTAGGCTTAACACAGTATGATAGCATGCATGCATGTTGGCTTACCATAGTATTTATGTAGGTTTACACGCATATTTGTTTAACAGCGTATATATGGCTATTTAGAGTATATTGCATGTTGGTTTAATATAGTATATATGCCTATATTGGTTAGTATTGTATGTATATAGGCTGCGTGACTTTTTTTTAATTATATTGTATTATTTGCTGACCGTCATGGGCGTGATAGGTTATGCATTGTTAGCTATACGATATAGTACTTCCCAGATTATACAGTCACCTGCCTGAGGTTCTACCTGATAGACGGGATGAAAATGTGTGTCAGGCTCTGATCACATAAGCTTGGGCCTGTGGTTTACCGACATAGTAGGCCTTATGGATACAATGTGTTAATCATTAGCGAGGCCTCTGGATACTATATGTTAACCCTTCGTCTGGTTGTGCATCGGATACTATGTGTTATTGATCAGGTATTATGTGGTAATTTGTGGGCAGCTTGTAGGATAGTGTGTGATAGCCGTTTAGCTAAACTATGCGCTAGATATATTGTGTTATAATTTGTATACCCTTGTCGGCTTAGCATAATATGTATGCTGGCTTACACACATGTTTGTTTAACGCATTATGTGGGCCTAACATAGTATATACGCCTGTGTGGGGTATCGGCCTAATACAGGGTGTATAGGTTAACCTGCATATTGGTTTAACAACGTATATATGGCTATTTAGAGTATATTGAATGCTGTTTTAACAAAGTATATATGCCTGGATGTTGGCTTAGCACTGTATGTACTCGTATATAGGTTGCGTAACTTTTTTAAATTATATTGTAATATTTGTTGACCGTCTTGGGCGTGATAGGTTATGCATTGTTAGCTATACCATATAGTACTTCCCGTATTATACGGTTGCCAGGTTCTACCTGATAGACGAGGTGTAAATGTGTGTAAGGCTTAGATCATATAGGCCTTGGCCGGTGGTTTACCGACATAGTAGGCACATTTAGGGATTCATGTACGTCGGCTTGGCATTGTATGTATGCAGGTTTACACGTATGTTTGTTTAACACGTTATGTGTACTATCATGTATGTAGGCTTAACGTGGTATATACGCCTATGTATGATAGCATGCGTGTTGGCTTAGGATCGTTTTATAACATATATTTATTCACGTTTTGTGATAGGCCTCATTATTAGTGTTTCTCCATATATACCTTTATATCTAGATACATTTACAGCTATAGGAGATGTCCGTTGGGGCTATTTGATTATTTACACTGATTTCTGATTATATGTAGGCCTTGGTATGCCGACAGTACATAATAAATCGATACAGTAATCAAAACATAAACACGTGCCTAAATTCACAACGACACAGCCGTGCGGGTTTTTATGCCTGCTATAGTGGTCGCCGGCAGCCGTTGCGGTTTTTAGATAATGCGTTATCTCTGCATGTCTGTACATGTCTAACACACGGTCAAGCGTATTCCCTGAAACGACGGGGCTTTATTGCTTTGTTTATTATTTTGTAGCATAGACAAATTTTGAGTTTGACAATCATAACCCTTGCCCCCTCTAGTTATGGAGGGCCTAATACCTGAGTCGCTCGAACGCGGATACGTCATAAACCTTTACGTGGGCTTGATAGGTTATGCATTGGTAGATGTACCATATAGTACCTCCCATATTATACGGTTGCCAGGATCAACCTGATAGAAGAGGTGAAAATAGCTCAGGTCATAAGGGTTTGGCCTGTGGTTTACAGACATAGTATGTTGGCCTAGCATAGTATGTATGTAGGCTTGCTTGCTTATTTGTTTAACACATTATGTGGGCTATCATATATATATTGGTTTAGCATGGTATATGGGCCTTCACGTCTTACTGAGACCGTTTGCGTAGGCCCACCGGGCCCCTGCAATGTGATTGGTCGATTCAACTTGTTGACTATTTGCACTCGGTGTATAATTGTTGGTAGTTTTATCTAACCGATCGGTTTTTGACAATTTCATATATTATTTGATAACCACCCCTACTTAATGTACGATTCCTGGGTTACTTTACCTATGGGCTGGCTTCGAGATGGCTTTTACCTAAGTCCTTGCTCCGTGTTTGCTTTACCTATGGTCTAACTCCATGGTAGCTTTACCCAGGTACCGACTCTGTGGTAGCTTTACCGGATTTCTCGTTCCAGGGTTACTTTACCTAGGGTGTGGCTTCGGGATAGCTTTTACCTGAGTCCTTGCTCCGTGTTTGCTTTACCTATGGTCTAACTTCATGGTAGCTTTACCTAGGTCCCTACTCTGTGGTAGCTTTACCGGAGGTCTAGTTCCAGGGTTACTTTACCTATGGGCTGGCTTCGGGATAGCTTTTACCCAAGGCTTTGCTCCGTGTTAGCTTTACCTAAGGTCTAACTCCGTGGTAGCTTTACCTAAGCTCCGACTCCGTGGTAGCTTTACCGGAGGTCTGGTTCCTGGGTTACTTTACCTAGGGCAAGGCTTCGGGCTAGCTTTTACCCGAGGCTTTGCTCCATGTTAGCTTTACCTAAGGTCTAATTCCATGGTAGCTTTACCTAAGACTTGGTGGGGGTATTTGTCTTGGTAGATGAAATAGCAACCATCCTAACCCTGCTCTTGTGTAGCTTACTTAAAGGCTGAGTGTATTGTTTATTAATTTAGTAGGATAGACAAATTTTGAGTTTGGCAATCGTTTACCCCCGGGCCCCTCATCACCCGATTCATTTGGGGTAGACCACTATAGTTAGGGTGAGCCTACTACTTACCTGGATTCGCTCGGGCGCTGATACGTCATCAGATATCCATTAAATCTTTCCAAAGTTACCCCCACCACCCAAGCTATTCCGCTGATTATTTTTGGCAATCTGAGGATAACCCACAGGCGAAACCACCCCCGCAGCGTTCCTTATTGGACTCTAGACATATCCCGTACGGTCATTTGATCCGTCCGATCGAATTTCGGCAATTTCATATTTTTTGTAAAAACTACCCCTAGGTGAAACTACCCCTACCAATGCAATAATACACTCTAGACATACCCTATCGGTCAAGGCACGATTTTCCAAAATTTTTTCGAAAACTACCCCCACCCCCAATCCACCCCCGGAGCATCCCCCGCGTATGGTCCTGAACGTGGCCGAGGTCACCCCCAACACGTAGGTTAGGTTGGGTTTGATCCATTTTGGCTAGCTTAGGTAAGTTGGCTGGAATTTATTTTTTTTCGAAAAACTACCCCCCACCCCTCTGGACGTGTTCAAAACCACCCCTAAGGCTTGGATCAGGGTCGCGACGTCCGCCCGCATCATCCGAAACTACCCCTATAGTCCTAGGATACGTAGCGGCCGATTTTTTTTTTTTTTTTCGAAAAACTACCCCCTACCCCCCTGAACGTGGTCGAAACCACCCCTTGGTCTGGGGTCACGGCCGGGATGACCTTGAGCATCATCCAAAACTACCCCTATAGTCCTAGGTTACGTAGCGGCCGTGTTTAGGGGTGGGCGCGCTATTCTAGGGCACCTTCTACTCACAAAGTATTCACAGAGTCTTACCACCTGATGATGATCTGCAGAGATAGCAAGGGAACGTGCAAAATATGATCGTGTTTAAATTACCTATTTTAAAAGGCTCCTGTGTCCTTTTAAACACAATCTGCCAGTAGATAAATCTCTGAACTTTTATACAAAAAAACAACTAATCTTTAGGCTAGATCATGAAGTTAGTTGAGAGAAACTCTTTAAAAACATTAGGTTTTAAATATTATCATTTAGTGAAATTTAATTAAGCTTGTTTACTGATTTAATAATCATTTTCATATTAGTTGGAAAAAGCTAAACAGTTTTTATTGATTATTCGACACAGGATGAAATGCAAATACTGTTGATTTTTATAACGTATTTAATTTTATTTATTTAAATAAAAAAGAAAATTTATACTTTCAAATACAACACAATTATATTAACAAAACAATTCACTAAATAACTTGTTGTTTTTTGTACTTTAAAATCTTATAATTTCCATTTATATCAATTACATTTACATAAACATAAAATTATTTTCCAAATTACACATAATAAAAATTTATCTTCTATATTGAATTGGTAAATTCGTATTTATAACACTTAAAGTTTTAAACTTATAATATTCTAAATATTCTTATTTCCTTGAAAATAAATGGCTTATGGCCAGAAACCCTTTGTAAGTTTATTATTTATCATTTGAAATATTCTGATCACATACATTCATTTTATTAACCATAAAATTTATTAAAATCTTATAAAGAGTGAAGTCATTGTTTAAGCTTGACTATTTGTTTGAGTTTAATAAAATTAACTGACTAAATTTGACGTAATTGGTATCGAATAGAGAAAATGACTTGCCAAAGATGTTCCTGCCGGTCCTAGAGTCCCTCGTCTGGATTCCCTGGTCCTTGGACATTGGAAGTCGCCAACCCTGGTTCGTCGGTGGTGGTTTTTCTCCATTCCCTCGTCCTGGAGGCTGAGTCTGGAGCCTTCATTCCTTGGTAGTCCTAGACCTCGGAAGCGTTGAGGTTTGGTCCATCTGGCCTGATGGCGGTCCTACTCGCGGTCCAGCATAGCATTCCGCGGCACCTCGTTTTAAAAATTTATTTCAGACTGTCTCTAAGGTCCTAGAGACCTAGTATATATAGCGGTGAATTTAACCTACCTCACCCCGCCTGCAATACTTGCTATCTTTGGATTTATTCCTTGTACAGGCAAGTCGGGCAACGAATCTGCTTTAGCTTGCAGAGTTTGATTATCATTTTTGGAACACTGAAAAATGTCTATTTTATTTAAACTGCTGTAACTTTTTTGTTTTTTAAGTTTTTCAAATTTTATTTTCACTAATGTTTATTCTGGCTTATTCTGGTTCTTTTAAAATGTCGATGAAAGTTCTACGTGGTTTGGTTCTTAAGATAGCTTTTTTAAGCACTTAGAAAATTTTCGCCTCACTCCCGATTGTCAAATTTAGCTAGTTATTACAAATGTATTCTTTAATACTTTTTTAATTTAGCTTAATTATTCTATTTAAGGTTTTATTTAATTTTTTACTCTTTATTATTTGTATAATTCCCTACTTGATTATTTTAAAAACAGCTTTATTTCTAAAAAACAGGAAATTACTTATTTCCCATTTGCCACGGTCTCCCAGCCCGTTGCAGTACGTCAGTGTAGGTACTCCATAAATATGATAGCGAACGCCTACGTTGTATCGGTGTACCAACTAATATAAACGTAAATGAAAAAAGGAGAAAATCTGTCGCAGAGAAACAAAGAAAAAATGAAAGATAAAGGATACCAGTTGTATCGACCCTGCTGGCTGTATTCTTTAATACTTTTTAATTTAGCTTAATTATTCTATTTAAGGTTTTATTTAATTTTTTACTCTTTATTATTTGTATAACTCCAAACTTGATTAATTTAAAAATCAACTTTATTACTTAAAACAAGAAATTATTTATTGCCTATTTGTCACGGAATGTCACACCGTTACAACGTGTGTGTGTGTGTGTGTGTATGGTGTGTGCGTGCGTGTGTGTGTATGTGTGTGTGTGTGTGTGTGTGTGTGTGTGTGTGTGTGTGTGTGTGTGTGTGTGTGTGTGTGTGTGTGTGTGTGTGTGTTTATTTTGAGCATAAATTAAATGAGCAGAGGTTACAGTATTGTTTAAAAATACGAAATCAGAGGCGAAACATATGTTCATTATTTACATCATTATTAGTGAAAAATCTCTCTCTAATACTTTATTTAAAAATAGAATAAAAGTAAGCAGATTTTATTAAAATAAACATAATCTATATATATATATATATATATAATACGTTTTCTTGTTTAATACAGTAAACTCCCGATTATCCGTGGGCGGATTAACCGGTTTGCGGATTATCCGTGGTCTGCCATTGTTTTACATATATCCAATTTTTATTCCAATCAGATTCATGTTTTAAATTTCCAAACGGTGAATTACGACATAAATACATATAAGGCTTAATAGGAGGTAATATGAAGGGAATAGATATGTAAATATGTACGTACTAATTTTTACATTGAAAGGTAAGCATCTCGACGTGGGCCAGCGAAATAAAAGGGACAATGATAAAATGCTTGGGCGTCCGAAAACCTAATATGTATCATAAGATTGTAAACAAATGTCAGATAATCTCGGCTATAAATAGTATAGGACGTGACATATGCATTATCCATGTCTGTCATATACATTACCGATCTTTATGGCTTTGTGACACACGTGGCACAAGTAAACACTGTGCGACAAAATGGTTCTCAAGAAACTTAGATCGCACATTAAAGCTAAATCAATGCTCATAAAAAAAAACAGACGAAAGTGACAGATTTTTTTGTTAAAAAGTGATATTATAAAAAGTGAGTATTATATGTAAAGCCAATTACATTTGCACATACATACTTACTTTTGACATATACTTATGTACGTATTGTAAATAGTTAGACATATAAATGTACATGTTATAATCCGTCAAATACCTCGACATTTTAAATTATTTTTCCTATTTATTTTGTCCTCAAGATTATTTGTGAATTGAATAACCGGGGTCATTATATGTATAACTTATGGTATAATAATCGATTATCGATCGTTTTGCGTATTCTTTCTTCATATCCGGGGAATTCGTTATCCGGCGTTGCCGGGCTATATATATATATATAATATTTTTTGAAAAATAAAAATTGTTATCGGAAAGACCTTAGGGTGACAATCTGTAAATCTCATCTATTTACTAAGAGTATACTTAAAATTTATTTCATTTGAACCTTCTTTACTTCTTTAATAGTTTAAATACCTGTTTATTTACGCCAATTATTTTATTTCGACTATCTAATTTTTTTGTATTATATGTTAGTGCGACAAATATATATTATTCCTAATAATTTTGATTCTGATATTTTCCTTATATTACTATATAATATTATTGTTTGTACCTCCTAATTAATACTTTTGCATTTGGGAACCAAGTATATTTAAATAGCTATTTTTTTTAAATTATTGATTATTAAAATATAAAAATCTTTACACTTGATACCTATAAAAGGAGCCTATGAGACCCCATATATAACGAGCAGCTGTTATTTTTTTCCAAGTTGAAACCCTGATTTCTACACTCTGGACTCTGCCTGTGGGAGCTGTGACTGTTTACCCAACAGTTGGTGCCATTCCGTCACACCTCAGACTGTCTAAACACCTTAATCACGATCTATGACAAAATCTTCCACCTAGGGGCATGATATCCCAAGTTCTTATCTAAATAAGATCTTTCAGAAATAATTATGATTCAATTTTAAAAAAAATACTTGTTAGCTTTAGTTTAGCCTCATCAATGTTGACTGAAACTTATGATCATGATGGACATAAAACCTATACGTTGGGCGTCTAATGGAACCTGGATTTATCTTCTCTGGTTGAAACACCTCAGCTAATTGAAATGGAAAAAAATCAATTTTTTATTGAAAGAAAATACAAATATTCAAACTTTAACCGTTTATTTTGACTAAGATATTCTTATCTTTTCTTTGGTGATATTGTTACTTTCAATCTGACAAATTTAAGTTTTGATGATAAAAAAAATATGTGGAATTTCCAAAATTATATTTTTACTAATTAAAACATTCCATAAACCAATTTTTGTAACTACGTAGATTTTTTATAAGCCTTTTAATATCGCAAAAAATTAATCATTCTTTATTTGATTTAATTTCTAATGGATTGATGAAATTAAAAAAAGATTGTAAAATAAAAAATACAAATAATAAAAACTAACTATTTGTATAAAATACATTCTCATGACTACTTGCCAGTTTATTGAAATTCCAATGTCTTAATGTTTCGTTCAGAATTTTAATTGTTTGATTTTTTGTAGTTATTATTTTAAATGAGTCTGTTCATTTAAATCACTGTAACTTTGGCTGTCATGTTAGTGGCACCTCTACTTTTTATCTCGAATTAACTGTTTAATTAAGTTACTTTATATACGAAACATTCATTAGGACTACATTACTTACTTAATATATAGTCACTTACTTAGATTTCAATTTGTAGAATTGGCACATCTCGCTGCATAAGTTGATTAGTTTTAACATGTTGTCCGTATGCGTTATTCTTTAGATGTTTTGACATGTTCGCTTGGAATTGTTTCTAATCTTTCATGATTCTGTGATCTAAACTTCTTAAACCACATATACTTTCATTTCAACGGTCAAGATATTTCATTCTCCCAGGAGCTCTTTGTTAAACTAATTTTCTGCAGCACCGTATCTCCTCTCCTGCAAACCTGAAGTGTTATTGTCTCTATCATATAGACTTATGATATTGAAAAAAGAAACTATGCAGGAAGTTATTATAAATAAAAAATGAGAAATAAAAAAGTAAGTACTTGACAGATGAGAAATAAAGAAAGAGAAAATTGGTATCATTGCAAAGTTTTCGACAGCAGACAGTTTAATTAAAATGGGATTTCCAGCTTAGGCAGAGAGATTCTGTCTTGTTCTGAGCCGTAATATATTTCTCGGCAAACGATAGCATCTCTGACGCTACAGCGCTTAGACGAAACATTTTACTGTATCGTTAGTGGACTGTCCAGGCAAAAGGATACTTTTATCATTTAAGAAATTACTCAAGAGGTGTAATCAAGACGTAGAGAACCATTAAAATAAACCACGTTTATCTCTATTTTAGTTAGACATAGAACAGAAATTCCACAAAATCGAGGTGCTTACAATAGACCAACTAATAATGAAAGAATACACTTAGAGAATTTAAAATAACTGTTATGTGTTTGTGCTAAATACAAAAAAATAATGTAGCAAACATTACGCAACAATAATGAAGCACGTTGAAATAATGCAATTGATAACAATAAAATTAATGAGTTAATGTAGCGTAATAAAAAAAAACATAGTGAGACACAATAATAATAATAAAAATAATGCATAATAAAGTGGTACATTATACCATTGTTCTAATGCAACACAGACAGGTAGAAGAAAACTATCAAATAGAATAAACAAATAATTAAACATAATAGATAAGCTGCATCTGACCACAACAGTGAATATCCTACTTGTTCCTTATAGGAAGGAGGTGAAGTAATTAGGCCTAACGTACGACACTGAACTGGACTTGTTCCCCGAGGAGGAAAAAGGATGAGCTGATGATCCGATACAGAAGGGTGGTGGTTTCATTTTAGCCCTTACAATGATTTGCTAGTACACAAGCAAGTAGACACGAGGGTTGCCACTCTATGGATGCACCAAGGTAGAATTCTGCAAATTATCGAGTGGCTCTAAAACAAAGTGTTACTAGGCGTGGTGAGGGCTCCATGGTATGTCCGCGACTCCGCCTTGTGCAGACCCTTATGATGAAAAGCGCTAGATAGAAAGCCGCCGCTGTAACAGTGTATAACCTCTAACGGTTCCAGCAACACAAGAACCCTACGGTTGTACGGCTGATTCACAGGGTGCCAGTTAAGCTCACTAAGATTTTGGGCCTCTTTCCTAAGAAACATTAGCTGCACATCATCAGCAATAATAGAATATCAAGTCGGTGTCGTTCCTGGGACAAGTTTGTTATCTCAACCCACGGCAAGGTAAGGCCATTCTTAGTTGTATGAAAAAAAATATTTTTGCTTTATAAAATAGAAACACTCTAATACACTATAAATTATTCCTTGAAAATAGAGGCCAGATAAGATGTTATTATGTCAATATTTACTGAATATTTTATGTAAGTCTTAAAAATCGAAAATTGATATTTAAATACTGATATCAGACGTAACATAGATACGTCCTGATTTAACTATTTTCAAGGAATAGTATGTATAATTTAAAACAAAATATATACAAATTACGTAAATGTCATAGATTATATAATTTTAATCTTGTAGACAAAGGGGTAGGAGGTAACTAAGCTGGGCCTAGTCAGTGCGAGTTTATATGTGAGGGTCACCTAACTCCATGAGGCGCATTAGAGTCTAAATGGAGTATTAACAAATTCTATTGTTGTGATATATTTCACAACAAAATTAAATTTTTGCTAAAATTGACAGGATCGTACGACTTCTTCATAACGTATGTCATGAGACAACGATTTCCAAAAATACAATATTTTGTACAATCATGAGTTCTGTGATTTTTTTAGCTTTATTTTCATTGCTTTTCCATTAATAAAAATACCTCCAAAATAAACCAAATGTTTTCAAATGATTTTTATGTTAAATGTACTACTAGCATACTCCCAAAAATATAGACACAGCTGCGCACGCGCGCGCGCGCATGCACACACACACACACACACACACTCTCTCTCTCTCTCTCTCTCTATCACACACACACACACACACACACACGCACACACACACACACACACACACACACACACACACACACACACACACACACACACACACACACACACACACACACTACAACGATCGTGTACAAAAATCAAATTATTTAAAACTAATAACTTTAGCAAGCCAGAGTGAAATGAAATTAAATGATTCTGGATTTGCCAAACAGAAATCAATTTGTAAGTTCCACATTCCAACTCGTTAGTTAAACAAACATAGAAATGAGTTTAAACAAACTTTGAAACTTATACAGAAATGAGGTAAAAATAATAGAAGCCTAATAAACTATAAAAAATAAACAGTTATCGATTTTTTTAAAAACGTTTTATGCTTACCTACTATAAAACCGACGAGCGGTAAATAAAAAAACGTACAAATTTTATAGTAGGGGAATCTCGCAGCTAAATCATTTAAAAATTAGTTCTCTAATTGTTGAATAACCATGTTTGAAAATCGAAGATGAGAAAATTCATTACAATTGGGCTGAGTAAAAACGTTTTAAACTCAACTGAGTTGAGGTCCAGTCAAGAAACTTTACAGAGTCTAATCCCAAGAGGTGGAATTAGACATTTCATGTGAATCTGTAAAGGTTAGGTTGTTAGCACTGGTCAATAAAGACGGAATATCGTGACCAAGACTAACACTTCTGTTTGGATTTCATTGATTCCGAAGTAATATGTAATAAAACCAAGGATGACATATTAGGTAGTTATTTTATAACACACACAGTCAGATCGGTCAATTTAAGCGTCTCATAGTGTAACCTAAGTGCCTGATGTGATTTTAATTTTGAAAGTGATCAGTCTATGTATGAAGTTATCAACCCTTTATTCTCCGAGTCCCTCTTTATACCACCGACAAGGTTTATCGCGCTCCCTTCCCAATAAAATTGATCAAACAATCTGAGAATAAAACCGAGGCTTATTAGGTCAAGTAAACAATAAATAATCATATTTAACTTTAACTACAAATATGTATTTAATATAGAAGTTTATTTGACCTTATAACCGATAATGCTGAAATCCTACAGTGAAGAACTTGATTCGGGCATCGCACAACATATATTCAGAGAGTTTGTTAATAATGAACATGTAAGAATAAAATGTTATGCATTTCTGTGTGTTTATATATATATATATATGTATATATATATATATATATATATATATATATATATGTTTTCTTGTACAATAATTAAAAAGAACTAAGGTTATTCAAATACACGAATATTTATTAATTTATATTAAAATCTTTTCATTTATAAACAAACAGTACAAACATCATCAGGAATAAAACATACAATACAATTTCTCTTCAATACGATAAATTCTATTTCTAATTTAACATATGTTTAATATCTTGCATTATTGTATGATTCATTCCCGATGATGTTGGTACTGTTTATCAACGAAAAGCCTTGAATATAAATTGATAAATATTCTTGTATTTGAAAAACCTTAGTTATTTTTATAATAAATATATGCATACATACTTACAAGGAAGAGCTGCGGACCTTAGTTTTGGATGTTGTATGGTTCTTATCACCTCTAAAGTGAATAAATAGTTGTGGAAATAGATAAAAGTAGAAACCAGTTAGCGGATGTAATAGGAAACCAGGATTACACGCACGCGCGAATGTGTGTGTGTGTGAGTGTGTGTGTGTGTGTGTGTGCGTGCATGTGTGTGTGATCCCTTACTATAAGTCTATTTGCTCTCAACTGTGACAAAGACTGGTCTCTACTTGATAGCAAAGAATGTATATTTGCACAAATATAGCATTTTAACATATAGCGTTTGACATTATAGCAGTATGGCATGTTACCATATCGTTTCCAGTTAGGTAAAACATGTTGTAAATATGTAGTTTATAATTACCCTACACGATTAAGATTTTTGTGATTTCGTTAAGTTTCATTGGTCGTAGAACTCAGCCATCGTTCCGGGAATATAAATATATTTTCTCCTTCATAACTAGATTTTATTAATAATTTATTAAATTTAATAGTTACTCGTAAATTAGAAAATTGTTACAAGAAGTAAGTATCCAATAAATAACTGTACACTAACCCACAATTATAAAAACTTACTTTTTACGCGTTTCTATCGTCTATGTCATCGTCATCAGTAATCACCACTACGATACAATCATCATTGCAACGTGATGTTGTAGTTGTGTTGGTGTAGTACAATCACTGGTAATGATGATATAAGTGATTGAAACGTGTATGAAAATGATTGTTAATAATATTTAGTTTGTGTTTATTAATCGCCTTAACTCACAAGCTACCTCTAGTTACTAAATAAGTAATTTACATCAGCTATGGTGGACCATTTAACATTAAAATTAATGGCATTACATAATATATCGGATAAAATTTAAGTAAGGGAAACTAATATGATTATAAAATGAATTTAGTCATACTACAAGTGTTGGAAGACCAAACACCATTCATCGTTTGCACAATCAAACGTACAAGTTCTAAAGAAATATTTCAGAACTGTTCCACCTTTGAAAATGTTTAGCGGCTTTGTTGCATTGTGTATAGTTCTGCTTACGTAACTCGTATTGTGTCAGGTTAGGTTGTGCTACGCAGCGCTTTATGGGCTTAGTTATATTTTTTTAGCTAACTAAATTACGCCATGAACAATCTTTGAACTCAATAGTCACTTTAAAGTAAAAAATAACACTTGGAAACGACTACATTAACCCCGGATTTATTTCATTTTTTCATATGGAATATAAAATTACAATCAATAAAAGAAAAAAATTATTTTAAATGTAAACAGTAAACATATCTTCAATGTTAGAAGTAAAGTTACTCGAAAATACTAGATTAAATGCCTCTTTCACCATTTTACAATGGACCATCAACTTATCGATAGAATAGTTAGGATGTTAATTCAATTGAGATATTTTTGCCTATCAAACATGTATTTAAAAGCTCAACTAAATTTAACAACCGGTTATAAAATTTACGGAAAAAACTTTATTTTCAAACTTGAAAAAAATAACTGATACTTTTGAGATTGTAAAGAAGATTAGGATAATTATGTACTACTTTTCTTTAATTGCTTGCAAAAAATGTACTTGTATATTTTGATCATACTGTTTGTGTGTTTTTTAATGAAAATACTTTGAAAATGAACTCTGCAATATTTGTTTTTAACGATAATATTCGTAAATGTAGAAATTAAAGTAAAAATAGCACTACAATAATATTTTTTACAATAAAATAATAGTAAATGTGATAGTAATAATAAAAGCAGAAGGTATTGTGTTAACAGTAAATGTAATAACAGTAAAACTAAACATTTATCTTAGCAGGCAAAGAATTTTATTGGTAATCTAAAAGTGATGGCTTTCAAGCTCGGTTGGGGAAATACCTTTCTAATTATAATTCAACTATAGTAACGCCGAGGAAATGAACAAACTTTTACTAAATTTTTATAAAAGTAATAAAGCAAAAAATGAACATTGGCAATCATTTCACGCCTAATGAATATTGAATAAACAGCCCTACGTTCCTTGACTCTAAATATCATAGAATTATATCGAGGTCAGAAACCCCTATAATGGCTCCTTTATACCTTCGTTAAACAGGGTTCTTGTAATTTTTTGAATTAGCTCAATAAATATATTAAAGTATTTCTTCACTAGCAGCCGAAAACGTAAAACATAATACATTTTTGTCGAGGTGAAATAGGCTATTGCACTACAATACAAGTTAGATATTTGAAGAATACATTAGACGAAATTCGTTGTAAAATGGGGACTAAAGTGGTAAATCTGTGACGAGAAGAACTAATAAAAAAATATACTAATTCTAAAAAAATGGATTTTACAATATTTTAACATTTTGTGTTTAAGGTTTAGGCTTTCCAAACATTTTACGATGTTTTCATTGTTTGAGCTTTTAAGCACTTACTTCACTTTCTTTCTATACGTAGTACTGTTCTAACTCGAGCTGACATCTTAGAATAATTATGTGTAAAAAATTTACAAAAATGAGTTATTTAAAGCAGCAATCTGAGATAATCTTTAACATGTCATTAAAATTATTTAAGCTGCCAAGGTTACCTTGGAAAATTAAAATTTGTCATGTAGATAATAGGAAAAGCTTCCTGACGTTGTAAATCAATTGCTAA
>JBAIZL010000005.1:246978322-247013322 GCA_036971475.1 Prosapia bicincta | reverse complement strand
TAATTCTCATCCAATTATCAGAAGCATCAATGTCACAGATAATCTGCGCATATCTTGTTACAGCTGTTTAAGAAATTAGTGATTTTGACTTGTGACGTAAATATGTTGAAGTTGGTTTACAAATAGTTTTGAAATAGTTTGTTATATTACAAATAAGTGTTAATTTTCATTCAATTATCTGACGTATCTATGTCACATATAATTTGTGCATGTCATGTGACACAGCTGTCTAAGAAAATAAGTGATTTTAAATTGTGACATAAATAATTAGAAAACAGTTAAGAAATCGTTTTGAAATAATTTGTCATATTAAATTTAACCAAGTGTCTACTCATTAAGAATTAAAATATTTATTAAAAGTCATTTTAATTAATTTATGCAGTTTGTGTTTTTAAGCTCCTTTAGTAGGTTACCAAGTATAATTCAAACACTCCTTGGCCATAAGTCTCCAACTTACCTTTGGTAAACTAATCCTGATTGAATAATTTTAATTCACCCACTTCTAGTCATCATTTTAAATGTTAACTTGCATGTAGGCCTATGGCGTGAACCACCTAGATTTATATTTTTTTACAACATTACTAAATACATATATTAAAATATACCTACAAAGTATCCAGTCAGGATAGATTTGGTAATAATTGTATTTAACATTACTATCTACCTGTATTAAAGTATACCTGCGAAGTATTCAGTCAGGATAGACTTGGTTGTAATTTTGGTAAATATTTAGACTTGTTGCCGATGCAGAAAATTACAACCAAACCTATCAAGACTGGATACTTCATAGGTATATTTTAATATATGGATACTTTTGTAGGTATATTTTAATATATTTGTGTTTTACACATTAAAACGAGTAATATAATAACAACAAAAAAATGTTAACACCAATGTCATTACGTCTATATTTTTACCGAATTTATTAATAATTAATATGACTCGTTCCTATCTTCAACCTGAGCTGCAACATACAGTTAAGTTTCACTGAAAATTGTTTTTTATGACAAAAAATTATTTACATTCTGCTAGGTAAACAATATGTTTATTTTTTACAAAGTAGTATATAAGTTATAAAAAATTATATTACAAATTTAAATTCAATTTTCAAATAATATAAAGGTAATTAATAACTAATTATTATAATTACTTAAATAGCACTAATATTAGAATAAGTTATAGAAAATTATTTTCCAATAATATAAAAGATTATTTTCAAATTAAATTTTAATATTGTTCTTTGTTAGGCATTTATTTATTTATAGCAAAATGAGTCCTCTTTGATTTTATAAAATCACAAACTAATTTCAAATAAGTAATCTCAGTTTCTACCAAGACCATAATATAATATTATTGTAAATAGTGACACTCTTACTAGGACAAAATTCAAGGTTGAAGCTGTGTCGTGGCTAAGATTCATATTTTGAAAAACACAAGTTATATCATTAAGCAATTTACCTCTTTAAATAATTAATATTTTGAAAAACATTAGCCATATTAATAGATAATTTTCCCCTTTTTAAATAATGAGTATTTTCAAAAACATTAGCTATATCAATAAACAATTCTACCCCCTTTAAAATAAACAATTACTATTTCAAAATCATAAGTTATATCAATAAACAATTGTACCCCTTTTTAACGAACAACTGAACTTTTGAAAGGCGTAAGTTATATCACTAAAAAATTTACCCTTTTAATTAAAAAATTGATATTTTAAAACATAAGTTATATCAATAAACAATCTTATCCTATTTAAAAAACAATTAATATTTTGAAAATATAAAATGTAAGTAAACTTCTTGCTGAATTTATACTAACATCAAAAGTTATAAGAAAAATAATTTGTTGTTATATTAACTGGAAATTGTAATTTCATTATATCACATTTAAGAAACTCTCTTACTTTGACAATACCTTTTTCAAACCCTTTGAAATAAGCAATCCTTTTATGTGATTTTGCAAATCTTGAACATTTGATTTAAACTCTTGTACATAAAATTAGACAATGGAACTTTTAAAACTTGACTTCATCAACATATAACTTTAACGCTTTAAATTTAAAAATTGATTTTTAAAACCATAACTTAAATCAATCAACGTGTAGTAGACACATACCTTATTAGAATTAGGCAATTCATTTGCCTCAATAACAGTTAGTGTTTGTTAGAAAAGTAATTAACTTTTTACATCCTAACCTCTTCTAACCCATTACAAAACAATCTTTTCAAAAACAAATACATCACTTAAGATAAGTTTAACTAGACCAAAAAATAGTTTCTCTACGTGAAGTAGACACATACTTTATTAGAATTAGGCAATTCATTTGCTTCAATAACAGTTAGTGTTTGTTAAAAAAGTAATTAACTTTTTACATCCTAACCTCTTCTAACCCATTACAAAACAATCTTTTCAAAAACAAATACATCACTTAAGATAAGTTTAACTAGACCAAAAAATAGTTTCTCTACGTGAAGTAGACACATACTTTATTAGAATTAGGCAATTCATTTGCTTCAATAACAGTTAGTGTTTGTTAGAAAAGTAATTAACTTTTTACATCCTAACCTCTTCTAACCCATTACAAAACAATTAAGCTTTTGAAAAACAAGTATATTACTCAAGATAAGTTTAACTAGACAAGAAAATAGTTTCTTAACGTAAAGTAGACACATACTCTACGAAGCTAACAATGGAGAAATGCTTTTAGTAAGAACTTTTTTTTAATTATAAAATTGTATTAAACATGTGCAGTAGTCCAAATAGTCAAGATTTACCTTTCAGTGATAAGGTTATTTCTGTAAATAAATTGCTTGCATGTTTTTGCCAATATTTTAAAAAGTAATTATTAAATTTATTAAAAATATGAGCCTGAACTAATATTTTGGTTATACAGTATTTTTTTTACATTTTTTTCAGTTATTCTATTTAACTTTTAATATCATCAAAAGTTAATTGAATTTATACATAATATGAAAAATGCAACATCGTAACATAATAAAAGCAAAATGCTGAAGAGATAGCACAATGAAACCTTATAGAAATAATATTGTAATGTAATGTTCACTGTTGAGTTGTTTACTCTAGTAAAGTAGCATAGAATATTTACATATGTAGTTTTTCAAGAAATAAATGTTTCATTTGTCCCATATGTTTGATTGTCTAGAACCAACAGCTGTTTTTTTCCAAAACATTGATTTATCAAATCTTATATATAGATACACAAAATATTTACAACATGCAATAAATATATATTAATACTCAATTACATACATTAATAATATGGTAAAAAACAGAATGGAATTACAACTATAACATAAACAGGGACCCAAGAAGATTTAGGAAGTTTTCGTTTAAAACCTGACAATCAATTGGAACATCTTATTTGCTGAGGGGAGATACTACATATTACTAAAGGGTTGATACAATTTTTAATGTTATATAATTAAAATTAAATAATACTTAAATAAGTGAATACTTAAGGCCTTATTTGCTGACACGTGTAACAATCGTTCCTTTTACGAAGTAAAACCTCTACATATTAATATGTAGACTAGTAGCTCAAGTTGAAAGTTAAAACAACGTTAAAATTAAAAATTTAGAGAGTATCTTTTGATTTCTACTTTAAACAATTACAATGTTTATATGGCAAAATATTCTGATCAAATAGAAAAGTATGGATGGAAAGTTTAGTAACAATGTGTGAACTGTATTTATAAATGTTACATTACATAAAATATGTGTTATATAAAATTTTGAACTGTGCATGTGAAAAAAATACATGACTATATATATATATATATATATATATATATATTATATATATTATTATTATTAGGGATGGGCCGATTCCTAAAATTTTCGATTCCGATTCCGATTCCGATTCTAAAATTTTCCTTTCGATTCTCGATTCTTTAGTCGATTCTCGATTCTTTCAAGTTATATTAGCTTACACGCTAAGTTCTCTAATCATAAATTTAGTTAACATCTTGGTCATATGGCAAAACCTTTTAAAAGTTCTGTTTTAATGTAATAGGCTACACAAAACTTTCAACAATGAGAGTGATATCTGTCTATAATATAATTTATTAAGGTTAAGTTTCGGAGGAATAATACAGTGTATCTGTTATCCGTCTATTCGCTCAACTGTCATGGCCACGGTTTCGACGGTGACGGTTAATCGAGTTTTTACTGTACTTTTTTGTGTTTTGTTCTGACATTTAGTGAGAGAGAGAGAGAGAGAGAGAGAGAGAGAGAGAGAGAGAGAGAGACGAGCGATGTCAAACGACCAGAAATGGTTACGATCTTGATTGCTGTTGCTTCATAAATAATAATATTTTCGTTTACTTTAATCATTTAATTCATTCAAATCAACTAATACATAAATAAGGCATAGTTGGTAATTAATTATTTTTCCACACAAATATAATAAATTTTGGTAATAAATTTTGTTTGGTAATAAATTACTCCACACGCATATTTTAATAGTTAACAAAATAGGAATTGGAATCGACACTTTTATGATGAAGAATCGAGTATCGACGATTCCTCGATACCACCTAGAATCGACGATTCCTGGAATCGAGAATCGGAATCGGCCCATCCCTAATTATTATATATGTTATTAATTTAAATAGCAATATATAATGTTCCCAATAATGCCGCGACAGTTTGGACACTGCAGTGGCTCCCTAACAGTGGTGGTAAATACCTCACCACTTGCATCCGTGGCCATAAAATATTTATTGGTATTCAAAAAAGTTACCAGACATGGCCGGCAAAAGCTCATGTGGCCACATGGACTGCACAACCTGCTTGCTTCATTTACCAAGCAAATAGTGCAGGGTGGGCAGTTGGAATTGGTATTCTACTCCACTGTGGCCTCAGTAGCTAGAGCCAAACCAGCCATCAGCTCCTCCTTTTGAATATCAATAAATTTTAACGGCCACCATTGATCCGGGTTTAAAACTACAGGAGTGAACCTGTAGTTTTTGTAGGTTTCATGAAGTGGATCATCTTCAACTGAAACATAAATATAAATTTCGTTACACTTTAAAAAAAAATATTTCTAGTTAATCAAGGTGAAAACAAATAAATTTAATGATTCCTTAAATCTGGCCAACAAATGCTAAACATTCAAACATCACACAATAAAAGAAACATATCTTTAACTACCAAACTCATTTTCAATGTACAACCTTATTCCATTATATCGCAGACATACTGCTTAAAAACTAAACCGAGACAGTAGCAGGTCATGTTGGTCAATGAAATAATTATTTCGAAACAAGTCTGCAAGTTCAAAAGTATCCACTAAGTTATTCAAGAATTACATTAAAAAATTCAGTAACTCAATTTCTCATTATTGTACATCTATTTACTCATTTTAGTAAGAGTTTAAAATGATAATTTAAAATTCAACCATCCAACGTCCAATAATTCCTTACCATTTCCGATAGGGCGCTCAATCTGTGCAGTGTCATTTGTCTGCGGCACTAAGGGTGCATTGATTATCTAAACAGAAATAATATAGAATAAATTAGTTATTAAACATTTATAATACATGCAGTAAAGTAACACGAATCACAAGTAAATGTCGCTACCAATATTCTAAAAGCAAAATGGTTACTTGTTTATTTTTATTATCTACTCATATCAATATTAACTTGTATGAATAGTTTAACAGTTTTAAAACTTCTGGATTGTGTTTATAGTGATTTTGTGTAAAAATACATATACAATTTATAGGTCGCACAACTAAACTCATCTTTCATATCTCACATTCCGTTTAGAATACTGTGACACTCCTGTACCTACACCATAAATGTGTATCTATATTTCTTTAATCAAATCACCTGTGGTTGTGCGGTGTGCATGCTCTCCTCAGGGGTTCCTCTATTTCTGCTTAGAGCAGGGGCATGACCTAAACATATTAGTTATCAAAATATTAGGACACTGTGTGTTACAAGTACATTAAATTTTACAATATAACAAAAGATCAACAAATACAGGTACCTATTAATAACCTTTCCCTTCAAGTAATTATTATTTTCATTTGGTGTTTAATTCTTCAATATATTTCAGCAATTTAATGTAATAAACCGTAATATATTTGTATACCATGTTAACCATGTATCCTTGTTTTTGTGAAACAATCTCTAACTTTTTTAATCTAAAAATAATGTATTTTGTAGTACAATGAAATGCAAATTACCTATTCCACGTCTGGTGCGCCTTCTCATACGCCTTCTACCCCTTCCTCTAGCAGAATCATCCATTTGGATATGAATGTTGTCAGCCACCGATGATGGCGGTGTTGACGTCGGCAGTGACATGTCCCCATCGTCAACGTCAGCTGCAATAATAGGTGGTCCAGAAGAACCCAGACCAGCTACCATTGATGCTTGTGTTGACGTTGGAGGACCTGAAATGTCTTCATCATCATCGTCATCATCTTGATTGAAACTGTGTCCAGTGTACACATTTTCCATCGCATGGCTGACAACATTGAGAAATTCACCAATGGTATAGCGGTCCTCTAGTAGTTTTTCTGAGGCAAGTTTGATTCTTCGGTCATTGAGGATGTACGAAGATTTCCTCACTCTTGCCCCAGCAGTACCATTTTCAAGTGAAAAATACTTTTGCAAAAAAGCATTTTCCACTTTCCGCATACCATCTGAAAAGTCACACACATGTCAAAGACACTCATATACAGGCAAACATTTGAAACATTTATATGCATGAGATAATACATAAACACACACACCATTGTTTTATAAATATCTACAATAAATATATCTTTATTGATTACATCCTCAAATGAAGATGAAAATTTCAAAAAATTTGGTATTCAATTTCTATATTTTCATTTCATGAATATTATTACTTTTAATATGCATTAATAATAAAATAAAGTGGGTAGGATAAAACGTTCAAATTAGCTTGTTCGTGGAAACATTCATCGCACTTTTACGGAAAAAGAAATTTGAATTATTTGTATTGAGATTTATCAAAATTGAAATTGATTAATATATTTACTGCCTGGTCATAACAATTTATTATACGGTTATAAATAAATAATCTACACATTGAATGACAGTTGCGGAACATAGTATGAGTGTTACATTTTAAATCTTACCAGTGAAAGTCCAAATGTCAGGATGTGCTTGGCGCAATTTCTGGAACAGAGCTCGGTGGTATGACTCCTGGTCATTGTTTGTCCGTCTTTTTTGTCCAAAAACGGACAAAGCATGAACACCGACACCTGCAAGTAAAATGAAATTTAAATGATATATAATTATTTTACTTAATTAATTTCAATGTGAAGTTCACAACTATTTTGTTGCCTACACTAAAACATTTTGTATCCAAAACTGCATCGCTTTCTGAGACCAGACTTTTTTTAACTAAAGGTTATTAAATTGTTAAATTACACTCATATTTTAGCCTCCAGAGACTGAAGAAGTGTAAGATGAAAACGTTTCCCCTTTAGTTAACAGAAAGTCTGGTCGAAAGTAATAGCAAAAGTGTAATAAGAAAGTAGCATCTACATTACTCCTATAAAACAAAAATTATTTCATCCATTTATAAGTGGTAACGTATCTTACCTATGTATAAAATAAAAATGTTTCTTATTTTAAAAAAGTTAGGAAAAACGAATTAATTATTGTTAAGAATAGAAAAGAATGATTATTAATCGCATTAGCCACATTATCTTAATGATCAATTGATTTCTCTTTAATAAATTTCACATTTGTTAAAATTCTTTAAAAACATAAAGGAATTCAATAATGTTAAAAAATGCAAAGAAATTAATTCATAATTATAAAGTGGAGGTATATGTCGGTAATGAGTGCTAAAAAACTTTTTACCCTGAATCCAAGTGCGAAGAACGTAGTTGAGGAACCGTCGCATGTTTTCAATTACGTTGTTCAACTCTGCCTGTTGAACAACGTAGTCATAGCCTTCCTGTATTTTGTTGCCTGGCAACAGGGGAAGGCTTATGCACATCCGCACAACCTTCTGGACATGGACATTTGTAAAAAGTTGGTTGGCCAGACCAAAGGAACGTGCCTTCTTGTACATTGCCTACAATTTAAAAGAATTGTAATAACATTTAAGTAAGTTAAAGAGTATTTACATATTTAAAAAATATTTAAATAAAAAAGAAATATATTGCAATGTTTCATATATAAAACAAAAACATTTTAATATTATTTTCAAATTTAATAACTGTATGCCTAGGAATTTCTGTTATGAAATTTATTAGAGCATTAATTGCACAAGTGCTCAATAGATTTGTAATAATTAATAAAAACCGAATAACCTGGGAGAAAAGGTCTTGTGATATTTAACTAAATTAAGAAAATATAAAAAGTTTATTGAAAAAAAATAACAAACTGAAGTAATCAAAAACTAAATGTAACAAAGACTAATTTAGGCGCCCAGGAAGTTATTGTTTTCTATGGATTATTATTATTAAAATTTGTTTTATTATAAAGAAATTATTTAAATTATTCAAAATTATATAAAAATATTACAATATATAGATATATATTTCAATTGACTTATTAATTACTTAATTAGTATATTAATAAAATAACATATATATATATATATATATATATATATATATATATATATATATATATATGAAGTTAATATATTACTATTGTAAGTAATTTTATCCACCATTAAGTGCAATAATTTTACTTAGTGGTGGATAAAATTACTTACAATAGTAATATATTAACTTCATAAAGTCAGTGCAACGAAAAAACCATGGATAACGTTAAATACCAAGAATATATATATATATATATATATATATATATATATGTAGAGAGAGAGAGAGAAAGAGAGAGCAGAATAAATGTGAGTGAATATTATTAACAAGATATATTAATACAATGTCTAATCGAAGGTAATATTATTGTATGTACTAAATTATAAAATGGGCTACTTACATTTGCTACATGGAACCAGCATCCAACCAGCTGTGCTTCAGGAAATGCAGCCCTGACAGATCCTTGGAGCGCTCTCTCGAAATCTGTTATAACCGTTCTTGGATTAAGGCCTGGAACAATATTTTTAATGAAATTAAAAATATTGTCATAGGCCTCACGGGTTCTTCTCTCCATGAGAACGCTTATAACAGGAAAGGCCTGAAAGTTATAGAACATTATATATTTAGTATTTGGTATATGAAGATCAGTGTTTATAACATGAGCACAGAATTTATTATTTTTTTAATAACATTACTATGAATGGGTAATACTTTGGAAAATAACTATATTAATTGTAATGATATATTTTTAAACTTTGTTATGATTTAGCATGTTGGGCCAGTATATTTACCAAACAGGTAAGTGAGTATAACAACAGCACAGAATTAATTATACTGTTAACAACATGAATATGAATAGTTAATAATTTGCAAAATATCTATTCATAGTTATTATACATTTTGTAAATTTCTTATAATTTTTTTATAATAAAAATGTTAACACTTACGTGATCGTAATGGATCGCCATAATTGTAAACAGCTGGTGGCATGCAGGAACATTAGGTACAACTTTGAATGTTGCGTCCATGTGCAACTCATTGGCATCAGGGAGCAATCGGAGGAAATGTTCAGACGCAAATATAACTGCTGCACCAGCATTTACATCTTCCACAGTTCCTCTATAAAAGTCCTTGTTGCCAATAGATTTGCTAAAACGCACATTCCCCTCCACCATGAATCCATATTCCACAACACTCTGCGGAACAACCACATTTTGTGCCATACGGCGTGCCCTATACATCGCTGACTTTAGCGAGTTGAACCCAAGCCTTCCGGACACTTCAACTGGAACCCTGAAAATGAAATAAATTACATGAAATATATTTCCTATACATCTACTTCGTAGGTATATTTTAACATAGGTATTTAGTAAGGTTGTAAAAAATTACAAAATGTAGACGTAGTGCAGTGCCCTTACATTTAAAATTTAAAAAAAGTAACTTTCCGTGGAAAAAAAATTTATTATTCGTGTTCTACACATTAAAACGAGTAATTTAGTAACAAAAATAAATTTTTAGCACCATCGCCATTAACTCTATATTTTTACCCAGCAATCTCCTTAAGTAATACATTTCCATTGAAAAAAGCTAAGTATGTATTGTGAAAAAACAAAAACTTTGAAAAGCATAAAATTCTGTATTGAAAAACTTGAATTATATTAAATAAAGAGTCCATAGTTGGAAGTAAGTTAAGTTTGAGCAAAACTATGGTGTTGCTTACCTGGCACATTCCTCGTCAAATATAATACTGAAAGGTGTAGATTCAGTTTTACATCTTTCGAGAATGCATTCCCTCAGGGTTTCAGTTGAAAAATACGAATGGTCAGGTCCATGACTGTGCTCGCCGTGTTGCACAAAATTAACTACTGCCCATTCAGACCTCTGTAGTGGTATGGAAGCTCTGGCAAGACAAGTTTTGTACAATATACATTTAAGGTGGATTCTTGTACCCGTACTGTTATCTGCATAATAAAAATAGCCATCGTCCATGAAGTAAATATCTGCACTATATCTGGCCAACCGTGTTACTTGTATCATGGTCATTGAATATTTTTATAATACTTATAATAAGTAATACTTATAATACTTTATATACTTATCAGTATACTACTTCACAACTATACAACACGTCTGTATGGAACAAAGGACATGAAGAAATAGGAATGGAGGGAAAATATTCATCATCTGTTTCGATGAATCAATCCATCTTGTTGTGAACATCGATTGTAAAAACGTTTTCCACATGCTAATTTTATACATATAATAAATTGATGATTGTATATCATTTAAATTAGGTGAAATTGTTTGGAATCTGTATGTAGGGCTAATATATATACACACACACATATGTATATATATATATAAATATATTGGTTATTCATATACAAGAATATTTAATGTATTTATAATTTCTATATATTATTCAAATATAATATCTGAAATATTTTTACAATATATAGATGATAAACTAAATAAAATTATGCAGACATTTGATAAAAACGGTTATTGGTTTAGATATGTAGATGATGGTTTGTATGTATCTAATAATAATGCTATAAACTTAATAATTATTTTAGATAAAATAAATGTGATAAATAAAAATATTAATTTTACTTGTATAATTTTACTATGAATAATGAAAACAAAATAAGAGAGAAAAACATTATCTATCAAATTGCAATTGAGAATGGCTATAAAAAGAAAACTGTTGATAAACTGAATTATAATATTTTAAAGAAACAAAATAATAATTTAATTTACAAAAATAATGATGAAAATGTCATATGGACTTCATTTACATTTTTTGGTAATGAAGTAAAAAATATCACAAAATTGTTTAAAGGTAGCAACATAAAATTCGCATATAATACTAATAATAAATTAATAAATATAATGAATAATAATAATATTATTAATATGCATGAAAAAAACGGTATATATAAATTAGAATGTGATTGAAATATACAGCGATCGAAAACGTTCTGTCTGAGTAAGTTTTAACAAATTTACTAAATTAAAAGTTCGCAACTAAAAACTGAAAAAACTCAAAATTTAGTCAACCGATTGGAATAATTTTTGTTGCATTTTATTCACACAATTACCATTGAAATAAAACAGAAAAGGAAAATATTGTTTTATATTTTAAAAAGTATTTGATAAATCTTGAAAACTGGCAATATGGTTCTGAAAGCCTTAGTAATATATTCACCGTTTATTTTAACGGAAACTTGGTAATGCAATGCTGGTTTCCTTTCAGAATTGATCTTTTACCATGAGGCAATACATAATTATTTAATTTTACATTTAACTTTGTACGATTTCTTTCCTTGTACGGAGTTTTTATCCTTAAATGTTAGAAGTGAAACAACATCTATGATATTTAATTTGTTGCCAAAACTGAATGTAACGAGAAATAGGTTATCGACACAATTTGAGGTAAGTAAATACTTTTGTGTTTTTTGGTGCCTAAATTCTAATTTTATTTATAGATTATTAGGTCTTCTTTCATATCTTTAACTAATTTTTTTTAAAACTAATAATTTTTTTATGATTTTTAACTCATCTCCTGTTTTGTTATATTTTATATTTGGCAATCACATTCCATTGTAACAATAGGTTAGGCTATTATAATTTACTTTTATATTATAATCTATTTCTATATTTTGTTTGTTATTAAATAGGATAATGGCTAGACTATATCACACTACATCGGATATAGCACTGAACAATAGGAGGCCAGTAAGCAAGATAATTTCTCTTACCCATTGGAAAAAATTTAACCACCATAAAAAAGCTGTTACACAGGAGTGAAATTTAATAAATTATTTAATGCTTTGTAAGTATATATATATATATATATATATAATTACTTTGGCCAATATCAATTATCTGTAGAATGTAATTATTTACTTTTTAATGTTTGCAAAATAACCTAATACTAAATCAGTACTTTCTTGGTAAAAATGCAGAAGCTCGGCGCCATACGATATTTTGGGAAATGGTTTAACACCACCAAATAGGACGATATCCACAAGATTTTTTTTAAATTGACCTCGGAAAGTTACTTTTTTTTCAATTTAAAGTAGCGTAAAATATTCAGCGCGGATGTAGAAGTTGTGAATAAGCGCAGAGTGATACAAATGCTTCGTGATGTTACAACTGCATTTCAATGTATAAAATTAAAACCAAAGGTAAAAATGCAGAAGCCCGGCGCTATACGATATTTTGGGAAATGGTTTAACATCATTAAATAGGACGATATCTACAAGAATTTTTGTTAAATTGACCTCGGAAAGTTACTTTTTTTTCAATTTAAAGTAGCGAAAAAAATTCAGCGCGGATGTAGAAGTTGTGAATAGGCGCGGAGTGATACAAATGCTTCGTGATACAACTGTATTTCAATGTATAAAATTAAAACCAAATCTAACCTGACTTGACACTTTTTAGGTATATTTTAATATAGGTATACAGTATTGTATAAATTTAAAACCAAATCTATCCTAACTGGAGACTTTATAAGTATATTTAAATATATGTATAAAAATTACGCGAAGTTGTGAATAGGCGCAGAGTTATGCAAATGCTTCGTGACTTTACAACTGAATTTCAATGTATAAAATTAAAACCAAACCTGACCTGACTTTACACTTTTTCGGTATATTTTAATATAGGTATACAGTATTGTATAAATTTAAAACCAATCTATCCTAACTGTAGAAGTTGTTTCTCAAATATCTACACACATAAGGTTGCGTGACGTACCGCGGACAATGCGTACAACCTTATGCGCAGCACTGTGACGTAAGTATCACTCCGCGCCTATTCACAACTTCTACATCCGCGCTGAATTTAGTACCCTACTTTAAATTGAAAAAAAGTAACTTTCCTACTTCAATTTTTAAAAAAGTCTTGTGGATATCGTCCAATTTGATGGTTTTGAACAATTTCCCAAAATATCGTATAGTGCCGGAGTACTGCATTTCAACCAAACCAAACCTAACCTGATACTTTTTCGGTAAATTTTAATATAGGTATACAGTATTGTATAAATTTAAAACCAAATCTATCCTATATATTGAAATATAGATACAGATTATCCAGAGCGGTAGTTGCTGATCTTAATAATTACCAGAATATAGCCTACGTGTTATGTAATAAAATAAGCTTACATATATAAACTTTTACAGTATGCTATTATTTTGTTTCAGGACTTTCGATGGACCACGACGCTGTCTATTTACAGGAAGAAGTTATGTTACTAATATCTGTTGTAAAATGTTGTGTTAACGTTCAGTGCAATACTTTCTGTTTTGATATTTTATGACTAAAATCAATAGTGCGATAGGTTTAATTGTTATCAGACCAGTTACAAATGAAGGATGTGCACATGTTCTATGCAATATTTCTTGTTTTGTGCGTGGAATTGTGTGTTTATGAGTGATTTCTTAAGTTCTATTGTTAAATGTTTACAAGCGAGAACACCTACGATATTTTGGATAATTTCGTACTTCATACTCTTAAAATAAGTAAATTTATTAAATCCACGATGTAATTAATGCACAATAGCAGCTGATTGCAAGTATAGTAATACAGTGGTCAACATAAAAATAGACTTTCCCTAATGCTAGCATCACTCCACTCTCACACTTATATTGGGTACTTGTTTACATTCCTAAACCGGGCATATATTTGCATGAAACATTCCAAAACATGTAGAAAGGCTATTTTTGCATGATGTACCGGGGCCGATGAGTACAACCTTATGCGCAGCACTGTGACGTTACAAAACATTTGTATCACTCCGCGCCAATTCACAACTTCTACATCCGCGCTGAAAATTTTACCCAAGTTTAATTTAAGAAAAAATAATGTTTCTAGGCAAAACAAAATAATTTCAATGAAAATAGCCTTTTTACATGTTTCATGCAAATAAAGGCCTGGTTTAGGAACGTAAACAATTGCGTTATATTGTGCACTAAGTTTAATGGTTTTTAGGCCAGTTGCAAATGAAGGATGTGCAAATGTTAAATGCAATATTTCTTGTGTTGTGTGTGGAATTTTGTGCTTAGTGTTCTCTAAAGTGATTTTCTAAGTTCTATTATTCAGTAAGGCTTGTGTGCGCGGAAATATGTGGTGGTTATAGTTAAGTGGTGTTTTTCTGTTACATATTAATTATCTATACAGTCACAATAATTCTTTATTTGAGATCATGAATTCCAGAATGCAGACCATGAAAAACATTCTGATTTGTATAACAGACACATTGTATATATATATATATATATATATATATATAAGACATAAAACAATTTACAAATACAAGAATAATTTATTGAATTTACAATTCAAAGATTTTCGTTGGCAAACAGTACCAACATCCTCAGCAATACATAAAATTTCTAGTATTCCTGAGGATGTTGGTAATGTTTGCCAACAAGCAAGCTTTGAATTGTAAATTCAATAAATTATTCTTGTATTTGAAAATTGTTTTATTTCTTTATTAATACACAAGAATACATATTATAGGGTGTATATATATATATATATATATATATATATATATATATATATGAAGTTGATGTATAACTATTGTAAAGTCAGTGCAACGGAAACTTAATGGATAGCGAGAAATATATATATATATATGGCTATTGTGCATAAGCTCGGCACCATACGATATTTTGGAAAATTGTTCGAAACCATCAAATAGGACGATATCCAAAAGAATTTTTTTTATTGAAGTAGGAAAGTTACATTTTTTCAGTTTAAAGTAGGGTAATAAATTCAGGGTAAAAATGCAGAAGCTCGGCGCCATACGATATTTTGGGAAATGGTTTGACATCATTAAATAGGACGATATCTACAACAATTTTTTTAAAATTGACCTCGGAAAGTTACTTTTTTTCAATTTAAAGTAGCGTAAAAAATTCAGCGCGGATGTAGAAGTTGTGAATAGGCGCGGAATGATACAAGTCCTTTGTAATGCAACTGTATTTCAATGTATAAAATTAAAACCAAATCTAACATGACTTGACACTTTTTAGGTATATTTTAATATAGGTATACAGTATTTTATAAATTTAAAACGAAACAGTGGATCCAGCCGATTGCTGGCTACTGTTAAACAGCCTAGTGACCTGTTCGTCTTAAGAATAAATATCATTTATGATTTAAGAGAATTCTTTTTAACGAAACAGTGGATCCAGCCGATTGCTGGCTACTGTTAAACAGCCTATTGACCTGTTCGTCTTAAGAATAAATATCATTTATGATTTAAGTGAATTATTTTTAACAAAACAGTGGATCCAGCCGATTGCTGGCTACTGTTAAACAGCCTAGTGACCTGTTCGTCTTAAGAATAAATATCATTTATGATTTAAGAGAATTCTTTTTAACGAAACAGTGGATCCAGCCGATTGCTGGCTACTGTTAAACAGCCTATTGACCTGTTCGTCTTAAGAATAAATATCATTTATGATTTAAGAGAATTCTTTTTAACGAAACAGTGGATCCAGCCGATTGCTGGCTACTGTTAAACAGCCTAGTGACCTGTTCGTCTTAAGAATAAATATCATTTATGATTTAAGAGAATTCTTTTTAACGAAACAGTGGATCCAGCCGATTGCTGGCTACTGTTAAACAGCCTATTGACCTGTTCGTCTTAAGAATAAATATCATTTATGATTTAAGAGAATTCTTTTTAACGAAACAGTGGATCCAGCCGATTGCTGGCTACTGTTAAACAGCCTAGTGACCTGTTCGTCTTAAGAATAAATATCATTTATGATTTAAGAGAATTATTTTTAACAAAACAGTGGATCCAGCCGATTGCTGGCTACTGTTAAACAGCCTATTGACCTGTTCATCTTAAGAATAAATATCATTTATGATTTAAGAGAATTATTTTTAACAAAACAGTGGATCCAGCCGATTGCTGGCTACTGTTAAACAGCCTATTGACCTGTTCGTCTTAAGAATAAATATCATTTATGATTTAAGAGAATTCTTTTTAACGAAACAGTGGATCCAGCCGATTGCTGGCTACTGTTAAACAGCCTAGTGACCTGTTCGTCTTAAGAATAAATATCATTTATGATTTAAGAGAATTATTTTTAACAAAACAGTGGATCCAGCCGATTGCTGGCTACTGTTGAACAGCCTAGTGACCTGTTCGTCTTAAGAATAAATATCATTTATGATTTAAGAGAATTCTTTTTAACGAAACAGTGGATCCAGCCGATTGCTGGCTACTGTTAAACAGCCTAGTGACCTGTTCGTCTTAAGAATAAATATCATTTATGATTTAAGAGAATTCTTTTTAACGAAACAGTGGATCCAGCCGATTGCTGGCTACTGTTAAACAGCCTAGTGACCTGTTCGTCTTAAGAATAAATATCATTTATGATTTAAGAGAATTCTTTTTAACGAAACAGTGGATCCAGCCGATTGCTGGCTACTGTTAAACAGCCTATTGACCTGTTCGTCTTAAGAATAGATATCATTTATGATTTAAGAGAATTCTTTTTAACGAAACAGTGGATCCAGCCGATTGCTGGCTACTGTTAAACAGCCTATTGACCTGTTCGTCTTAAGAATAAATATCATTTATGATTTAAGAGAATTCTTTTTAACGAAACAGTGGATCCAGCCGATTGCTGGCTACTGTTAAACAGCCTAGTGACCTGTTCGTCTTAAGAATAAATATCATTTATGATTTAAGAGAATTGTTTTTAACGAAACAGTGGATCCAGCCGATTGCTGGCTACTGTTAAACAGCCTATTGACCTGTTCGTCTTAAGAATAAATATCATTTATGATTTAAGAGAATTCTTTTTAACGAAACAGTGGATCCAGCCGATTGCTGGCTACTGTTAAACAGCCTAGTGACCTGTTCGTCTTAAGAATAAATATCATTTATGATTTAAGAGAATTATTTTTAACAAAACAGTGGATCCAGCCGATTGCTGGCTACTGTTAAACAGCCTATTGACCTGTTCATCTTAAGAATAAATATCATTTATGATTTAAGAGAATTATTTTTAACAAAACAGTGGATCCAGCCGATTGCTGGCTACTGTTAAACAGCCTATTGACCTGTTCGTCTTAAGAATAAATATCATTTATGATTTAAGAGAATTCTTTTTAACGAAACAGTGGATCCAGCCGATTGCTGGCTACTGTTAAACAGCCTAGTGACCTGTTCGTCTTAAGAATAAATATCATTTATGATTTAAGAGAATTCTTTTTAACGAAACAGTGGATCCAGCCGATTGCTGGCTACTGTTAAACAGTCTAGTGACCTGTTCGTCTTAAGAATAAATATCATTTATGATTTAAGAGAATTCTTTTTAACAAAACAGTGGATCCAGCCGATTGCTGGCTACTGTTAAACAGCCTATTGACCTGTTCGTCTTAAGAATAAATATCATTTATGATTTAAGAGAATTCTTTTTAACAAAACAGTGGATCCAGCCGATTGCTGGCTACTGTTAAACAGCCTAGTGACCTGTTCGTCTTAAGAATAAATATCATTTATGATTTAAGAGAATTATTTTTAACAAAACAGTGGATCCAGCCGATTGCTGGCTACTGTTAAACAGCCTATTGACCTGTTCGTCTTAAGAATAAATATCATTTATGATTTAAGAGAATTCTTTTTAACAAAACAGTGGATCCAGCCGATTGCTGGCTACTGTTAAACAGCCTAGTGACCTGTTCGTCTTAAGAATAAATATCATTTATGATTTAAGAGAATTATTTTTAACAAAACAGTGGATCCAGCCGATTGCTGGCTACTGTTAAACAGTCTAGTGACCTGTTCGTCTTAAGAATAAATATCATTTATGATTTAAGAGAATTCTTTTTAACAAAACAGTGGATCCAGCCGATTGCTGGCTACTGTTAAACAGCCTAGTGACCTGTTCGTCTTAAGAATAAATATCATTTTACTGTACTGTTCAACATACTAGTTCGACAGACTGTTTGATTTTCCATAATGGTAAGTTAACAAGGAAATGTTCATATTTGCTGATTTCATCTTCACGTCACTAGTTTTCACTAAGCAATTGTAAATATTTACAAGTGCTGAAGTAAATCTTGAATTTTGTTGTACATTACGTCCGGTGCATAGTGTTAATCACTTGAACAATAGTTTATGACTGTTGATATTTTATAAACTGTTGTTCAAGTTTCAAGGAAATATTGTACAGGTATGTATCTTTCTTTTTAAATATTAAAAGTATTTACTCACATCATATAAAAAACACAATTTTTGAAAATTTTATAAAAATTAAAGTTTTGAGTCCTGACCCTTCCACTGTGCTCTTTGTAATTACATATTTGTGTATTATAAGATGTATATTACTGCAGTATTGAAAATTTTTGATACTATATTATAGTCAACTATATTGACTAAATTAAATTAAAATATTATTCGTGCATAATAAAATTTAACTGAAATTGCTTGTAATTTAATGTATTTTTGGTTATTATTTACAACACGATATTTGTGACAGTATAATTTACCTACGAATTTAAGTAATAATGACAATAAATATTTCATTGAGTTTTAGTTGAATTTTGTGTAATATATTGCACAGCTTTATCAACAAATTGTTATAACCTATAAGTAAAATATGCAATTTGTCTTAATATATAATGTTTATAACATGAACATCTTAAATGTAAATTAAGACTGAACAATCAATTTCAAGGCACATTTGAAATTACTTCAAAGCAACCTTTTATAAAGCAAACATTTCACAACATTAAAAGTGGAATTTAATGTAAAAGGGATTTGCATAAATTTGAATGCTTAGGTTATTTAAAACTTTTGTTTTTTTCCAGTAGAAACTGCAGGTAAGTTACTCTTGTAAGTATGGATACAAAGTCTATATATTGGAGGATACAACATGATGCTTTTCAAGAACATTCACATATTGATTTGTAAGTGCATCCACAAAGTTGTAATTTTGTCAATTGTTGGGGCTTTTTAAGTGGATGGTTTAAAGGTTATGTTAATTCTTTAACACTTGTATAAGGTCGGGATCGGCATGAACAAGTGTTTTTCTACTAGCAAGTATGGATACAAAGTCTATATATTTGAGGATACAACATGATGCTTTTTCAAGAACATTCACATATTGATTTGTAAGTCCATCCACAAAGTTGTAATTTTGTCAATTGTTGAGTGGATGGTTTAAAGGTTATGTTAATTCTTTAACACTTGTATAAGTTGAGTTCTTGAATTTTACAGTCCATTATGTTTGGTGAATCTTATTAATCAATAGTAATAGTCCTAAACTATTGTTTAAGTGATTAACTTGTATTAAGGTCGGGATTGCCATAAACAAGTATACCCCCCCCCCCCCAGATGACTATGTCAATGGTATAGCATTCATTCAAAGTGAATTGTTTTAAAGTGTAGAAAATACCTTTTTACCACAACATCAAATAAATTATTTAATTTTGTAGCCCATTATGTTCGGTGTAAGTATAAAATACATGAAAAACAAAAACTGAAGGCATAGATTTAGCCATTGCGCAACATCACTCTGCAATTAATTTCTTCATCTAACTTCAATTTAATAGAAAAATATATTTCCCTGTTGGAAAAATTCTTGCATATATGGTCTTGCGATAAACAATTTTATACTTTTATCTAAGGTTACGTCCAATGTGCATTTTAACTGATTTGGGTTATAAAGTGTTGAAATTTGATGTTTGTTTTTCAAAATGAAGTTAATTTAGGCAATCCATCCAAGGTGTATAGATACAATATCCAAGTTTGGGAGTAAATGCATTTCAAGATCATTTAAATTATTATAATATCCATCCATAAAAGTTGAGAATTTATTATGGGAGGTGGTGTTTCTGTAGTGGGAACTCTGACATTGAATTTTAATAAGGTGACCCAAATTTATTCCAAAGATGGCTGTATAAAAAATATTTGTATCCCAGGTAAATGGTAAAAATTAAACTGGTGTCAGGTTGTTAGAAGGTGGGCAGTATTATACAATTGTTTATTTTGTCCAAGAAAGGTTAATAGCGAGTAGCAGTAAAGTATACAGGTCAGGGCGGTGGCATTTTTCGGTAGAACTGTCAAGGTCCAACATAAACCTAACCTCAACAATGTCATATCTTGTTGAGTGTTTTTTATTTTTGAATTGTGAAGTACATTGAATAGTGTACGTTTCCTTCCAGCGCATATGTTTTTACTTTGAAAATTACAAAGGGTTGAAACAAATATGTAGAGATTATTTTTACAAAACTTTCAAAAGTAAGACCCTGGGGTATTGTTCCTTAAGGGTGTCCAAATAAGGTATTGGTTATTGAAATATGGAGATTACCGGATTAATTTTTTTACCAATGATTGGGAGTTTTGCTACCATTATAATTGCATATTTTCAAGGTGGGCCATTAATGAGGATACAGCAGATGAGAGGTAAACTTATGTTTACCTATTAAGCATGTCTATAACCTTGGTGTGATTTGAACAAAATTCGTACTGTTTAGTCTAACCTAAACAAGATAAGAATATATTTGTAAAAGTCTTGACGACATGAAGTGTATCCATGATGCTTAAGTACATTTTTAAATAGGCAAACGCCATTAAAAAAATTATTAAGTAAATTTGTGAAGAGGTTTGACCATTTTGTTTACTCTTATATCTATATCCCAGGTAAATGGTAAAAAAAATAAGCTGGTGATAGGATATTACGGCAGTATTATTGTTATTTATTGTGTCCAAGAAAGGTAAATAGCGAGTAGCAGTAAAGTATACAGGCCAGGGCGGTGGCATTTTTTGGTAGAAATGTCAAGGTCCAACCTATCAAACCTAACCTAAACAATGTCATATCTTGTTAAGTGGTTTTTGTAAATGGTGAAGTACATTGAATAGAGTGTTATACGTTTCCTTGCAGCGCATATGTTTTTACCTTGAAAATTACAAAGGGTTGAAACAAATATGTAGAGATTATTTTTACAAAATTTTCAGAAATAATGATCCTAGTGTATTGTTCCTTAAGTGTGTCTAAAATAAGGTAGTAGCTATTGGTATTTAATATTGAAATATAGAGATTACCGGATCAATTTCTTTACCAATGATTGATTTCTTTACATTATAATTGGATATTATTAAGGTGGACCATTATTGAGGATAAAGCAGATGAGGTAAACTTATGTTTACCCATTAAGCATGACTATAACCTTGGTGCTATTTGAACAAAATTTGTTCTGTTAAGCCGAACCTAAACCAGAAAAAAATATATTTGTAAAGGTCTTGACATGAGAAGTGTTAAGTACATTTTAAAATGGGCTATCGCGGTTATGAAGTAAATTTGCGAAGAGGTTAGGCCATTTCGTTTACACTTTTATCTACAGTTAAACGAAATAAGATCTAAAATTTAAAATGTTGGGATTGATGACTAGAGTACCATTTTTTTTCATATTCTTATGGATTTACAGATACGGCTTATGGTTAGTAACGGTTACGTCTACAATTTAAATAACGACGTGTCAATGTTTTTAGGACGGGTATAGCATTGGAATCATATGTTTGAGTACTCTTAAGATTTTATTTTGAGTTGGAAACAAATTAATGCAAAGACAAATATAGCATATTGTTTAAACAAGTGGCTCTTTATTCTGTAAGAGAATTGTATTTCTTTTTCTAATCATAAGTCCTGACATTAGTGATATAAAATTTGTTTTTTTTTCAAATGACTTTTGCATACAAAATGAGCACACGAGATTTTCTTGTTAATTAAGTTATTTTAGCCACTCACACAGCTTCAACCTGGAATTTTGTTCGAGTAAGAGTGTCACTATTTACAATAATATTATATTATGGTCTTGGTAGAAACTGAGATTACTTATTTGAAATTAGTTTGTGATTTTATAAAATCAAACAGGACTCATTTCGCTTGTTATTTTATTGTTAGTAGCCTACGTTATAAAATGTAAAAAAAATTTGTAAACAAACTTTAAAACCAGTTGCATTACCAGCTACTAAAGAGGTAACGGATTGACGAAAAGATGCATTTTAGTTTATAGAAAATTGCGTTTTTTCTTTACTAAATTAGCACACGAGATTTTTCTGTTAATTAAGTTATTTGAGCCACTCACACAGCTTCTACCTTGTATTTTGTTTCAGTAAGAGTGTCACTAGTTACAATAATATTGTATTATGCCTTGGTAGAAACTGAGATTGCTTATTTACTAATAGTTTGTGATTCTATAAAATCAAAGAGGACTTTTTCGCTTGTATCTCATTGTTAGTACGTTGTTAAATCTAAAATAATTTGTAAAAAACCTTTTAAACCAGTTGCATTACCAGTTACTAAAGAAGTAAGGCATTGAGCAAAAGATACATATTAGTTTATAGAAATTAGGTTTTTTAAATTCCTACTTAAATAAATGCCTAACAATGAACAATATTAAAATGTAATTTGTAAATTAACTTTTATATTATTGAAAAATAAATTTCTATAACTTTTTCAAATATTAGGTCTATTTAAGTAATTATATATTGTTTTTAAATTGATAATTAGTTATTGACAATAATTATGTTTTACAAATATAGGTATTAAGGGAAATTAGTGAAATAAACATGTTTACTTGAATAAATGCCTAACAAAGGGCAATATTAAAATTTAATTACGAAATTATCTTTTATATAATTAGAAAAGACATTTCTATAACTTCTCTAATATTAGGTCTATTTAAGTAATTATATGTTATAATTTAGTTAATATATAGTTATTGACAATATTTATATTTAACAAGTATAAGTAATAGTAGAATTGCGTGAAAAAAAAAACGAGAACTTTCTTCGTTTGTTATTTAATGGTCAGTACGTTCTCAAATCTAGAACATTATGTAAAAAACCTTTCAAACCAGTCTGTTGTAGTTACGATATAAATAAAGGATTGAAAAAGATACATTTTATTGCTTTGAAGGATTACTGTAATCGTAAAAAGAACATGTAACACATTTTAAATCGGACTGTGAGCGCCGGGAGCGCCTGCAGAGTGGCAAGGCGATACAAATCCGTGTGTTGCACGTTGAGACTGTTGATTAGTTGGACTTCATGTAAATGTTGTTCGTTTGACAATCGTGTGTGTTGGTTAATTAAACGTCGCGTAAGCTCGTTTTTCAATGTTGTTTAGTTGGAACGTTGTTCACTTGATCTAGCCCCAAGCCCACAACCAAATTCAATGGAAGCTGTGACGAGGCCCGAAGACAACCAAATTATAGAAGATACTTAACTGTTTGCAGTACAAGGTCATATAAACAATTTAATTTTCTTTTAAATAAACCTTTATTTTAAAATATATTAATTTAAAATCAAAATTAACTAAAAATTGAATAACCTAAGGGACTGAAAACTTTCTTAGGTTGCCTAAATTAAGTAATAAATATTCTAAATTGATTTTCCATGCAATCGTTTGCCTAAAGTGGGAATAAACATATTGAGTTTAAATCGTTTTATCCAATATGGCTTTATTCTTGAAAAACCGATGGAAAACCGTTATTGACTTAGTATATAAGTATCAGAAGCAAGTTTGTATTAAATGCCTAGCCTAGGTTAACCTATAAATAGGTAATTGTTAACCAGAGTCTGATATTGAATTAAAAGGTTTGTTTTTTAAAAGGCAGAGGCTAGAGTAGCTAGAAATTAACCTTAAAATGTTTGAATGTGAACAAGATTCTAAAATAGGTAAAATTTAACTTGGATAAACAAAAAATGTGAAAAACTAATTATAATAATTAAATTTAAATAGATGATAGTAGACATATTAAGCAATTTTGGATTTTAATAATATTATTAGAAAAGAATATAGTATGTGTTTTGTATATATATATATATATATATATATATATATATATATATATATATATATTGTAACAGTGTTTTTATTTTAAGCTTTAATTCTTGGGGAATTAAGGCTGATGTTTAATATTGCAGAAATTGCTACATAATAGGATGATTTACCTGCAAAGTCAAGTCTAATTGAAATACAAGAATTATGTGTTCGTTAAATAATTCGACACAAATTGTAATTTAAACAAATCAAATTTATTTTATTAGAAGAAAATATGTATTGTATTACAAATAAATCATGTCAGAGAAATACTACGCTAGTTACAGATTAATTTTTATTTAGAGATTTACACACAGCATATCTATGGCTGAGAAATGGCCCTTTTTTCGAGATTGCTTGCGTATTTATTTTTACATTTAAATTTTTTATTTCAATTTATAAAAATTTACTACATGATGCAAAGAATTTATAGTTACTCTATTATTAGAATATGAAACATAGCATTGAACGTTTAAAGTTTGTCTTTAAATTTTGAATGATTAATGTTCGCAAAGAACAGATTAAATTTGCAAATTTGTTCACTAAACTTCTTAAATTTTACAACTTAGCTGATTCGTTACAAACTGGCGAAGTCATCCCGTGCTTTGATTGTTAGATTCCCCGAATCTGCATATTGTATCAGCTCGCTGGTAATTTTGAATTGGCCTTGTACCGTAACGCAGCATTTCTTCTACTAAACAACACAAAAATTAATATAATAACTGTTACTTGTCTTCAAATTTAATTCCCCCTCGCTCTTCGGTCTTAATACACGTGCAGTTGACTACATGGTTAAAATCAGAAAGAGAGCGAGCTGTGGGCGCTTGCCAAGCGTCTTAATTTCCGCGCACCGTTCTACGCATATTATAGTTTCAAAATTTCTACCTAAAGGTCAGTCTCGCCCATAGATTTAAATTTAAAAATTCACCATTTTTTATCTAATTCATTTATTGTTACATTTTGTAATTATTTCAAGTTTGTTTTCTGAATCTTTAATTTTAATATGTAACACCATCTAAAATGTGTTAAATATGTGTTAGTAAAAATAATAATAAAGATGTAAACATAATAAGGGTACATATTGTGTACTATTAACATGAAGCCAGATATTCATGTTAAATCAAATGTAAGGTTAGGTATAATTGAAAAACCTAAATCCTTTTACTCAAAATAAATAAAATATTAAGTCATTCTAAATTCAAATAGACAATAAAAAATTTATATTTTCCAATAAGCTGTGTTTTCATTTAAAATAAAATAGGTTCACTAGGTATCCATGTATAATCTTTAAGTGACAAGTGTCTCTCAAAGATTATACTACCCCGAAAGAAGCCTAAAAAGGCTTATAGGAGGCTAAGGTCCCACTGAAAGGTTTATTCCTTGAGATACAGGTCTCGAACCAGGATTCGTAGTCAAGGGATAAACCATTACTTTCTTACAGACAAGGTGTGGTCAAATAAAGAGAGGTGAAGAATAAGAAGGGGCTCGTCGAGGGAAAAGCAATTAAAGGTTAAGTCCGTGAGAGTTTGTATGTGTGTGTGTGTGTGTGTGTGTGTGTGTGTGTGTGTGTGTGTGTGTGTGTGTGTGTGTGTGTGTGTGTGTGTGTGTGTGTATGTGTGTGTGTGTTTGTATGTGTGTGGGTGGTGTGTGTGTGTGTGTGTGTGTGTGTTTGTGTGTGTGTGTGTTTGTGTGTGTGTATGTGTGTGTGTGTGTGTGTGTGTGTGTGTGTGTGTGTGTCTGTGTGTGTGTGTGTGTGTGTGTGTGTGTGTGTGTGTGTGTGTGTGTTTGTGTGTGTGTGTGTGTGTGTGTGTGTGTGTGTGTGTGTGTGTGTGTGTGTGTGTGTGTGTGTGTGTGTGTGTGTGTGTGTGTGTGTGTGTGTGTGTGTGTGTGTGTGTGTGTGTGTGTGTGTGTGTGTGTGTGTGTGTGTGTGCCAAAAGAAGGTCAGAGGAATTGTAGTAAAAACAGATGTTCTGATGTTAATATGTTGATTCTTATTATTATGTTGATTATTAAATGTTGATATGTTGATTCTTATGACGTGACGTAACCATTCTAGAGGTGGCGTTTTAATAAAATGGACTACATTTGCATCTTTGTATAAGTAATACAACTCGGCATTAGACCGAAGCTTCCACACATTTGTTTGTACATCGTTTGCATCTTTGTATAAGCAATCCAACCCTTCGACATTAGATCGAAGCTTTCACGCATTTGTTTCCATATTGTAGAACGGACCATAAACCTTTCTGAAAAGCCTACGCTCAAAAAATATCAACTGATTTTTCATCACGGCAAAGTCCACGTCTCCTCTCCATACGTTAGGAATAGTCGAAATTGGGTTTTATAGAGTCGTGTCTTAGTGGTTTGAGATAATAGCCTACTTTAAAAAACCTTTATATATACAAAGTAGACTCTATTAGCTGTCATTATTCTTTTTCGGACTTCATTTATTGTTTTATTTACATCATTCACTTCTGAGCCCAAATATGTGAAACTTTTTACTTTTTCAAAGGAATAGCCATTGATATCTATAGCCGTACTGCTACGCCCCTTGCTAGTACTCAAATATTTAGTTTTTCCCTCATTTAGGCAGAGACCTATTTTTTTTTGCTTTCTTTATTGATTATATTAAAAGTCTCTTTGAGTGATTTGATATACCTGGCAACCATATCAGCATATGCACATATTTGACTGCATGAATGAATGATATTCCCTGAAACGTTATTCCTCTTTAAAACGCCATGTAAGGGCAGATTGAAGAGGGTAGCAGACAGGGCATCGCCTTGTCTCACGCTAGTTTGAATAAGGAATTTGATACGCTTAGTCGTTTACATTTGTTTCACTCTTCGGATTTACGTAATGGAATGATATGATTTAAAAAATGCTGGATTCAAATTAGCTCCTTATGAATGATCGCCCCTTCTCTTTAGCCCTCCTCGGGCCTCTCTCCCCTCAAAGTCTCAGGTAATATTTTATTTCCATATATTACTTGATATTCTGCCCGGTGAAAAGAGCAATAATATATATTATTTTAAAATAACAATTCATTTACAAAATATATTTTCAATAACATAGCTTAAAAATCATAAAATAAATATTCGATCGGTATTGCAAAAAATATTAATAAGCTTTAAACAGTTCTTTCACAAATGAAAGAATATCCAAGACTATTGAAGAAATATAAAATGTAAATACACAGTAAAATGTAAGAAAAAACAGTTATCAACTTTAAAAAAAAATAATAATAAATTTCACCCTTATTTTTAAAAGTCAAAGATAAATTTATAACACATTTCCTTCTGGCGTGAATTTGTTATTATTATAAGCGGAAAGACTATTAATTGACTAGTTCCATGACTTTTGGAGTTTTTTTTTAACTTTTAGTTTATAGGAAAACAAAGATTAAAGGAAAAGAATAGTAACACGATATAGTTAAAATTAAAACTTAATGTTACACTTCGTCATGTGTAAAATATTGTATTTTTAGATATTACTAAATCTTATTGAATGTATTAAAATAATAAATATATCCCAAGTCGTTTTGTTAGACAAGTATATTAACAGTTAAAGATACTCTACTATAAGGAGAAACAGACACACTCTCTTTAAAGACAGAGGTACAGTTTTAAATAATACAAACAGATGGGATATACTACTGTAAGGACCGATAGACATACTCAACTATAAAGACAAACAGTCACACTCTCTTTAAAGACAGACAGAGGTACAATGTTAAATAATACGAACAGATGGGAAATACTACTGTAAGGACCAATAGACATACTCTACTCTAATGACAGACAGACATACTATACTTTAAGGACAGACAGAGATACAGTGTTAATTAATACAAACAGACAGGAATACACTACTGTAAGGACCGACAGACATACTCTACTGTAAGGACCGACAGAGTCTACTTTAAGGACAGACAGAGGTACAGTGTTAATTAATACAAACAGACAGGGATACACTACTGTAAGGACCGACAGACATACTCTACTGTAAGGACCGACAGAGTCTACTTTAAGGACAGACAGAGGTACAGTGTTAATTAATACAAACAGACAGGGATACACTACTGTAAGGACCGACAGACATACTCTACTGTAAGGACCGACAGAGTCTACTTTAAGGCCAGACAGATGTACATTATTATATAGGAAAAACTGACAGGGATACACTAAAATAAGGGTAGACAGTGATACTACTACAACCTCTGATAGGTATACACTATTAAAAGGAAGGCAGGGGTACAACACTATACGAACAAACAGATATACTCTACTATAAAGACAGACTAAGATTCATTACTGTATGAACCGGCTATCATATTCTACTAAAGACAGACCGGGATACAACAGTATAAGGACATACCGACGTACTCTACTATAAGAACAGACAGGGACACACTACTATTAGGACAGACAGGGGTACACGGTAACACACTTTAGATGGTGTTACATATTAAAAAATAAGATTCAGAAAACAAACGCGAATAAAGTACAAAAAGTAACAATAAATAAGTATATAAAAAAATCGTCAATTTGTAAAAGTAAATCTGTGGATGATACTGACCTCTAGCGAGTAAATTTGAAACTAATAATTTGCGCAGATCGGTTGGATGGAACTAATTAGGATGGAAGCGGGCTGGCCATGATTAACCCTCTCTCGATAACAAGATGTAGCGGGGGACGCATGTCTCTAAAACCGAGGAGCAAGAAATGTTTTTATTTTAAAGTGTAAAGTTATTGTAAAGTTTTATTTTGTTGAAGAAAAACTACGTGTAACATTTTTGTGCTAAATCTCTGTCTTTTCCAAACCATGGAGCCAGCTGCACGTGCATTAAGATAGCAGAGAGAGGAAAAGTTTAATTTTTAAAATATGTAACAGTTTCTAATATTCCTTTGTCTTAGTAAATGGAACGCGGAGTTACTGAGTAATGACGGAACCAAATTCACAATTATGAGCGAGCAGATATTCTAATGAATTCTTCTAACGAGCGATGCGTGGCTTCACCAATTGTAAAATCAGCTAAGTTGTAAAAATTAAGACTTTTAGTGAACAAGCTGCAATATTTAATTATTTAAAGAGTAATGTTCAAAATTAAAACTTTAAACTTTCAATTCATCATTTAAATTTAATTTTTAGCATCATGTGGTGAATTGTAATAAATCTAAATTATAAAAATTAAATATGAAAAGAATTAGCAAAGCAAACTCGAAAATAGAGTCATTCTCAGCCATAGATTTGTAAATTGTGAAGCTCTCAGTAAATAAGTAATTTGTTAAAAATTCGTGAAATCTGTAACTAACGCAATGTTTCTTTGTAATTTAATAATTTTTGTTAATAAAGTAACGTTTGATTTGTTCGAATTGAAGATTTATGCGTTTTGAATTATTTAACGAACACACATAACTCTTACATGGCAATTAAATAAGACTTTGCAGGCCATCATCTCACTGTGTAGCAATAAACTGCAATATTCAACATCAATTCCTCAGGGACTAAAGCTCAAAATAAAATTTACTAATGTAACAACACCACAATAAGGACAGACTGAGATACACCACTGTATGAACCGGCTATTATATTCTAAAAAGGCAGACCGGGATATAACAGTATAAGGAGAGACAGGGATACACTAATACAAGGACAAACAGGGATACACTACTATAAGGACAGACAGACGTACTCTACTATAATGGCAGACAGGGGTACATTACTATAAGGCCGGACAGGTATACACTAATATAAGTACAGACTGAGATACACTACTATAAGGACAGACAATGATGTACTACTATGCGGATAGACAGACGTACTCTACTAAAATGACAGACAGGGATACATTCCTATAAGGACAGACAGACGTACTCTACTATAATGACAGACAGGGATACATCACTATAAGGCCGGACAGGTATACACTACTATAAGTACAGACTGAGATATACTACTATAAGGACAGACAAGGACGAACTATTATGCGGACAGACAGATGTACTCTACTAAAACGATAGACAGGGATACATTACTATAAAGCCGGACAGATGTACTCTACTATAAGGACAGAGTGATACATTACTATATAGACAGATTCAGATACACTACTGTAGGAACCGGCTATCATATTCTACTAAAGACCGACCAGGATACAACAGTATAAGGACAGACAGGGAAACACTACTATGAGGACAGACAGACGTACTCTACTAAAAGGATAGACAGGGATACACTACAGTAAGGACAGACATACGTAATCTACCATAAGGACAGATAGGGATACACTACTATTAGGACAGATAGGGGTACACTACTATAAGGGCAGACTGACGTATTCTACTATAATGACAAAATGACATATTTCACTATTAGGACGGACAGACATACTCTACTATAAGGACAGAAAGGGAACACTATTATAAGGACAGACAGACATACTTAAATAAAAGGACAGGCAGATAGACACTACTATAACACAGACATACAAACACTACTATAAGGACAAACAGACATACTCTACTATAAGGACACACAGATATATCCTACTATCATGACAGACAAACAGAGTTTCACTCTGACATAGGGCTAACAGACAGCGATACACTACTATAGGAACCAACTGACATACTCCACTCTAAAGACAGAGAGACATACTCTACTATAAGGGCAGGCAGACAGAGGTACACTGTCTATAGAAAAAACACACTGGGATACTCTTCTATAAGGACCAACCGACATACTCTACTATAAGGATAGAGAGACATACTCTACTATAAGGACAGGTAGACAAAGGTACACTGTCTATAGAACAAACACACTGGGATACGCTTCTATAAACACCGAGATACATTTATTATCTTTTGTAGATTAATAAACTTTTTAACTAAAAATTTTAGAATGCGTAAATGAATCTCTTTCTGAAGCACTTACATTCTGATAGAGCATCTACATTCAATTATATGTCCATAAATACAGCACGAACCGATGACCTGCCACCATAATCAACTAGGCATCAATTAGACACGAATTGATCGTGTCGTAATCAATAAACCAATGAATTATTGAATTCCATTTTCCACTAATGCGAATATAAGTATTCAATGCCAACATTAAATTTACTGTAGCAGTCATTGGAGAAAGGTCACTAACCATTTATTATCAATATATATTAATCCATTAGTAACGGCTGTTGTAATTTTGTTTTTATGAATACTACCTAAACAGTAATTGTTCAATTTAGTGAGTAATAAATGGGGCATTTGCGAAATATTAGAAATATGTGAGTAAATAATTGCATATATGGAATATTTTATGAATATGTTGATAGCTGTAGAAGATTCCAGCTGAGCTGTCTGTGTACGACTTTACCCATTCAATACCATTTATTTTTTTCAACTTGCACACAAAAAGGCGAGTTATTTTTTCAGTTTTTATAGTAAGATTTTAAATGTTCTGTAGATACCATACAAATGCAATCAAAGATCTGTTTTGGTGTTAATGATTTCACAACTTAATATGTTATAAGTTATTAATTTCCCGAATTTTCATGCACAGAGTTAAATCATGTAAAAATTATAGAAAATATTAGAATTGTTTACGGATTTATTCAGGTTTTCAAGCATATACAATCCACGCAAACAGTCCGTGATTGTTTTTTAGTACCCGGAAAAATAAATTAGAATTTGACAGGAATATTACTAAATTAGGTAAAAGATATTCTTATAGTAGATAATTAAGAAATGTGTTAGAACATAACAACACAGGCGAATTGAACAAAAGAAACAAAAGCAATTACAAAATTTGTTACTTACAGACTGCTTACAGTCGTCCAAATATTGACCTAGTTATCGCCATTAACCTGCAAAAGAAGAACCATTTATACACGAACTATCGATCTACATGAAATGAACTTTATGTATATTTCTTTAACATTGGATGGGCGTTCAGAACTCATCAAGCCCTCGTGGCAGCCAACCTCTAGCGAGCTGCTACCGTCTCGGGTTGTTAGTATCCTTACCGCGAATGAAGGAAACGGGAATGATTGCCCATGTACCAAGCTGATATGCTCTTTCCATGGAGAATCAGGAGATAGTGGAATGAAACAGTACGGTAAGTGTCTTGGGATGAATAAACCTGGAAGGAAATAAACCCTGCCAGGAATAATACCACGTCAGATCATGCAGGTACCCTGGGAGCTAGGATATCCTTACATGCCAAAATATAAGGAGCGGTATTATATTGCAAATACCTTGTCAATGAGACTATGTCAGGAACGGCATGCAACTCTTCTTCCGCTGCCTACTTGAAACTGGAATAGCATACAATTCAGAACTAGTACTTTTGTTGGTGCTAAGCTAAGACCTTGGGGATGTGCCCTTGCGAATAATATTAGTGTACATTTTGTGTACACTGTATGAATAATGTGTTTATTTGTATTGAATGGTTACAGATAGGTAGTAAGGATGGACAGCTGGCCATAAGTCCGTTCTTACGATGCTCCGTGTGTGTCGTGAGTGGGGTCGTACCCAGTGAGCGAATAACTACCCAGTTAGGAAAGAGCGTGCAGGTTGCATGTGTGTGGACCTTGTGAAACATTGTTTCTAGCTATCGGGGGTTTAGTTTCATGAATCTATGGCCTGCAGTGTAAATTGAGTTTTGTCTACATCAACGATAAACATGCGGTTACACAGGTATGAGCCAATTAGGTGAATAAGCCATTGCGTAGTAGTTTACTAAGAGTCCGTTGTGACGGACCCGACCAAAGCCTTTTCAATGTCCAGGAAGACCGTTCCAGTCAAGCAGTAATTGTTTAACCCCTTTGTTGCACCATTCTCCTCCGCTGATGCGAGACCAAACAGAAACCAGGTGAAGAGTTATGAACAAATGTTTGATTTTACATTGTTGATGTAAAGTTGATTTACAAGGAGATAAATGTGCTAAATTCAGATTTTACCTCGTAGAGAACAATTTGATACAGAAAAACCGATCTTCTCGAAATACCTAGTAATATCTAGTAATCAGATAATTGATTTGAAGTCGTTGGAGAAGTGAATACGAATTTTTACTTAGGAATTTCTACATTTTCAGCTAAGATTTAGAACCTACCAATATATCTATACTATTGATCTTTGTGAATATTAAATCTTAAAAAGATATAAACTGCTGATAAAAAATTACTCTGTAAACGCGATTCAATTACAAGATCGTTCTCAGTAAATACGCTTGGTATAAGGCATCCAAACAAAACTAAAAACTATAACTTGAAAGCATCACTTTTATAAATGGAACTTTTGTAAAATCGCAGATAAACTTATACTTTAACATTTAGTTTCTTGTGTCTAGTATGCTGTATATTTATCAATCATTAGTAATGTCAGTAGACACAGTAATGTCAGTATTTTGTGTCAACGATAAAGATGACATGCTCGTCGAAACGAGTCTGGTGTAAGAGATTAGTGATTATGTAGAGTTTTGGTGTCATTGTTTTAGTATTTGGTTTACGTATTTAGATTTATGTATGTTGAATAAAACGTTTTCGGCGCATTTAACTGCGTCTCTAGGTACACAGACTGCTCTTGACGGTTCAATTTTTAATTTCAGTTATAAGGTGATCAATAATGAGTTATTTAAAGTGCACAATCTTTTACAGAGTGAATATATATATATTCAGTATTTTGTGTCAACGATAAAGATGACATGCTCGTCGAAACGAGTCTGGTGTAAGAGATTAGTGATTATGTAGAGTTTTGGTGTCATTGTTTTAGTATTTGGTATTTAGTATTCGGAGCTCAACAATAGTTGAAGCGCGAATAGTTGTGTTCACCTAGATTATGCTAGAAGAGATTTTAGCGAAACGTCGAAACTGCTTGTTTATGCACTATAATATGAAAGAATGTACTCTAGATGTTATATTGGATAAAACAAAATATATATATATATATATATATATATATATATATATATATATATATATATATATATATATATACACATATTCTAAATATATGTGTATAATGTCAACTATATTTTACATTTTGTTTACTATCGTTTAATTGTATTAAAAAGAATGGTTGTGTTTTTACTTGATAGACTGCTAAATCATAAAGGTACGAAAAGCGTGTGTAAGAAAGCGAGGGTTGAGGGAAGTGAGGGTGGAAACCGCCCCTCGTTATAATTAAACGGCTATTACAAATTACTTTAGCGATTTAATTATTAAATTTCCCGTGTTTACGTCCATCCCAAACAGAACACTTTAACAAGTAGAAACGTTTATAGTTGGTTTGAATTAAATGTTTCAGAGATTTGCGGTGGCTAAACATATTTGAAAATTAATTAAACCGCTTTGGGGTTATATTGTGGAAAATGGTATAAAATAATGAAACCGACGGACGAGTGGCTTAAACATTGCAATCGTGAAATTGATTTGCTAAGGGTAATCTTACCTGCTTTGAAAACAGTTTCTGGAAGTGCTATTTTAGCAAAGAAGAACATGCCAACTTAAATATTATCAATTAATGTAACATTTCTTTATGGTCTACAAAGTTACTAATTATTATCTGAAATAC
>JBAIZL010000005.1:246928322-246973322 GCA_036971475.1 Prosapia bicincta | reverse complement strand
CTGAATACTCCGCACTGAATGTTTTACCCAACTTTAATTTGATAAAATGGTATTTATTTCCCTGAGCGAGATTTTATTTTTTTTCATATCCCTGATGACTTTCTGCGTCGGCCGGTATAAATGTTTTCGCTAAAATCGTACACGTGGGCACTGTATATAAATACCTAGATTAGGCCTACTAATTAAATATAAAAGTAAAATAGCAACTCCAACTTTAATAAAATAATTCTTAAATATGATCCCAGAATTTTATGGAGAGCCTATAATGGTTAATAGATTTGTAACAACTTGTGATAAAACAGTAACTAAATTCTTTGTTGCTAATAATCCTGATGACTTTCATAATGAATATTTGGTGTCCTCAATTTTAGCAAAACTAAAGGTACAAGCTTTAGAGTTAGTTGTAAGTTCAAACAGTTATAATTGGTTAGATGTTAGGAAAACTCTTTTAACTAGTTTCCTAGACAAAAAGAGATTGTTTTACATTAGATCTTGAAATGGCAGAGCTAAAACAAAAAGTAAGTGAATCTCCTTTTAAATTAATGGAAGGATACAGAAACTATTAAATTTACAAATACCATATTTTATTATTAGAGAACCAGCTAATGCTGTTGATACAATATGTAAATAATTAAAAAAATTAGAAATAAGAGTTTTGTTACGAGTTTTGGTAATAGAGTTTTCAAGAACCACTATTAGTTAGAAATTCGTTAGAAATGAATTTAACACCGACGGTATCGAGACCACCTCCAATATTTCATGTAGTTTGTATTACCCTTGCAAAACTTTATGAGTACCCTATAATATACAGCGTTTCCAGATATGCCCAAGTACATCATATTACCGGTGCACAAGCAACCGAAATAGTTGAGAATCGTTTAACCTTCTTTTCTCATCATGGTGTACCCAAAGTTATAATAGCTGACAACGGCGTTGAATTAATAATCAATTAGTAAAAGAAATGATGAGCCTTCATGAACTAAAAATTCACTTCATTAGTATACAACACCCGCAATTTAACGGAATGGGAGAAAGATTACATTCCAATTTAATGGAGCACATAAGGTTATTAAATAACCAACCTGAATTAAAAAAAGACACAACAATAGAATTGTTGCCTACAACAATAGCATACATTCTGTTGCAAAATTGACAGCATTCGAAATTCTACAAGGGCATATAAATTCGAACTAACTATTGGACATTGATATAGAAAATTAGTAAAAAATAATTATACCAATACTCATAGAAAAATCGCAAAACCTTTACGAATTTATAAGAGAAATAAATCAAAAAAACAAAAGAGAATATCCAAGCAAAAAGGAATGTAGACAAAGAACCAGTACCAGGAATGTATATGTCAAGACGGCACAAAAACAAAATAAGACTAATAATAAATATAATAAGGAATAAGTTACATCGATTAACCCTGAAAAGAAGACAGCAAAAATTCAAGCAAGACACCACAACACCAAGCAAAAGATTCACTTGTTAAAAATTAGAAGTCCAAGAAAAATCAATGCAATTCTAAGGTGTAATCCTTGTATTAATCCTGTTCCAGGTTCCACTTAGTCCTCCTACCATACATTTGTATATTATTTTAGGTTAGAAGAAATATTTACTCAACTAAATAACTTGAAATATTGATAAAAGATTGTGTTCAACCATTTCAACTTAAACTGTGTTAATTGTAAGTCATATGTAAAATCAAATAGTGAATTTGTAACAGACTTTTGTAGTAAGTTTATAACTGTAGTTAATTATTACTGAAAAACTCAAAATAATCTGAAACTAACCGATCCCTAAACATCCTCGACCTTACCATAACAAAAAGCCACACACAAAAACACAGCGTCAACATTCACAGGAAACCGATAACGACAGACACTTATCCACAACACCTACTCTTTGATACTATCGGAAACCTACCTTTAAAACCGTCACCGTTTTACCCGACAACTTCAAGCAGAAGACTTTGATGAAGACCGGCATATAGCGATCGAAAACGTTTTGTTTCAGTAAGTTTTAACGAATTTAAAGTTCGAATGGTCATAAACTATAGTTTAAGTGATTATTAGTTGTCTCTATGGAACTTATTAGGTACTGATTTGTCAACACTGAACCCTAACAATAATTACATACCCCATAGGTAAATAGAAATTATCAATATATTGGATATGAAAAGCAAAATTAGTCACGTGTTATGTGACCAATATTACAACTAATGTGTGATTGGAGAACATAAGGCCAGATTTATAGCTACTCTGTTACGACCAATCAATTAAATTATTCAATTAAATAATTAAGGTTACTCAATTACTAAATATATGCCGCATCAAAACATATTTCTTATAATTATATTTTTACAAACATCACGGCCGAAAACATGTTTTTTCAATATTTTAAAGTATTATTCAAATGTATTCCTAACTGGTAAAGTCTCACTTATCTTTCAAACTAACATTTTAATTACTTTAATTCTCTTCCCCTAACTGAGATATTTTCTCATTATCCTATTGGTTTTCTAAAGTTTACTCTGATATCGGAGGAAACTTTTGGTCTCACGTAAAGAACATCGTTTACCTGATGAAGATAAACCTTTGACCTGTGAATATGGGTCTCCCTGGTACCTGGAGTCGAGCTAACATTTGTTAAATTTTTCAGTGTTTAAAATCAAATGTTATCTCCGCTACAATTGTCAAAAATATCAGAAGAGTTTTTTACCCTTTAGAGGCTATAAATTTGGGTATAGTCATACCTGGAAATAGGTTTGATGATGAACGATAGCTTCAAAGGGTCGAATAGAGGCGTCAAATCAAGGAATTTGTTCTTTACCGAAGACAAGTATGTGGCTACTACAGAGCAACTACTTTCAGAAATTATTTCTCCATAAAAATTCTTAAATCAAGCTGAAAGTATATCAGTCAGAGAATTACCTACATATAATATTGTGTCAATTTCAGGTGGTTCATGATTCCTTAACTAGCCTATTCAGGATTTTGAACGTTTTCCAGGATATTTATGACATGCCATTTTTATTCGCTATAAATAGAGGATCTCTATATTCCTAACAAGAATGACTTTCAGGGGTGGAAGATATTTTCTGTTCATATTTTACGTTTTTTTTCTAAAAGCAAATTCACGCTAAAATGAATAGACGCTTTATCAAACGTTACCAAAAATAATTATACATAAACAATATCGAAAGTGAATATTTTTTATTATAAAGACACTGTTTCTTTTGACAGGAAGTGACTATCTTTAGTCATGAGTTGATGCAACCAAGCCGCGTCACATTTTTTGTTATAACACCAATGCTAAATTTATTAAAAAATTAAAACCATATAAAAACTATCATTAGAGACAGTCGAATTAAAGGAATACGTCTGTTTATGGTGCAATTTATTAATTTTTATGTATAAATTTAATTATTATTTACTGTAAATATAATGTACCATTAAGGTAATTAGTTTACCAATCCTTGAATAGCTTAGCTGCAGGAGACGTACAGGGCAGCTTCATTTTTAAAAATATTATACACATTTTTAAACAAATTAAGAAATTCATCACAAAAACTGATCGCAGATTCTAATATCTATTCATTCCCATAAATTTCACTTATTTCTATATTTTTTGATAGATTTTCTCCTAACCCATGGATAATATACTATTTTTTTAAACCTTTGAATGGCATGCCTTGGTGATAAAATTGGGAACTATAATCTTTGTGGCAAAACATTTCTTGTTTTATCCGCCGTGTGGCGCTCATCCTCCACACCTATCGATTGATTTTATTAACTAAATGAAATTTTACGCCTTTTCTATAAAATTTCATTCCTTTCGTACCTCTTCGTCACCTCTTCCATCCATGACATAAGCAAACATCTTTTTAAACTAAGAGTTCATGCCCTTTAAGTAAAAATATTTACTTCCGCTGAGAAACGACTTATATGGTTTACTTAGGTAAAGGCCTAATGGGCATATTGCTATTGGTATTTTTCTACAACAAACAGAGGAGAATATTGTAACGTTAGCAATGGCAGAAAACTGTACTCAAATGTATGGAAATATGCCTAACAGAAATGAAAATTAGCATATTAATAATTTCTATTGGCCGTTCTTAATATTTCTCTTCTCTTAATTATATCTAACAAAAGGTTATGAGAGACGAAGAATGTAGTTTCTAGATGTTATTTTAACAAGTTTGCAAAGCGTGCAACTACTTTAAAATTCTCTAACCATAGGTCACATTGTCTTACCCATTAACTCTAATATAGAACGAAATTCTTATCACTTCACTGGTGCTGATTCCATTTTCCATCCGAGTTAAGCTAGTAACGTTTCATGGCTTTTCTGGAGAGCTAAACGTAGCCGAACGATTCAGTACCTAATTCCTTTCAGTTAACCTAAATTTATATAAAAAGTAAGTTAACCCCTGCTTGCCTTTTGTCATTTCCAGCTCATTTTATATTTAGGGTCAAACCTTTACATAATAGAACAATGTCTTGTATTAATAGCCAAATGTTTTCAGAACGAAAACATTCCATTCCAATATGAAGATTTGAGTAGACAACAGAAGATATCGTAATGCGGATACATCCGTCCTAAGAACTTAGGCAATTAAACTCGAATCACGGCAACGTTGCTAATTGGCAAAATGGGGAATGGGTTAATTGTTTTGAAACACACAGTAACTCTTCATACGAGTAGCTGAATCAAGTCATCAAACTCTCTTACTAGTTGAAAAAGGTTACATTCATTGTAACTTCAAAAGCAGCTGTTCTTGCGTTACAAACTGCAAATTTTTGTTTTTTTTAGAACGAATTACAGATTTTACCCTGAAATATATCTTCTTTCCTCACAATTGTGATTGTGATTTATAATACCTACACCATTCGATATTTTGTAATGTTAACAAATATTTAAATTAATTTAGAATCTATGCTTCGAGCCTGCTAATGGCTATTGTGATGCTGGCCAAATAGAAACAAAATACAATGATAAACGTTCATGTCATGATAGAAATTGTTCAGTTTATTTAGCACTTACAATGACTAGATGCGTAAAGTAAAGGTATAATACAATCATTTTGATAATAAATTTTGTTCAACACATTTATTCTACAAAGGTAAAAGTCAAAATATACTTCTCCTGAGTAAGAAGTGTTGCGCTAAGATTAATTTTATTGCATGACGTAGTGTTTTTATCTTGTTTGTTTTGTATGACTTGTACGATAGTTTGAGAATTTGTTAGTAGTAGCCAAGCACTGAGAAAGGCGACATCGTCGTCGATACTAGTTTGTTGTATGTGTGTGTTTATTAAAATCTAATTTTTTGTGAGATTTTGAGTTCACTTTTTTGACTTTTACCTTTGTGAATAGTTCTCACTAGCTAAGCTCTAATTAACTAAATATTTATTCTAATAGCAAATTTTCTCATAATTTCCCGTTTTTTAAAGGTCAAATATCTTACAATGCAAACAAATGAGTTAGTTTTACATAATTTACTTTTTTACTATCAACATAGATTTGTTCCACGGTTTGTACCTCCAGGAATAGAATGTCAGCAACCTACTGGACATTTCAGGAAATATGCAGCTACCTGCAGGTTATAGTAGTATATGGTGTTACAGTACGAAATATGTAGTACTATCCTAGTAAATTTACTGAACCAAGTATAGGAACCATGCATTGGCACATATCGGTACAAAGAGTATATACAAATTTATTAGTAGGTATTTGGTTCAAATTGTATGAAACAATTTATTGATACAAATCCGGTGCAAAGTATAGAGAGCATGCACTGGTACATATCGGAACAAAGAGTATGTATAGCGCTTTGGCACTGAAACAACTTTCCTATATCTAGAAATGTACTTCTAAAAGATGTATCGGATGAATTTTACTTTTGCCTCCATTTGGTCGTCGACGAAACCTCCTTTGCTAAACTTAAATTGTTGCCATGGTTACCACACAATATCATACATAATGCTATAGGATTAAAAGTGAATGGAACGAATAAAATTAACAAAATGAATTAACGGTATCGAACCTTGTTTCACAAACGGACAATGCGAAAGGAGAGCGCAAAGAAATTACAACAAAATACAAGCGACAACAAAAGTGTATTAATAGTAACAAACAAAAATAATAATACAACACAGAAAGGAAAATGGAAAATTGCAAGGAAATTCATTTTCTACTTTGCCACTTAAAATTGTTATTCTGACATATGTATTTACATATTTATATTAAATCTAACTATAAAATAAAAAGAAACTGAAATAAACATTTTTCTTTGCTGATTTAAAAAGGAATTGACTTTTAAAAAATTTATATATTACTTGTTTTATGTATTTGTTTTCTCTGTTGACGTAATTCCTCCATTATCTGTGAGAGCAGGCACACTGCCTTGTATTGGGGAAGGATTACGTACGGTCTCATGAGTTGATTTGTTGCACTGTTTATTGTTACGTAACTGAGTGATTTTATCTATCAAATTGAACATTGCATCATGTTTGGATATAATTTAGTTTTGCTATTTGGTTCATTAAGGATTCGGACTAAAAATTTGTAATTGTTGTGTGGTAGACGTTTAGGTTTACGGAAATATTTTTTAACAAATTGAACTCAAACTATGGCCAATGTCGTTTTTATTTTAATATTATAAAGAAAATTTTCGGTCACAACTCTGGTGGCTCCTCTCAAGCTTTCCAATCTACAAACATAAAACAATAATCGTTATTAATTAAAAAATTAAATACACAATAAAATTGAAAGTTTAAAACTTTAAACACAATATGAAACACACAAGCGCTGGATAAAAGTTAGTCAATAACAATCAGGGCTTACACAATCACATTCATACCAATACTGAGATGAGCAGCAGCAAGTTAAAATAAACAGACAGTAGTTCCATCAATCACATGAAGAGGCTTCAAAATATCATTTAATTAATTTGAGAAAGTTAATAAATACTCTTTTCAAAATATTAGTATCTGAAATTCCATTAACACGTTTCTACTTAGATATATAAATCATTCCTGACAATAATCTTTTTTGTTTGTTGCTTTATTTTTTGACTAATGCTCCTTTCTCTCTCATTTTTCCAATTAGACCTATGTTCCTCGATTCTCTGTTTTATAGCTCTACCAGGTTGACTTATATAGCTACAATCACAGTCAATACACGGAATAATATGTACAACATTAGTACTTTCCCCTTTGTCTATAGGGCCTTTAACCAACTGATTAAAAGACTGGATTCTATCAGGAGAAGGGGGGAGATAGAGAGAGAGAGAAAGGGAGAGAGAAAGAGAGCGTATTATTTGTAAAATATTACCTTTTTTTATTTTTATATCCATCAGAACGTCATTTTATTAGAACATCAGGGACTAAATGTATTGTACATAGAAAGTAGGTCATTGTTGGCTGGCGAACCAATAATAAAAGACAACCCTCCATGTTCTAAAGAAGATACATCTATGAACACGGTTTTTCGTGGAATACAAGAAGAAAATTACTCAAGGAAGTTTAAGGAAGAAGCTATGCTCCGTTTTATGTATAAAAGAAATAATTGGTTTTACTATGTTCACGTTTCAGGTTTAACAGAAGTGTAACTAGAGTTTTCTTGTTTTCAAGAATTTCCGGTCTAGTTTTAAAGGTTCTTTGACATTCTCGACCGAAATATGTTCGATCTCCTAAATCACTGTCGATGACTTGGTCGTTTAAATGAGACACTTATGAGGATGGCTTGATCAGATCGAAATAATCTTATCTGTAAGCTGTAATTAAAAAAATAATGTTATCAAAATTTCACAAGTCGCTAATTTGTTAAGTCCAAACTTGAATGAAATCTATGCAGTATAAATATTTTATATCGCTCCAAGTTCTGAGTATTTTTATATTGTGGTTTCATTCGTTTTTTGTTGCATAGTTTTGCTTCGTATTTTAAGCTAGTTGTGTAGCTTACTTCGGTTTCTATCAAACCATTTTATTTTATGTTCGTCTATTTATTATTGTCTGTGGAAAAGCATGTATATTTCATTAGAGTTGGCGATTCTACAGAGGACATACAGGAATTTGATATCCAGTACCACGTCCGGTACAAAGCTTTCTGGCAAGACAACCATTAAAAAAAAAGAATCAGTCAATATTTATAACAATGTTAGGAAACTTCTGCAACCTAAATAAGACCCACAAAGCATCAAATAGATACAAATAAGCCGTTGAAAGCAAAACAATAAGAGACAATAACCACAGAGACGCTAAAATGTTGTTAGCATTTTTCGACTCTTTTAGCATTTTTAAACATTAACCTATTTTTCATTATTCGTAACAGACATGAATTTTTCCAGTATCACTTTAACATAATAAACATTTACATATTTGCTAATAATTTTGCAAACCAACAATTTCTTAAGGATGGAAAGAGGAATGAATTTTATAATATTTATTTCTCAAAAGAGTTGGTTACATACTGTTAATTTTATATTACTATAAAATCACCTACATTTCCTCGTATTGAGAAGGGATTATGCACAGTGTCGTGAGGTAACCCTTCGTGGCAGTTGAAAAATTAGGAAAGATTTGTCTATCTATGTAAATAATTTATTTTGTTTATAGATATCTTGGTTTTGTTAATTAATTAAATCAGGTGTTTTTATAAATAACCTAATACTGCAAAACGATTTTTACATTTATAAAAGTAGCATGCTTACTATAACACCACCAATAGCTCCGAGGGTGATATCAAAACTCAATTTTCGATTGATACAATTTTGTAAAATAAATACAATATTTCCTTGCAATATCATATTTCTCTACATCTGAAACATAGGATATTTTTTTCTTTTTCAACTTCTCTTCATTTATCCAAGAAGTAGTGTACAGATGAATCAATTATTAAAAGTGCGTTTCAAGTGATACTGAGTGCCGCTGATACTGACGTCATCGTTGCAGTTATGGCTTCCATCTAGCTCCTATCGCCTACCGAAAACATTATTTATACTTTCTTAATCAACAAACTTGTCAGTAATCATTTCCATGATTTAAAATCCTCCAAATTTGATATCTCTTTACATCGGATTTGATCTGTGTGCGAGGTGCGACACTGTACGCTTGAGATATGACTCTTCTCGATTCTATGGTATGTTTTAATTATTTGGTAACTCCCCGCTACCTGCTAATTCTTTCCAGGCGAATTTTACCTCAATGCGGTCATTCTTTGTCCTTGGAGGTAAACAGAGGTTTGGGTGAAACAGGAAGAGGGATGCTTTAGAGATTGAAAGATCACTTCAACAAACTGTTGTTTCTTGAATAAAATAATTATATATTTTTGATCTGTGAAAACTTGCTATTTGTGTATTAATTTCAAAGAAATGAAGGAAACTGTTATTTCCCTAAAACGTTGATTTTAATTCTAACAAAATGTGCGATTAAAATGCTTTCAGCCAATGAGAGACACGACGGAGTGCTACAACGCAGACCAATGTTGAGACATTCTGAGAATTTTATCTTGCGTCTGCAGTGACAGCAAAGTAGGGTGATAAGATTGATTTTAATTGCAGGAGAATGTGAGATTAAAATGCTTTCAGCCAATGAGAGACACGACGGAGTGCTACAACGCATACCAAAGTTGAGACATTCTGAGAATTTTATCTTGCGTCTGCAGTGACAGCAAAGTACGGTGATAAGGTTGATTTTAATTGCAGCAAAATGTGAGATCAAAATGCTTTCAGCCATTGCGAGACATTCTGAGAATTTTATTTTGCTTCTGCACTGACAGCAAAGTAGGGTCATAAGGCTGATTTTAATTGCAGCAAAATGTGAGATTAAAATGCATTCAGCCAATGAGAGACACGACGGAGTGCTGCAACGCGGACCAAAGTTGGGACTTTCTAATAATTTTATCTTGCGTCTGCAGTGACAGCAAAGTAGGGTGATAAGATTGATTTTAATTGCAGGAGAATGTGAGATTAAAATGCTTTCAGCCAATGAGAGACACGACGGAGTGCTACAACGCAGACCAATGTTGAGACATTCTGAGAATTTTATCTTGCGTCTGCAGTGACAGCAAAGTAGGGTGATAAGATTGATTTTAATTGCAGGAGAATGTGAGATTAAAATGCTTTCAGCCAATGAGAGACACGACGGAGTGCTACAACGCAGACCAATGTTGAGACATTCTGAGAATTTTATCTTGCGTCGGCAGTGACAGCAAAGTACGGTGATAAGGTTGATTTTAATTGCAGCAAAATGTGAGATCAAAATGCTTTCAGCCATTGCGAGACATTCTGAGAATTTTATTTTGCTTCTGCACTGACAGCAAAGTAGGGTGATAAGGCTGATTTTAATTGCAGCAAAATGTGAGATTAAAATGCATTCAGCCAATGAGAGACACGACGGAGTGCTGCAACGCGGACCAAAGTTGGGACTTTCTAAGAATTTTATCTTGCGTTCGCAGTGACAGAAAAGTAGGGTGAAGGAGTTGATTTATAACAGCTGGTTTTCCGAGGTTTGATACTTCCGTTAACGTAAAGCAAATCTTAAAGTTATAAAGTCCATAAAATGTAATAGGACTTTTTGCATTAACATTGTACTGTCTATTGATCATACTGACAGTAATCTGGATTTCCTTCTTAATTTGTAAGTGGCTGAATTATTGTATTCACACTCATGATGTGATTTGAATTTATATCATGCTTTATTATTAAATTATTCTTTCGCATGTTGGATATAATGGAATAATAAAATATTATTATGTGGGTATTATTATTATGTAACTATATAATTTTAAAATAATTATTTTTAATAATTTAAATTAAAATAGTGAAAATTACTTTACAAAACGTCAAATTTTCTTTGTATTTTCGTCATTTTATTTGAATTAGGCAACCCTCGTCTGTAATAAACATATTTACATTAAACTACGTATAGTACAAATCACGTCGTAAATACTATAAATCTTATTACACTTTGATATTACTTGCGAGCAGCCTTTTTGTTAATTAAAGATTGTTAAATTGTTAACTTAACAACCTTTAGTTAATAAAACGTCTGGCCGCAAGTAATATCAAAGTGTTATAGGTAATTGACCACCAGCTCGTCATTAACAGCATCAAGATTTCGATATTTACTATAAACCTGTTTACGTATGAGTTCAGGTTTTGATGTTTAACATCAACGCCTACATCATACTATGTAAAGCGTAATCAATAAACTTATATATTCAGATATTACTATCAAAAATACTCATTTAACACCACCGCAAGCACGCAACACACACAAACACAATTATTCTCTCAGTCTCTCTTTTTCTCTCACAACCTGTCTCTTTCTCTCTCTCTCTCCCCTCTCTCTCTCTTATCTCTCTTTCTCTAACACTCACTCACACATGTAAACACTGTCACGATCCACCTATTATACTTCTTTTGTCTCATGCCAATCCGATGAATACGTAAATAGGTCTGTAAGCTGTTAATATTTTGGGGCTTAAAAAAACAAACTTGCATCGTATGTTGAACAACTGAAAAAAACAGCTCAAAATATGTCATACATCGACTCAGCTGACGATGACCTGGTTCGTAACGATGACCAGCCTAACAACGAAACAACCAAACCGACCCTACCTTACATTACCAGTTGGAGTTCAGGCACCTGTCAACTGTCAAGGAGAATCTGCTGGTGGAAAATATTTTCAGAGATATTCTTAAAAACCCCCTTATTCAATATGCTAGCTCAAATGTTTAGTGTCGTCCCAAGGGTGAATACTTAATTAACAGTATCCATGTAATAAAATTTTATTACCTTTATATTAGGTTTTATGCTGGTAAGACTATAAACTCAATAATTTAGTTCCATAGAGATTTTAATTACTGAATTAATTGAATCTTTTAACTAATTAAAATAAATTTATTAGCTCAAATTATCTTTCTTGTTACTCTAGTTTTTTTTACAATAAAGTCCCAAAAATATAGAAATATAACAAAACATGACATATGCTGGAATTATTTGTATTGTTAAAGGTAAAATCTTACATATTTATTTTAATGCATGATGAATTAATGCCCTATGTTTAGCTTCATTTCCATCAAATTATTTGAATTTTTATTAGACTTAATAAAAGTTTTGACACTATTTTTTGGAAAATTGGACTTACTTAGTACTCCTTTGACTACTCAAAACGTACAACCTATATTTACTTTTATGTAATATTTCTGAAATTTTGGTTTTCTGATAATGTCAAATTCTATGATTGAAACAATTCATTTAGATATTACTTTTCTCTGACGTTGGATTTGACTTTATTGTTCGTTAAACTGTACAGGCGTATATACAAGCTATACGTTTTTTAATTTTCTTATTAAATTTTACAGCATAGATCATTTAATAAATATATACATTCATTCCAGAGTATATTCTTAAGTTCAACCAATTTGACAGCCCTTTCACTTGGGTTGCAAGTAACGAAAGCATACAGTATGTACATACGAGAATTCCCAATATCACTTGCATCAGAAAATGTAACATTCATATTAAGGAATTATAACAATTATATTATATCAACAATTATTAATTAAACAACAATTAATTATGTTATTTATGTTAGTTATTATATCAACAATTATTAAAAAAAGATGTATGCCTTAAACTAAATACTTTGGTGAAACCATGAAGTTGATGAAAACTACATGACTTCAGCACTAAAAAACATATATAAGCAAAAGAGTATCAACTTACAACCTTATAACAGTTCATAATATTATCAAATATTGACAAATACCATATTCCTATCTTAGTGATGACAAATATTTACCGACTAAAGATATACTCTGGAAGAAAATCAAATCAGAACGAGTAATATTACTAAAAATAATACATTATCGCAGATAACTTATGAAATCTCTACCACCCACCCCGAACCCAACCTCAAATTCGTGACTCCCAGGTCAAAATGACTAGCGTTAGGATCGAGACAGTGTAACTAGTAACAAAACTTGTAGTACCAAAATCCAGGAACACAACAATCTTATGTGTATGTATGTGTGTGTGTGTGTGTGTGTGTGTGTGTGTGTGTGTGTGTCTGTGTGTGTGTAGTATGTGTGTGTGTGTGTGTGTGTGTGTGTGTGTGTGTGTGTGTGTGTGTGTGTGTGTGTGTGTGTGTGTGTGTGTGTAGTGTGTGTGAGTGTGTGTGTGTGTGTGTGTGTGTGTGTGTGTTTTTTTTGTGTGTGAATGTGTATGTGTGTGTGTATTTGTGTTTGTGTGTGTCTGTGTTTGTGTGTGTCTGTGTGTGTGTGTTTTGTTTGTTGTGTGTTATCTGTGAGTGTGTTGTGTGTGGAGTGTATGTATGTATGTCGGTGTGAGTATGTGTGTGTGTGTGTGTGTGTGTGTGTGTGTGTGTGTGTGTGTATGTGTGTGTGTGTGTGTGTGTGTGTGTGTGTGTGTGTGTGTGTGTGTGTGTGTGTGTGTGTGTGTGTGTGTGTGTGTGTGTGTGTGTGTGTGTGAGTATGTGTGTGTGTGTGTGTGTGTGTGTGTGTGTGTGTGTGTGTGTGTGTGTGTGTGTGTGTGTGTGTGTGTGTGTGTGTGTGTGTGTGTGTGTGTGTGTGTGTGTGTGTGTGTGTGTGTGTGTGTGTGTGTGTGTGTGTTGCAATGTCACCCCCGTGCGCTCACTCCGCTTCGGTTTCGGTGTTGTTGCAGTAATTATTCATTTATTATATATTTATATATCTGCTGCTCACGCCGTTTTGTGTACCGTGTTAAGATCCCTAAATTTTGTCTTGTGTTCCCGCGTAACGTACCACGCCTAAATGCAAGCCTATTCCCGCTGACTTCTACCTTAACCTTTGTATGAACTCCCCTAAGGTTTGTTGGGTCTGTATTTAGTCACACATGTCAGTAAAATAGTCAGCTGAAAAAAAACAACATTTATATGAACTCACAAAATTCAAAGAATCTTACCACTTCATGAGATTTGCAGGCACAGCAAGGGGACGTGCAAAATATGATCATGTTTAAGATACCTATTTTAAAAGGCTCCTTTGTTCTTTAAACATGATCTTCCAGTAGACATCGTCTCTGGGCTTCAATCCAAAAAAACAACTAATTTTTAGAAGAGCTCATTTAAATTGTTCTCAGGGGAGAACTCGTTTGAAGAAACATTAGGTTCGGAATTTTATATATTTATTAATTAATGAAATTTAATTAAATCTGTACTTTAATTTTATAATCATTATATATCAGTTGGTCAAACTAAAAGTTTTTATTGGTTGTTCAACACAGGATAAATTCAAATACTGTAAGTTTTTATAATGCATTTAATTACTGATTTTAAACTAAAATAATCTTCTTTTTAAATAAAACATATTTACCTCTCTCTTTATCTTCACAAATTATTAATTAAAAGTTCGTTATTTTTCACATATTTAAATCCTACACTTCATATACAATTCATTAATTACATTTACACATTTTAAAACAAAATCATTTTTGCAAATTTAACATATTACAAAATTTTATCTTCTTATTTCAAGATTGAATTGGTAAATTCACATTTTATTATAAATAATTTTAAAATTTATATAATTCAATAAATCTGGTCTTCTTGAAAATGATTGGCTTATGCCCAAAACCACTAAATTTAATATTTATTATTAATTATTTAAACATTTTTGTTATACTAATTAATTTTATTACTTTTAAGATTTATTTAATTTTTCAACATAGAATGAAATCATTGTTTAAGTTTAATTGGTAATTTTGAATATAATAAGTTTACCTGACTAAATTTGACGTAATTTGTATATAATAGAGAAAATTACTTGCCAAGGATTTCTGTGCCGGTCCTAGAGTCCTCTCGTCTGGATTCCCTGGTCCCTGGACATCGGAAGTTGCCATCCCTGGTCAGTCGATGGAAGTCTTTCTCCATTTCCGCACCTGGAGGCTGAGTTTGGAGCCTTCGTCCATGGATGAAAGTAGACGGCAGGAACGTGGCCATTTTTTGTTCCATCTGGCCTGATGATGGTTGTCCTAGGCGTTGACCGACGTAACGACCGTTAGCACCTCGTATTAAAATTTTTTACAGACTGCCTTACAGGTCCCTAAGTTCCTGTATTTATTGCGGCTATGTAACCGTTCCCCTCCGCTTTAAGCTCGTCGCTATCTCCGTGCTTGTTTCTTGTACGGGCGGGTTGGACAACGTATTAGTTTTAACTTGCATAATTTTGTTATCTGTTTTAGAACACTGAAAAATGTCTATTATTTTAAAATGGCTGTAACGTTTTTGTTATTTGAGTTTTTTAAATTCTGTTTTCACTATTGTTTATTATGGATTTTTCTGGTCATTTCAAACTGTCGATGATAGTTCTACGTGGCCTAGTTCTCAAGTTAGCATTTTTCGGCACTTAGAAATTTTTCACTTTACTCTCGTTTGTCAAATTTAGTTAGTTATTACAGTTTCATGCTATTATAATTTTTAATTTGTCTTAATAATACTTATTCAAAATTTTACTGACTTCTTGATTCTTTACTATGTTTATTATACCATAAATTAAAACCTTATTATTCAAATATTGAAATTGTTATTAAAATCAAAAGGAAACTATTAATTTATTTAATTTGAACGGTAATTCAGACCGTTAGTGTGTGTGTGTTTGAAAGTGTGTTTGTGTGTGTTGTGTGTGTTGCGTAAGTGTTAGGCAGTGTTAGGAATATCATGGAATTATTCTTTATAAGCTAAAATGGACATACAAAGCTTTCATTGCAGACACAACGTCATAACCTCTCCCCCTCCACACCAAGGATAGTTATATCCTCTCCTTACTTCTACCTGTATCATTTCTGTTCTAGTTTTCTTCAGGTTGTTCTATCGCCTAGACATATCAGTTTGCTCGAAATAGAGACCAAGTTCATGGATTTCAGGTTTTTTTAACAAAAGAAGGAATAATAAAAGTCTATATAATGGTCAGCTACTCCCTAAAATTATAACGAATTTCTAAGCATATGCTAAAAGTTGTATTACAATTTATATTTTATAAGTATTTCCATATTTATTAAAATTCACTAAATGGGTGTTATTAGCAAAACCTGTATGATGTTATAAATTTCTATGAGTTTGTCCATCTACACTGAGTATTATTTCTAATATTTAAAAAAGTTTATGAATTTGTTTTAAAGAAAATTCTTCTTTTTATTAGCTTATATAAAGCCCTGATAGTAGCAAATAAGTATTTCAAGCCCTTTATTTTATTAAATGTATTCTACACCTTATTGAATCCCACCCAACTACATTCATTTAATATATTTGTAGGTGTAAGTGCTTACAGTCACTATGGCACTACGCTCCATTACTCTGGCCACAAGAGTACCTGAATACCTTTGTATGGTAATGACTACACGACTGTCTCACGCATTACATTAACTCACCAAGTCGCCCAAAGTGTAACAGGTTCCACTTCTAGCGAGGGGACTTAACTAATACAACAATGCTTTCTAGTTAAATATTTTCGGAAGGAAATCCAATATAGCACTTGCCTCATTCTTTATTCGTAGGTTCTTTAAAAATCTCACGATAAATTAACGATATACTTTGTAACAAATACCATATGTCACATTTTCAAGCGTTGAACTATAAATACAATATTTTACGGTATAATGAAAACCTTTCTTTACTCTGATAGTATTTTACTTGGTGACTTGTTCTTATAAATATTACCACTTAGATTTATTTTGTTACAAAAAGTAACAAGTGAATATTCCAGAGATTTTGATCACATAAGATGAAGGAGAAAAATAATAAAATATTGCTGAATGTAAAACTATAACTTTAAAATGCAAAGGTTCTGTGGGAAAGTTTTTGTGTCGGTAATCATTCGAGCGTGCACTATGGTTCCACATACGGATGCAAAACATAAAGTTGTTGAAAAACGATATCACGTTAGGTTGAATTAACCATATCGTTGAAAGATAAATGTCGTTAAAATGTTCGACAAAGTATTCCTAAAAGAAAATAAATTTTATTGTTTACAAAGATATTCACTTCCACTTGTTTAAAAATAAGTGTGTATGTCTGTTTTTTTTTCAATTTGAATTTGACGAAAACAACAAATTAGTTAACATACATAATGCCCTGTTTTTCTTTCAACATCACCATTGTCTAGAAATTTGTGTTGAAGTTGACATTGCTGGCGACTATTAGAGTAATTGTGAAATAATTTTGTTACTTAAGCCCTTAATAAATGCAATCGCCTTTATAGTTGCACATTTTTTTAAAATGAAGCAGCAGTTTGATAGAGACACTCAATTTGAACAAACTAAGCTGAAATATTATTAATGTGTAGTAAAATTAGTAAAAACTTTAGAGTACGAAGTTAAGAGCCAAAGAATGTTAAAAATATTAGATTATACTCTATAGATGATTCTACAGTATGTACGACTTTTGTGAATCTTAAACATTTTATGACACAGATTATAAACAACGAGTCATAAAAACAACAGGTGGTATATGAAATTATATGTTTTAACACAATTTGCCACATAGTTCTGTTATCACATAATTTGTTGTCGCATATTCTGTTAAAAGTTAATTTATCACCTAATTTTCGATTACAAAATTTGGTAATTTGTTATTTCATATTTTATCGTATAATTTAATCAAATAACCATAACTTCTGAACATTCTTGAAAATTGTTTTTTTTTAATATAACTAAACGTAAACTATAAATTAGTTATTATTATAATTCAAGACAGTTTGCAGCTTCCAGTTGTGCTGTGAGAAATGTTTGTAGAAAGAAAGATGTTGATAAATGAAGAGTGTAGCAGAGGAGCGCCTAGCCCCTCGGCTCTTATTTCCCTTGCCAATGAACACTTTTGTTAGCTTTACTGTTGGGAGCACTATTACCCAGGTAATGACACCACTACCCTCACGAATCCAACCTCAAACTCGTGACTCCCGTTTGGGAGACTAGCGTCAGGCCCGTGCCTCATACCCTGTCTGATTAGTTGGGTCCAGGTAGTACAATCAGTCCTTTTTCCACATTCGGTTTGTCAGGACCCCAAGCTAGGGAATTTGTCCTAGGGAGGCATAAGCTAGCCCTTTGGACCTTGAAATCTATAGTTGAAGACAGGTGTTATAATAAACCTTCACCCTATGGAAAAACGTCCAAAGTGTGTCGCCATGTTCCTAAAGTATTGCTTGCGTCTAAGAAAAGTTATTCCACAAACTAAACAAAAATAATATTATAATGAGATAATAATTCTGAAAAATTTATTTCACTTGAAAATATTAAAGCATACATCGAAATTACATTTAAGTAAAAAGTTGAAATTAGTTTGATTTTTAAAACCCTTCTGGATAATTATTTCAATGGAGGAGAACCTGACATGTTTTTTACTCTTATCAACAAAACGTTCCACTAAGGGAAGGAGTTTACAGTTAAAAACAATTATAATCAACCAATGAAAATTAAAAGATTTAGTGAAACTATTCTCTTAAAAAAGTACATTTTACTCCGGTTGATTTCGGAATTTTCTTCGTCATAATGACTTAATCAAAGACTTAATCTAAGCATGCTCTATTAAATCTGATGAATATTAATTTTTTGTCCTTCCATATAATTAAAGCAATTTAAATATCAAATAAAATACGGATGAAAAATAATTTATTACAAATGTAAGGGGTGTAAAAGGGAGGGAAAGATTTATATTAGCGCACTCGTGCACACACCTAATCCCTAGATTAGAAGTGTTCATAGCCCTCGGGGCATTGCTCATTGTATTACAAGCACTGTTCAAGTGGTTTAAATAAAATTCATAATTTATTAACTTTAAATCTCGGTGTTTATACAACATAAAACTGATTTGAAGCTTCTTTTTTTTATTTATTTAGCTTGCTTAAAGGGAATATCAGCTGTAAATTCAAGCCGATTTTAAAATCCTTTGAGAGTTGTAACTAAAGCATTTATTTCAGAATTAATAAGGGATCATAGCTGATTAGTAGGGTAGTTTTTAAGGTATCATTACTGTTAATGACACTGCTTCTTTCTACACTGTTCTTTTCAGTTACCAGCAAGTTTACCGTAGTGCGAAGACGTAGAAGGCTAAATGTCATTATTTTCTCTGTCGCATAAACTGCCATTGAAGGCACCATTTAAATCATCATGTCATTTACAAAGGCATGGTCAAACATAAAAGTGTATTGTCTTCCAACATCTAGATTGTTATTTCCACGAAACCACTATAAGCAATTGAAATAGCACCCAGTTGGTTTATAGTTTTCGATAAAATCCAAACTCATAAATCATGCTTCGATGCAGAACATTAGTATACCCCTGTTACGGTGGTAGAATAGTAGGACGATAAGTTTGCCACTACCATGGCGAAACATTGTTGTTCAGCAAATCCGGATTGCAATAATCCCTTGTTGCTTTGATCCCAGGAGGCACGAACAATTCGCGATAAACCGTTATTTGGCATTTAGGCAGTCAGTTGAAACAGCGGTAGCTTGTTAGTGGCATGCGTTTATTCGTTGCTGCTGAGGTGTAATAACGCGGACAATATTTTGTGTATAGAATCATTCAAATAGATTTACCCTTTCATCCTTGTATAGTGGGTTATTTACCATTTGGAATAAACCAATAGAGTTTAGACCATCTCTATAGAGATGTTCAGTTAAACGATTTCTACAGTTTCAGTTACTACAACAATTCCTACATCTGTGTTCGCACCAGGGAACATTCCCGGCAGTTTTTCGCTGACTTCAAAGATATCGAGAACAAGTATCGTCCTTTGAAACCGTACTGACATAACATCCCAGGAAATATGATAACATTTACATAGGGAATGATGCGTTGAATTAAACTTCGTTCAGGCTCCGTCAATACCACAATTTAATCAGGAGCTTCTCCCGGAAGGTATTATTAGTTGAGATAAAATCAGTCGCATCAGCTACCCGTCGAGCATAGGCCGCCCTTGAGGGTTTTAGCCTAGTTTCACGCTCCTGAGGGGTCTCCCTAGCTCTTAATTCAGAGTATCATAACCTGTAAGCTCCTAGTCGAGAAGATTACTCTTCGTAAATCTCTGTCATTATTGTTTGAGAATGGCGGCATGCACCGCGAGAAAACGCATCAGGAGTCTCGTTTGCTCTTGCTTGAGTATGTCGATGCACATTATCGGCAAGTCACCTCATCTCGCACGACCTCACTTGAGCAATTCTTTTCTTATCATTTTCGATCTTGCACTGTTGTTCGCGACGTTCTCGCTTACGGCATTTATTTAATCGGGCAAACTTATCTGCTTCAGATTCCTGTTGCAGCGTAACTTGCCGTGTATGCTTCTTCTCCTGTAATCGGAGCTTCCGTTGATGTGTCGTCGTTATAACCATTGCAACAATTGTCACAAACACAACATTCGCTCAAACGGTTTGCACGTTATTGAATGCAGGCTTGACAGCGAAAATCCAGGGCACTATTCCTTAACCAAACGTACGTGAAGCGTGTTGTTTCCAATGGAAGATGGAATAATACGTTAAACTAGAGGCGTGAAACGCGATTCCACACACAGGTACATCTGCACACGTAAGTTCTGCAGTTCACACGTGTAAACAAGCAAATCACACTTGTTTAAACAATTAATGTTTAAACAAAACTTAAAGTGAGTGAATGTTGTATTGACATCCAGTTCTGACCTGTAAGTAAAACTTCAAGTCTGTAGCTCGTAAACAAAATTTTATTTGTACAAACAATCTTGCAAACAAGGAATAGAAGGAATACCAGGTTATTATTCAATTCTGACAAATATTTTAAAACATTTACTAGGTCATCACTCAAACTCGATTTGTTTCAACAAAAATTGTTTGAACAAATTTAGAAGCAAGAAACTAGGTGAATGGTGCATTGTCATTTAATTCAGACCTATGTTTAAATTACAGGTTTCATAAAATTTTAATTGTTTCAATACATTTATTTAGTCAATAAAGTTATACACGAAGTAAATAATTAGCTAAATACTAGTAAATAACCAGTAGTACCAGTAATAAAATACCAGTAAATAATGAGTTAGGTGTTTTCCGTTTCCCAGTTCTAATAACTCTTCATATGAGCTAGATATGTACCGTTACCCAATTCTGATAACTCTTTATATGAGCTAGGTATGTACCGTCTCCCAATTCTGATAACTCAGTTCTTATGAGCTAGGTATGTACCGTTTCCCAATTCTGATGACCCTTTTCAAATGAGCTGAGTATGTACCGTTGCCCAATTCTGATAACTCTTCATATGAGCTAGATATGTGCCGTTTCCCTATTCTGACAACTCTTCATATGAGCTAGATATGTACCGTTGCCAAATTCTGATGACCCTTTTCAAATGAGCTAAGTATGTACCGTTGCCCAATTCTGATAACCCTTTTCAAATGAGCTATTTATGTACCGTTGCCCAATTCTGATAACTCTCTTCATATCAGATAGGTATGTACCATTTCCCAATTCTGATAACTCTTCATATGAGCTAGGTATGTACCATTTCCCAATTCTGATAACTCTTCATATGAGCTAGGTATGTACCGTTTCCCAATTCTGATGACCCTTTTCAAATGAGCTGAGTATGTACCGTTGCCCAATTCTGATAACTCTTCATATGAGCTAGATATGTGCCGTTTCCCAATTCTGATAACTCTTCATATGAGCTAGGTATGTACTTGCCAAATTCTGATGACCCTTTTCAAATGAGCTAAGTATGTACCGTTGCCCAATTCTGAAAACTCTCTTCATATGAGATAGGTATGTACCGTTTCCCAATTCTGATGACCCTTTTCAAATAAGCTAATTATGTACCGTTGCCCAATTCTGATGACCTTTTCGTATGAGCTAGGTATGCTCCCCTGACCAACTTTGATAATCATTTTCCGTGTAGATTTGATGACTAGGCGTGCTGGAGTGGCGAGGGAAGAGTCACGCCACCTTTCAGTGTGTGCTATTTAAGCCCAGTTATTACAAACCTAACTTGCTAAGTTGTCTTGAAATTGACAGTTTTACATATTTGATAGTAATTTCGTGTCAAATAATTTAGCTGTAAACAAAACGAATTTGTAAGTTTTAGGTGTTTCACAAATGCGACACCTTTTCGTTACAAACCGCGTCCGATTGCCAGATAAGAAATTTTTTGTCTGCACAGACAAACATCCAGAAAGGAGTAAAACTAGGCTTTGAGCTTTTGTCGTTGTTAAACTACTATAAAAGGTTTTAAATGGAATAAAAGCGAACCTCAATGTAAATAGAGGAATTATTAACGACATTTGGTTTATTATAATGGGCAAAATGTGCTAAAACCTTTAGACTTTAGTTATTACGGAACAAAAGCCAGACAAAGTAGATTAATTTCACACACGAGGAGTACGAATACGTAAAACCATAACTTGTACGCTGCAGACTGTAGATACGGTAGAGAAATTACGTTAAGAACAGAAAGAGACAGATGTTGATTCAATCATCTAAAAAGGGTATTTGTCTGCCTACAAGCAATGGAGCGAGGTTGAAACGCCTTACTGCTTTCTGTCCTCACTTTCCAAGCTTAGGCATGCTGTTTAACGTTTTCCAGCAAAAATAGTACTTAATAAGTCATTCATTGACTGTATTTATGATCAGAGCATTCTAGGTATATTAATTGGCCAGGACGTATCATATCGCTCGCAGCTGTTACCTAACGAGTCAATCATCCCCACTAAGCCCCTAATGTACTATCATCCCCACTAAATAAATCGACTTTCTAACCTAATTCATAATTTTTAAATTTCTATCGAATATTTAAAATCATCATAATAATATCAGAAAACTAATACTAAATACGATGTATTTTGTTCAACAAAAAAAAACTTTGTCCTCATTATACGATGATGTATTTTGTAGTACCTCAAGTTCACACACGTAACCCTTAGTGAATTACTCCTTTACCTTAGGGGTAGACTCTTACATTACCCGTGGTTCTCTGTAGTGTCCAATTATAAACTTACGTTCGAAAACCTTGAACGATGCTATAATTTAAATATTACTTTTTCAGCTCCAGCTTTTTCAAGTCTGTCATTTTACAAATAGTGTATAATAATACAGCTAAGCTGCAGTAGAGTTCAGATGGGTGCAATAACAACTAGAAATTTAATAGTACACTACACACTTAACAACGTAGCATAATATTAATCACACCACACTTCGACGTAGCTGCTTCACTTTATATTAATTGTTATAACACTAAAAGCGTTTTATCAGGTACAGGGTGGTTACCATTCTATGTCTGACCATACACCACATTTCCCCCAATTTGAAATATCTCGTATTTAGCTATCTGAATATTTATAGATTATTTTATGCCTTATATCAAACGTGTCGATCTGTATAACGGCTACACGTATCCATTTAAAACCTAACTTTCCTCACCTTTCGTTCTAAGGTTTCCAAAAATTTTGGTCAGTTTATTTTTTCTCTCTACCCCCTTCCCAGTTTCTCTCTCTCTTTCTCTCTTTCTCTCTCTCTCTCTCTCTCTCTCTATATATATATATATATATATATATATATATATATATATATATATATATATATATATATATATATATAAAATATATTAATATATAAATATTAATATAAATATATATATAAATATATAATATATATATATATATATATATATATATATATATACATATATATAAGTTATATGAACATTTTATGTGAACATTTCATAATTAAATGCGTGCTAGGAAAATTCCTGCTTACTTAGGTTTTGTAGGTGGTGAGAACAGAGCCCCGGCAGTGTGTAAGTCGCCTCTGTATCGCACAGACGTTCTCCACTCCAATTGAGTGCATATCAATTGTATTGTTTTATTAAGTATAATTTATGTAACAGTTTTCCAAATTAATTGTTTATTAAATTCAAAGGTTTGTAAAAATAAAAATAATTTTTAAAAACCTTTCGTGCTTAATATAACACGTAACTGGCGCAGTCGGTAGGACATCTCGGGAGAATTAATGAACATAATTTTTATCGATTTCAATCGTTAACCGAGATACTGCAAAAACTCGATTCATTACCGAGCGCATATCTGTAACGACATCAAGAAACTTAAGTAGAGTGAATATCTACAACCACTTAATAGAGCGCATATCTATTAGGAGCAAGAGTGAATATCGTGAAAGTGAAAAGTGAAAAGTGAAATAGTAGTCAAATGAGCAAAGTATTTTGGATCCACTTGTAAGTAGATCGTAAGAAATAGATTTAAGAAAAAGTAGAGTAAATACTTTTTAATTTTGAGTATTTCCACTAGACAGACAGACAGGCCTTCTAGACAAACGAATTTGTATCAAATGACCGGACAAGGAGCCGAAAAAAGACGATTACACTATGTACCAGACTAATGGACAAGAATCATTCGCTTTTGAAGAAGATCTCGGGAAAGAACAGTACTTCGAAGAATCCCAAAATTTAACAGACAATTACGAAGAAGAGACCGTTAAAATCGATCAGGACGATTTTTTAGGACATAAAAGCCTCGGAATCGATTTTCAATAATGAATCTACAAAGCGAAAATAACGAGCTACCATTTATATACGACACAGACACCAAATCTAGAATATTAATTGACACAGGCAGTACTAGATCATTTATGCGAAAATCTTTAGGTTGGAAAAATTTTAAAACAAGCATAAAAAAGGAGCCGTTTGAAGTAATCACCGCACACGGCACTTCAAAAGAAAAATTTTGCTGCACCATACCTCTGTTGTCTAAAAAAGCAATTAAATTTTATTTATTTGACTTTCATCAGAATTTCGACCTATTACTCGGGCTAGACAATATAAAGGATTTAGGAATAAGCTTAGACCTTATAAATAATAAATTAATACTTTGTGATGAGGAAATCCCTATTCAATATTTTAACACTGAAAAAGGAAGTTGTAATAAAACGGTCAGCACGTCAATAAAGCAGGAACAATTTAGTTATGTTATACAAGCCCGCACTAGCCAAACAGTTAAATTAAAAATACAAAATATTCATAATTGAGAAGGTATTTTACCACACAAACAAGTGAACGGATTAGAAATTCCGCAGTGTATAGTTTCAGTGCATAAGGGTGAAGCCTATTAACATATTATAAACAATACGGAAGAAAATGTAAAATTAACAATAATTAAACCATTAGAAGTAAAATCTTTAGGGGAATATAATATTTTCAAACCTGATACAATGCAAACGAACACTAATTTCAATATGATCGATTATAAACAAACAAAATCAGGAAGTAAAAATTTCGATTTATCAAAATTTAGGATGGAACACATGAACTTGGAAGAACAATTCGCCGTAACAAATTTATTAAAAGAATATGCTGATTTATTTCATATTGATGGAAACAATTTAACCTTTACCAACCAAATAAAACATGTTATTAGGACTACTGATGAAATTCCCGTGTACTCTAGAAATTATAGATATCCAGAGATTTACAAGAACGAAATTAATAAACAAACTGAGGACATGCTTGTACAAGGAATTATTAGACCTTCAAATTCTCCATGGAACTCTCCTGTCTGGATTGTACCCAAAAAACAAGACGCTTCTGGCAAAAGAAAATTTCGATTAGTAATAGATTTTAGAGGATTAAACAAAAAAACAATTGACGATAAATTTCCCTTGCCAAACATTACCGACATATTAGATAAATTAGGACGATCTCAGTATTTTACGACTTTAGATTTAGCCTCAGGATTTCACCAAGTAGAAATGGATAAAAATAGCATAGAAAAAACAGCGTTTTCAACAGAAACAGGACACTACGAATTTTTAAGAATGCCATTTGGACTAAAGAATAGCCCCCCTACATTTCAAAGAATTATGAATAATATTCTGTGAGGCATTCAAAGTGAAACATGTTTAGTTTATCTAGACGACATTATAATTTATTCCACTAGACTCGAAGAACATATACAAAGACTTAAAGAAGTATTCGACAGATTACGCAAAGCCAACTTTAAAGTACAGCTGGATAAAACAGAATTTTTAAGAAAAGAAGTAGCATATCTAGGGCATGTTGTTACACCGGAGGGCGTAAAACCCAACCCAGCAAAGATTTTGGCAATCAAGTACAATCCAATACCTAAAACCACCAAACAAATTAAAGGCTTTTTAGGACTATTAGGCTATTATCGAAAATTTATTAAAAACTTCGCCAAGATAACAAAACCGTTTACTAACTGTTTAAAAAAAATGCAAAAATAAACATAGAAAATCCAGACTTTATAGAATGTTTTGAAACATGTAAAAATATATTGACTAATGAGCCCCTTCTACAATACCCAGATTTTGAAAAGGAGTTTATTCTAACGACAGACGCTAGTAATTTTGCACTAGGAGCAATTTTAAGCCAGGACAAAAATGGAAAAGACCTTCCTATTGCGTATGCCAGCAGAATTTTAAACGACAGCGAAACTAATTACTCCGCGATTGAAAAAGAATTATTAGCAATAGTATGGGCCACAAAACACTTCAGGCCTTATTTATTTTGGAGAAAATTTAAAATTTATACAGACCATAAACCTTTACAATGGTTATTTTCAGTTAAAGAACCAAATTCCAAACTTTTAAGATGGAGATTAAAATTAGAAGAATATGATTATGACATAAGATACAAAAAAGGCAAATTAAACCAAAATGCAGACGCTTTGTCTAGAATACAATTGAATGTTACTGACAAAAGTTCAACGAACACCCAACACACTGTAGAACCAGACCTTGAGTTATCTCCAGCTGGCTTACTGCAACGTTACTTCCCGGAACTAAATGATAACGAATCTATGGTCGTACAACTCGACGCAACAAATAACGCCAACTTAGAGTACGATCAAGAAAGTGACAATCAAACCGTGCACTCCAATTTTGAAGGGAACACCCAAATAGAAATACCAATTTCCGAAGAGCCTGTAAACTTTGGAAAAAAATCAAATATTTTTATCATTAGTAAAATATTAGCCGTAGAAAGTATAAATTATAAAACTATTCGGAACTTCAAAAAATCGTTTAATAGTCGAAATATCGGAAAATAATTTTAAAGAGGACATAGTTAATTTTGTAAAATCATATTTGGTACCCAAAATAAAATATAATCTATATTTTGAAGACGATTTTTATGAGAAATTTGCATCATGCATAGCCAAATATTTCAAACAAACTGAACTAAATTTAGTTAAGTGTAATAACAAACTCTTAGACCTAACTTCGGAAGAAGATACCTTAAAAACGATAAGTAATTATCATGTTAGCAAAACCAATCACCGTGGGATACAGGAAACATACGAACAAATTAAGCGAAGATATTATTGGCCTAATTTAAAATCACTAATCCAAAATTTCATAAATCAGTGTGACATATGTCAAAGAACCAAATACGACAGAATTCCCTTACAGCTAGAAATGAACTTGACACCAACAGCTGCAAGACCATTTCAAATAATTCACGTTGACACAATCTCTTTGGAGAAGAATGCCTTTATCAGCATTGTCGACAGTTTCACGAGATATGCTCAAGTTTATCGCCTGGGAAGCTCTCAAGCTACAGAGATTGCAGACTAGCTATTAGATTACTTCATGCATTTCTGCTTACCAACAGTTATTATCTCAGACAATGGAACGGAGTTTAATAACAGAATTGTAAAGGAGATATTAGATTTGCATAAAATCAAAATTCACTTTATCAGCACACAAAACCCCCAATCAAACGGATTATGTGAAAGATTTCATTCAATTTTGATAGAACACATAAGGCTGTTAAATAATCAAATCGAATTTAAAAAAGACAGTATAATTAAGAAAGTTAAATATGCTATAGTAGCCTATAACAATAGCATACATTCAGTCACAAAATTAACGCCGTGCGAAGTCTTATTTGGACACATAAATTCAAACACTTTATTAGATATAGATTTAGAAAAACAAATTGTAAATGACTACGTTTTAAACCATAAAGAAAAAACAAAAATACTTTACGAAAACATTAGGGATAGCAATCAAAGAATTAAAGAAAAAGTTTTAGAAAAAAGGAATGTAAACAAAGAACCACTTCCAGAAATACCATCTGAAGTTTATATAAAGTCAGTTCAGAAGCAAAGCAAAACGAAAAACAGATATAGCAAGGAAGAGATAGCTTCAATAAACAAGGAAAGAAAAACTGGTAAAATAAAGCCTAGACATCATAACACAAAAGACAAAATACATTTGTCGAAAATTAAAAGGCCTAAGAAGATGAAAAATGTAACTAACGCTCAAAATAATTTTCCAGGTCCCTCCTGTTCGTCATTGGCACAGCAGAGATCAGAGAAATCAATAACAACCTCGGAATAATCCCAATAGACCTTGGGCCGGTCAAATTAGAATCTTCCTACCATACCTTTGTCCACTATTTTAAATGTAAGAAACTTAGTTGCTCATTTAAATAACATTGATGGTTAATATTATGATGTATTGCAAAATTTTGAAACTAGTTGCTACAATTGTAACGGTAGCTTATTAAACAATGAATATGTAACTGATAACAGTAATAGAATAAGAGATATTGTTAATTATTTTAAATATGTTAATCACAGTAAAAATGTAATAGAAGAAAAATTAGAAATTATACTCTTAAGAGAGAATGGTAACAAAACAACAAAAAGAGGTCTTATAGACGGACTAGTATCCGTTATCAAATCTTTAACAGGCAATTTAGATGCATATGATGGTAAAAAATATGACAAAATAATTAAAGATATTGAAAATGAGCAAATTAAAATTAATTATCAAATTGAATCTCAATACTCCTTTAGTAATAATATTATGAAAGATTTAAATAAAACTTTTATTGTAATTGATGAAAATTTTGTAGAATTAAAAAATAAGTTAAGTATTGTGAATAGTAATGTAAATGACTTTGTTGAACTAGAAAAACTTAGAAGTATTCTAAATCAATTGAACATTTTATATGGCATGATGCTACAGGTAATCACAGATTTAGAAAATTCTCTTACATTTTGTAAACTAGGTGTTGTACACCCTAGTGTTATTTCAACCCAAGAATTATATGAAGAATTAAACAAAATTTATAAATATTACAATGAGAGGTTACCTTTAGAACCTAAAATGGAAAATATGTGGGAATTAGAGAACCTGATTAAAGTTAATTGTAAACTAGATTCTGAAAGGATTGTATACTTTATAAATTTACCCGTTGTAGAAAAAACTCAATTTAAATTGTATAAATTACACTCTATACCCACAAAATATGAAACAGATTATGTAGCAATTATACCAAAAGTAAGGTACATATTAGTGTCTAACTCTGTAATATTAGGTTTGGACAATGAATGTATTTGTAAAACCGATTCCATATACTTTTGCTCATTCGACATTTTAACACACCATAAATTAGACTGTGAAGTGTCCATCATCAGGAACAACGATGCCAGCAACTGTGAATATACTGCATTGGAAGTTACAGACAACTTAATTAACTGGATCCCAGAAATCAACCTTTACCTGGCGACCTTCCCCAACAAGCAGACTCTGGAAATTACCAATCGCAAGGCAACTACCACCGTCACCCTTCAAGGCATATATTTGATAAAAACTAATAATGATTCAGTCTTTTTCAACAACATGAAACTGAGCCATACATCAACAACTTCGGGAGGCCATCCTATTTTCATGGACACGTCCAAACTACAATTTTCAATGAGTAAAATGCCAGAATTCTTAGTAAACGTTAAACGCCTATAGTTGGACAAAATAAACACGGAAACCATCTCAAGAATTGACCCAAATATGGAAATAACCCACCATATCAGTATCTGGACTATTGCCCTTTACGGAGCCGTATTCATCAGCCTTATATACTTCGCCCTCATCAAGAAGATGAAGAGGACTTCAACCGATGCCGAAACTTCGCCAACCCCCGAAGTTTTCTTTAGGGATGGAGGAGTTATATGAACATTTTATGTGAACAATTCATAATTAAATGCGTGCTAGGAAAATTCCTGCTTACGCAGCTTTTGTATTATATAGGTGGTGAGAACAGAGCCCCGGCAGTGTGTAAGTCGCCTCTGTATCGCACAGACGTTTTCCACTCCAATTGAGTGCATATCAATTGTATTGTTTTATTAAGTATAATTTATGTAACAGTTTTCCAAATTAATTGTTTATTAAATTCAAAGGTTTATAAAAATAAAAATCACATTTTTAAAAACCTTTCGTGCTTAATATAACACGCAACTTATATATATATATAAGTTACGTTTTATATTAAGCAAGAAAGGTTTTTAAAAATGATTTTTATTTTTACAAACCTTTGAATTTAATAAACAATTAATTTAGAAAACTGTTACATAAATTTTACTTAATAAAACAATACAATTGATATGCACTCAATCGGAGTGGAAAACGTCTGTGCGATACAGAGGCGACTTACACACTGCTGGGGCTCTGTTCTCACACCTATATAATACTAAAGCTGCGTAAGCAGGAATTTTCCTAGCACGCATTTAATTATGAAATGTTCACATAAAATGTTTATATAACTCCTCCATCCCTAAAGAAAACTTCGGGGGTTGGCGAAGTTTCGGCATCGGTTGAAGTCCTCTTCTTCTTCTTGATGAGGGCGAAGTATATAAGCTGCTGAATAGGCCTCCGTAAAGGGCAATTTTTGGCATGGGTTGAAGTCCTCTTCACTGGAGAAGGTCGCCAGGCGAAGGTCTGGGATCCAGTTAAAAGGGTTGTCTGCGATTTCCAACGCAGTATCCTCGTAGTTTGTAGGCGTTATTGTTTTTGATGATGGGCATTTTACAGTCTAATTTTGTGTTCATTATAATTCAACTGAGCAAAAGTATTTGGAATTGACTAATACAATTTATAATGAGTCTTTTCTATCATAGGATAGATACAAAATGTTTATAACATATACAATTGTTATCAGAATCTAATTTTTGTTCTACAAAATTTACATTGATTACAATAAAAGTTTTATATGATTTTTTATAATTTTACCATCATTTACATTCAATATTGCCTGTTATAGCTTTGATAAAGGATTCTAGTCAGCTTATAAGAATTCTTTTTGTTTTGTTATCTCTTTAAGAGTATAGTTTCTAATTTTCTTCAATTACAATTTTTTTGTGATTAACATATTTCAAATAATTAACAATATTTATTACCATAATTAGTTACATATCATTTAATAAATTACCAAGTTTGTAACACATATAATTAATGAAACAATGTTGTTTAAAGTTTAATAAAGTTTCTTGCATAGAATTAGTGGACAAAGGTATGGTAGGGATTTTAATTTGATTGTGTTGAATATGAACAAGAAGGATTTTGGTCATTAATTACATTTTTTATCTTCTTAGGCTTTTAATTTTCGACAAATGTATTTTGTCTTTTGTGTTATGATGTCTAGGCTTTATTTTTCCAGTTTTTCTTTCTTTATCTATCGAGGCCATTTCTTCCTTGCTATATCTGTTTTTCGTTTTGCTTTGCTTCTGAACTGATTTTATATAAACTTCAGATGGTATTTCTGGAAGTGGTTCCTTGTTTACATTTCTTTTTTCTAAAACTTTTTCTTTAATTCTTTGATTGCTATCCCTAATGTTTTCGTAAAGTATTTTTGTTTTTTCTTTATGGTTTAAAACGTAGTCATTTACAATTTGTTTTTCTAAATCTATATCTAATAAAGAGTTTGAATTTATGTGTCCAAATAAGACTTCGCACGGCGTTAATTTTGTGACTGAATGTATGCTATTGTTATAGGCTATTATAGCATATTTGACTTTCTTAATTATACTGTCTTTTTTAAATTCGATTTGATTATTTAACAGCCTTATGTGTTCTATTAAGGTGGAATGAAATCTTTCACATAATCCGTTTGATTGGGGGTTTTGTGTACTGATAAAATGGATTTTGATTTTATGCAGGTCTAATATCTCCTTCACAATTCTGTTATTAAACTCCGTTCCATTGTCTGAGATAATAACTGTTGGTAAGCAGAACTGCGGAAAGTAATCTAATAACTTGTCTGCAATCTCTGTAGCTTGAGAGCTTCCCAAGCGATAAGCTTGAGCATACTTTGTGAAACTGTCGACAATGCTGATAAACGCATTCTTCTCTAAAGAGATAGTGTCGATGTGAATTATCTGGAAAGGCCTTGCAGCTGTAGGTGTCAAGTTCATCTCTAGTTGTAAGGGAATTCTGTCATATTTGGTTCTTTGACATATGTCACACTGATTTATGAAATTTTGGATTAGTGATTTTAAATTAGGCCAATAATATCTTCGCTTAATTTGTTCGTATGTTTCCTGTATCCCTCGGTGATTGGTTTTGCTAACATGATAATTGCTTATTGTTTCTAGGGTATCTTCTTCCGAAGTTAGGTCTAAGAGTTTTTTATTACACTTAACTAAATTTAGTTCAGTTTGTTTGAAATTTTTGGCTATGCATGATGCAAATCTCTCATAAAAATCGTCTTCAAAATATAGATTATATTTTATTTTTGGTACCAAATATGATTTTACAAAATTAACTATGTCCTCTTTAAAATTATTTTCTGATATTTCGACTATTAAACGGGTTCTTGAAGCTCCAAATAGTTTTATAAATTTTACTTTCTTCGGCTCATATTTTACTAATGATAAAAATACTTGATTTTTCCCAAAGTTTACAGGCTCGTCGGAAATTGGTATTTCAATTTGGGTGTTCCCTTCGAAGTTGGAATGCACGGTTTGACTGTCACTTTCTTGATCGTACTCTAAGTTGGCATTATCTGTTGCGTCGAGTTGTACGACCATAGACTCATTATCTTCATTCAATTTCGGGAAGTAACGACTCAGTAAGTTCGCTGGAGATAATTCAAGGTCTGGTTCTACAGTGTGTTGGGTGTTTGTTGACCTTTTATCAGTAACGTTCAATAGTATTCTAGACAAAGCATCGGCATTTTGGTTTAATTTGCCTTTTTTGTATCTTATGTCATAATCATATTCTTCTAATTTTAATCTCCATCTTAAAAGCTTGGAATTTGGTTCTTTAACTGAAAATAACCATTGTAAAGGTTTATGGTCTGTATAAATTTTAAATTTTCTTCCAAATAAATAAGGCCTGAAGTGTTTAGTGGCCCATACGATTGCTAGTAATTCCTTTTCAATCGCGGAGTAATTAGTTTCGCTGTCGTTTAAAGTTCTGCTGGCATACGCTATAGGAAGGTCCTTTCCATTTTTGTCCTGGCTCAAAATTGCTCCTAGTGCAAAATTACTAGCGTCTGTTGTTAGAGTAAACTCCTTTTCAAAATCTGGGTATTGTAGAAGGGGCTCATTAGTCAGTATATTTTTACATGTTTCAAAACATTCTATGAAGTCTGGATTTTCTATGTTTATTTTTGCATTTTTCTTTAAACAGTTAGTAAAGGGTTTTGTTATCTTGGCGAAGTTTTTAATAAATTTCCGATAATAGCCTATTAGTCCTAAAAATCCTTTAATTTGTTTGGTGGTTTTGGGTATTGGATAGTTTTTGATTGCCAAAATCTTTGCTGGGTTAGGTTTTACGCCTTCCGGTGTAACAACATGCCCTAGATACGCTACTTCTTTTCTTAAAAATTCTGTTTTATCCAGCTGTACTTTAAAGTTGGCTTTGCGTAATCTGTCGAATACTTCTTTAAGTCTTTGTATATGTTCTTGGAGGCTAGTGGAGTAAATTATAATGTCGTCTAAATAAACTAAACATGTTTCATTTTGGATGCCTCTCAGAATATTATTCATAATTCTTTGAAATGTAGGGGGGCTATTCTTTAGTCCAAAGGGCATTCTTAAAAATTCGTAGTGTCCCGTTTCTGTTGAAAACGCTGTTTTTTTCTATGCTATTTTTATCTATTTCTACTTGGTGAAATCCTGAGGCTAAATCTAAAGTTGTAAAATACTGAGATCGTCCTAATTTATCTAATATGTCGGTAATGTTTGGCAAGGGAAATTTATCGTCAATTGTTTTCTTGTTTAATCCTCTAAAATCTATTACTAATCGAAATTTTCTTTTGCCAGAAGCGTCTTGTTTTTTGGGTACAATCCAGACAGGAGAGTTCCATGGAGAATTTGAAGGTCTAATAATTCCTTGTTCAAGCATGTCCTCAGTTTGTTTATTAATTTCGTTCTTGTAAATCTCTGGATATCTATAATTTCTGGAGTATACGGGAATTTCATCAGTAGTCCTAATAACATGTTTTATTTGGTTGGTAAAAGTTAAATCGTTTCCCTCAATATGGAATAAATCTGCATAATCTTTTATTAAACTTGTTATAGCGGATTTTTCTTCCGAGTTCATATGTTCCATTCTAAATTTTGATAAATCAAAATTTTTTCTTCTCGAATTTTTTTGTTTATAATCTAATAAATTGAAATTAGCGTTCATTTGCATTGCATCAGGTCTAAGGATATTGTATTCTTCTAAAGATTTTAATTCTAATGGTTCATTTACTGTTAATTCTACATTTACTTCTGTGTTGTTTATTATAGGGCAGTAGGCTTCTCCCTTGTGTACTGAGACTATACACTGCGGAATTTCTAATCCATTTAAGTTTTTGTATGGTAAGAGTCCTTCTCCATCTTGAATATTTTGTATTCTAAATTTAATCGTTTGGCTAGCGCGGGCTTGTATAACATAACTTGTTCCCTTTTTTGCTTTCTGTTCCTGACATTTATTATTATTATTATTATTATTATTATTATTATTATTTTGTTCTTCTGTGTTAAAATATTTAATCTGCATTTGCTTATTGCGAAATATTAATTTATCATTCACAAAATTTAAATTAATTTTTAATTCTTTTATGTTATCTAATCCAAGGAGTAAGTCAAAATCTTTATGGAAATCAAATAAATAGAATTTGGTTGTTTCTTTTCCTAAAAGTGGTAGCGTACAACTGTATTTTTCTTTTGATACTCCATGAGCTGTACTCACTTCAAATGGTTCTTGTTTTAGAGTGTTTTTGAAAAATTGGAAAGCTATTGATTTTTTAATAAATGATCTCGTGCTTCCAGTGTCAATCAGCATCTTTAAATTGGTCTTGGGATCGTGGATGTACGGTAGTTCGTTTGTGTCGTCTTCTATATGCATTATGGAAAATGTCTTTTTAATGTGGTTAGTCCTAAAAAATGATTTTGGGTATGATTGTCCTCTTGAGTGAATCCGCATGCGTTTTCCTCTTGCGGGGAATCATCAAAGTCTATGTAGCTGTCAGGGTCCTCTTGCGGTTCATAATCTGTTTGTTCGGTCAGATAAGAGTTAGTCATTTGTTCAGTCAATCGATTCATAGTTTGATCGTAATTTTCCTCCTCTATTGGTTTCCCTGTCATCTGATAAAGTCTATTTTGTCTAATTGTGTTCCCTGTTTGACGTGTGGAAATGCTCATTGGTTCTGGTTCAAATTTTTGATGAACTTTTAATGGTGTGTAATTGTTAGACTGTCTCGGTTGTTGATTTTGCTGTACGTATGAGTTAGGTTTAGTAAATTGGTTAGGATTATTTTGGTAGTTGGGCCTATAATTTTGGAAGGTTTGCTTGTTAGGAAGGGGTTTGCGAATAGGCGGGTATTGTGGGGCCCTAGGTGGAATGTTCAGTTTAACATTTTGAAATAATTTGTTATTTTTAAATTGAAAATCGTTAGTAAGCATATTAAGTGCTTCGCTAAGAGAATCTGGATTTTTGGTTCGCATTAGCGATCCTACAGGTTCATGTAAACCTCTAAGGAGAACTCTTAACCCTAGTTTCTGTACATATTCTATTAAAACATCTTTGGCCAATTGTCTTTGTGGCTCTTTATTAACAAAAAATGAAATCTGTAAATTTAATAGTTTTTGAATTCTTTCATAAAATTTAAAAGGTGATTCGTTATTCTCTTGTTTTAACTCAGCCATTTCTAAATTTAAAGTAAAACAATCTCTTTTGTCTGAATAGCTGGTTAATAATACTTTTTAATCTCATACCAGTTATATGAGATTGAGTTTACTACCATTTCTAATGCTTGGCCTTTTAACTTAGCTAGTATAGAAGAAAATAGATATTCATTTTGAAAATCCTCTGGATTTTCGCTTACATAAAATTTATTTACTACTTTATCACATATGGAAACGAATCTGTGGAGCATAGTTGGCTCTCCTCTATACTCAGGAATCATATCAAGATATTCCTTCTTTAATGTTGGCGTTGCCATTTTAAAATATTATTTCTTTAAAATAATAAAATTAAAAATCAATTATATAAAATTAAAAAGTATTTACTCTACTTTTTCTTAATTCTATATCTTAAGATCTACTTACAAGTTGATCCAAAATACTTTGCTCATTTGAACAACTTTCACTTTTCACTTTTCACCTACACGATATTCGCTCGTGTTCTTAATAGATATGCGCTCTATTAAGTGGTTGTAGATATTCACTTTACTTAAAGTTTCCTCAATTAACGGTTAAAACCGACGGACGTTATATTCGCTAACTTCCTTGAGGTGTCCTACCGACTGCGCCAGTTACGTTTTATATTAAGCAAGAAAGGTTTTTAAAAATGATTTTTATTTTTACAAACCTTTGAATTTAATAAACAATTAATTTAGAAAACTGTTACATAAATTTTACTTAATAAAACAATACAATTGATATGCACTCAATCGGAGTGGAAAACGTCTGTGCGATACAGAGGCGACTTACACACTGCCGGGGCTCTGTTCTCAAACCTATATAATACTAAAGGTGCGTAAGCAGGAATTTTCCTAGCACGCATTTAATTATGAAATGTTCACATAAAATGTTTATATAACTTATATATATATATATATATATATATATATATATATATAAAACGTTCCCATTAAATTCCTTCATAAATTTGGCAAACTTTTTTTACTTTGGAATGATGAGAAGTGTATATTATTTCCATAAAATATTTAAAATCGTTTTTGTTAGTAACATTTAACGATATTTCCTAAAACACGTCGCCTAAACATCTGTCTTGGGGTAATGAGCACACGAATTCTACATACTTTACGAAACACATTTTCACATATTCTACGGTTGGGCTCCACTAATTGTGCAAGGGTTGTGTAATTACCTCTACTGATATTCACAGGTTTTTCTGTCCGACTCCGGATATCTAATGACCCACTTCGGGAATGGAAGCGAGACTTTAATCCCCTTACTAGTCTCTTGTGTTTAATTGGAGGCCTGCCAATTCATTCAGCAATAATTTTAAATCTACTTTTGTGAAATACGCGTTTGTTTTTGCTACAAATTGGGTTTCTACATTATCAATCACGCAGAGATTAATATAACAAATTTATTGGGCTCGCAGAATTTTTTTTTGAGATCGATGAAAATTAGTTGAGAATGGATGAAATAATTTTCAAATGCATTTCTTTATGTTCATTCAGAAATGCCCTATAATGTATTAGAATACCCAATAATGTATGATATCTTACCATAGCTCATTTTACTATAAGTATTTTTTTATATTTACTTAAATTAGTAATTATATAGTATACTAATTATCAAATAATACAAATAATAATTTAAATAGAGTAATGAATTATTTGTATTCATATTGTTAAAGTGAAAACCTTGTTAGTTATTATGGCTTCTGACACGCTTTTATACCTATCACTTTCATTTGAATTCGTTAATTTCTTTTACTCGGTAAATTCCTAGTAAACCTATTAACTACATTTATTTATTCACATTTGAAGAAGTGTCCGCTACTTAAAGGCTATCCTTTAGTAGGCTCCGATCTTTGTATTAAAAAATGATGACCTTCGCTTTTACAAAATAATACAGGACAAACACAAACACACCACTCACACAAACATACACCCAAATACACTCGCCCACACTCGCTTACACACACACACACACACACACACACACACACACAACACAAACACACACACATACAACACACACACACACACACACACACAGACACACACACACACGAACACACACAAACTCAAACACACACACACACACACACACGCGTGTGTACTATATGTAACTGCCGCCGCGGCCAAACCACTAAGTCTGCACCCTTTTAGAGAGAAATTTCAGTCCCCTATTTCGCGTTCCTCACCCTACCAAAAAATACCCATATTTACGCGTTTTTCGAGTAAGCTATACCTGATTTTCTTTATAAATTTCTCATTCATTTTCTGATATTTACTCTAAATAAATGTTTTGACTATTCATTTTGAACATATATCGATTTCGACTTTATAAAAATTTAACTTTAATATTTCTTGATCTTATGATTCTGGAACTTGCAATTTAATATTTAAAGAAAGTAATAAATTAGTACCAACAATATAATTATTGTTTAAAAATAGCCATTAGTTTATATATTTTTTAATTGGAGGGTTCTACGCAATAAGAAACCAAGTCCAAAATTGTGAAATGGGAGAAAACTGAGTTCACAGTTAAAAAATTCTAAGTAACTTATAACAGTATATATTTCATTTTTGCTATATATGTTTAAAACATTCTAACTTAAATAAAAACCTAGGCGGTTTGATTTATATTGAAATTTATATTTTTAAAATTTTACAAAAATTTTTTTGTAGATTGGTTTATTATTGCACTGAACTGCTGGACTTGGTTTGTTGTTCCGACTTTTCTTTACATTAGTACTTAAAATTCTTATCTCATGTAGATGGTTTATTGAAAGAAAGCACGACATTTTTAATTGATGTTAAAATACATATTTTATTATACTAACTGAAACTTAAAATGTTGAATATTCAATTGTTTAAAGGTTTTTTAAAATTGTTTACAAGTAAAAATTGTCATCGTCATCTTCATCAAAGTCGTCACCATCAGCTGATTGCAAACCTCGACTTCTAGAACCAATCTCTTGGGGTAGGTTTCTGAACTACTGGTGGTGAATGGGTGGGATGAATGGCAAAAGGTCAGACATATCTGATTTTTTTGCTACTGTAACAGTTCTGCGATGTGGGTAGAGAGGACTTTGTTGAACTTCAAGAAGGGATTTTAGGTTTATTCCTTTTCTAATTTTGGCATTTTCCTTGGTTTGGCTGGCATCCTCTGTTTTATATCCAACACTCTGAAGGAATCTTTCTCATCAAATGAATGTTTGAAGTTAATAGTAAAAGGTTGTCCTTTTACAAATCTCATCCACCTAATGTTTAGCCAGCTAACCGGTTCATCGTCAATTCCAACTTTTCTGTTTTCTACATTATCTTCCAGTTTTTTGGTACTTAGAAACTCTTCCTTCTTCATACAATGAACCTCGAAACGAGGATTCTTACGTTTCGCAGATTTTATTATATCAACCCTGTCCCCTGGTACATAGATTGTGAAGTTTTTTTGACTTGCTCTTTCTATCATTCCAAAATTAGTATCGTTAGGAAGATACGAATGACCTGGAACCATGTACATTAAATCAATACAACTAACTGCAATGTTTGGGTCGGTTACATACCTCAACATCTTTAGAGATATTTTAATGTTTCGGTTTTGTCCGCCACAACTATCTGAAAACATTCTTATACATTTATAACCATTGGCATATTTCTTAATATGTTTCAACAAACCACTGGAGAGGTCTTCTGCATCTCTTCCACCGTCAGTTTCGTCATACACATACATGTGTGCAGTAGAGTCATTGAAGCAGTGGACTCCAAAATTATACACGTACATGTTCCTTTTGTAATATGCTACCGACGTACTCAGTTTTGGGAATGAAAGTGCTTTTAGCAAATCAAACGTGCAAACATAGTCATCGCGAAGGGGGGGGGATTTTTCTTCTTTACTTGTTTTAATCTGTTCCTTTATTTTTTCACTGAGATCGTTTAAAACACGTCTGGCTTGTTCAGCAAGTAGTAAATGTGTATCTTTTATTGTTTTTAATTTCTAATTTGTTTTGTAATGTATCAATACTTTTATGACATTTGAAACAAAACGCATAAATTGAATTCCAAGCAATTTATTTGCAATAATTTCTAACCTCCAAAATAGCACTAAACTATATTTTAAAGGAATACGTGGTTGGAAGGGAATGAATACAACAAAATAACAATTGATTGGTGACTGAAGTTAAACTGACGATTATAACATGTTCTTACACGTACCTTCATCACTGTCTGGTGTCCATCCGTCATCCATGCTGAGCAAAACTGAACAAGAAACTGTGAGAGAATCTAAGACTAATGGAGTTGCTTCGTTGCTTATCAGTCTGTGCATCCCAAACTAGCGCATTCTGGCGGCGAATTGTGAAACTTTGGACTTGGTTTGATATTGCACTAAATAAATGATAATTTTTCACATACTATCACTAACTCAAAAATTACAAAAAATGGACTTGGTTCGTTATTGCTCTGAGCCCTCCAATTATTCATTTTCAACAAGTGATTCAATTTATGTATTAAGAAATTTGATTACATACATTTAAGACATTTTTACTAGTTTTAATTTCAATTAAAGTTTAAACTTATCCCAAAACCTTTCACTGCGATTGCTGTGGTTTTCCAGGATTTTCCTGGACTCTTGTTTCTTCTAGCCATCGGCACTGGTCGACTTTAGGGCCGGTTTTAATACTTTTTTACATTGTTAAAAAGTTCAAGTTCGATTTCGCAGGCGGTCGAAGGCAGATAATCTCCCCATCCATCTTGGGCCTGGTTTTCTTCTCAGCCACGGAACAGCATCGTGGAACTTGCTTCTGTGTCTCCGGAAACACGCCCGTCTCCAAAGAAAGCTGAGGTGCGAGTCCCTTCTTTTGCTATCGAACAGTTTTCCCTACCCTTGCTACCGGGTTTATCAGTTTGTCAAGACTTTGTCTTGACTTGTAACATAGTATACTTTGAACTTTCTTTCGAAGATTTTTGCTCATTTTTTCGCCTTTACTTGAAAATGTCACGTCTGGTGTAATATGGTGATATTTTTTAACGCCATATTCTTCTTTACTCTTCAAATTGTTGATACGAACTCGAATGACAGTTCTAGCCTCCTCCGTTCGTAACTTGCTCTTTTACGGCACTTGACACTATTTCTTCCCCTACCTGACACTTTTCCATTTTTTTGAGCATTTATTTATCCATTTATTAATTACACTTATTAAATAAATTTGTTAATTTTTTAATAAATTTGTTAATACATTTTTAATTTACAATTATCTGTTTTTATTTGATTTTTTTTAAATTCTCTTAAGCTTTGGTGGTTTTTCTTTTACTTTTATTCTGTTATTTTATTTTTGTGTTTTGCTTTTCATAAATAACCAGGATTTATTTTATTTTAAAATTACATGCTAAAAGAAAAAAATAATTTCTATATAGTTGCTCCCTTCCGTGAACAAAGTCGACCTTTTGGACCGGCCTTGTTTACTTAAACAAGAAGTGCACTTGCTTGACTGCAACTTTCTCTTGCAACGATGTCATTTCTAAACTTTTACAAAAATAATATTTTAAAACGATTTTGGCCTAAAGACAAAATCTTCCCTTTGAGACTGCTTTGGCACACACCCTCAGTACACACACATAGACACCTACACACATACATCCTATATCACGGAATAATCAATTTTACAAAATCCAATTTCTTCAAAATCACTTTCTTTCATTCTGATTTTCTAAAACACAATAAAAGTTTCTAGATGAATTTATTATATTATTCTTAATGCTCTGCCGTAGCTTATTTAATTAAATATTTTAATGTCTTTTAACTGTTTGGTTGTAAATGTGACCCTTTGAAATATATACCTAAATTTAGCATACATTTATATCCGAAAATCTTACGATTTACAGTTAAAATTAAATTATAGGAAAATACACAAAATTATCCCTGAAAAGAGAATCGTATTAACACCTATAATTCCATAGAAAAAATCACCTATGTAATTAAATCACATTTTACCAGAATGTTTCACCAATTCAAAATAACAAATTATACAGTATATTATCACATAATAATATTCACCATTCATACAAAAACTAAGCATGTTTAAGATATCCTGTCTTTTAAAAGCACCCCACATAATCAGAAAACAATTTAGCATAAATTTACTTCCTGATTTAGCATTAAAGATTTCGAAGGGTTTCCCATTATTTCTAAACAAAAATTTATGAAAGATAAATCCCAGTATTAACATTTGAGAATATAACCCAAATTGACAACTAATATCATCAGAAACAATTACCATTTTTAAATATCATATTTAGATTCTAGTAAACACATCATTTAGTAATATCAGCATATTTACTTTTACTTATTTACTTTTAGTATGTTTACTTTTTTATTATTTACTTTTAGTAAATCTGAGAATTACTTCAACTCAACTTATAATGTCGTTTGACATTTTTGTACATTAATTTTAATTTGTAAATTTCCAACCTGCTTCACTTGCAACTCTTTATCCTGGGATAATTAGTATTTTTTTTCCTATCTAGAACTAGCTAATGTTTTCATTTTCCTATTTTAGCTTTTAGACAAACTTAAAAGTTCCCTAATCATAATTACGGTAACATATAAAACCCTTAGCCAATTACGTATTTATTTTCGTATTTACAAAAGCCCTTCATTTGTTTACAAGTAACCTCATTGTTTATATATATATATATATATATATATATATATATATATATATATATATATATATATATACATATAAAATTTTATTTCAGTATACCTTGTTAACAATCCTTTTAATTCACTTTCATTTATTTTGTCTTAGTTTACCAACATTTAGGCTTTTATCTATTTTATGCACATTTTATTTTAATCTCTTATATCAACAAACACTAAAAGAATTTATTTCCAACATAATTTAATTTCCTGAAAAACATTTGTTTACATCTTCTAACCATTTAGCCGCCATTTTGGCTTTGATGACGATAAAGCCAAAATGGAGCCTCACCTATCTAGTGTTTCTTCACTTCTAATATAAATAAAGGCATTATTTTTATAACATAGTTTATTCATTATATATTTTAATTTAAAAAGAATTACTTGACTTTTCACTTTCCCCCAAAATAAGTGAATTTAAAATTCTATATATTTGAAGAAAAAAAAGCGAATACCTCTGTTAATAATGTCTCCTGGATCCTGCTAGATTCCACATCGCTTGGGCTCTCCAGATTTTGTCACGTAAAGCTTCTCTCCATGATCTGGTTTCTTCAGTTCTTTCATTTGTCACGCGTCAACGCGTATTTAATTTTGAAATTTAAAGTTCCTATCCCTTTTTTTCTAAATGAGTTTCACTGACTTTATTCCCGATTTTAACATCGTTTCCTAATAACAATATGTTAAATTTTTTATGGATTTCACTTTGAACAGTTTTAAAAATTTATTTTGGTGAATTTTAATGTTAACCTCTTCTAAAAACTACTTACTGTTTATAAGCTTTGAAACCCTCCGTTTTTCGATCTATTTGAAATGCACTACATTATTTTTGAATATAGCCAACTTTAGGGACCAAAATCCTTTAAAAAAAGCTTGGGAATCACGCCGTTACATTTTTGCACCTATTACCTATTACATAACCTACACCTATTACCTATACATAGGTAGGCCTATATACCTATTACCCGCACTTAGCATGATGTTGGAATTTAACACTTTTATATCATTAAAAGCAGAGTGGTTTGAAACTCCGGCCAGCGTTTACGACAGTTCCTGATCCACCTTCTTCACCCTCCACACTCACCCTATACCTCACTTTGTCAGAAGGTGACGTAATATGGCTCGATTCATCTGCTTAAAATCGACGTCACCCTTTCATGTTGTTGGTAGCTTCAACATATTATACAAAATTTTATAATAGGTCATAACTTTTAAATTTTGAATTTAGGCAATTTCTTTATTCTTGAGGAATTAAAATTTTATAGGCCTATTATTTAAAATTAGAATTTCCGCTGTATTTCCTAAATTCTCAATTTAAGCCCGTTACAGTGTTTTCAAGATCTCAATACGTAGTAATTAAGTTGAGGTTTTATTTAAACAACTGTTTTATGACTCAATTTTACTACAGTAAAATAATGTAGTTATTTTAAATAACTTTATATTTGAATACAATACGGTAATAAATAAGTAATCCACTCTAAAGTTAAAATAATATTTCTATTGCGTTTCAGTTTTTGTGACGATATTGGTAACAAAATGTTCCATTTTCAGGACCGTATTTTAAATTTTGAGGAAGAAAAACATATTATTATTAGTAGGAGAATACAATCACATATTAAAGATTAGTACAAACTCTCAAAATGGGAGAATATAAGAACTCTTAATAGAATAATAAACTTACTCGTTATGGAATAATACATCCCAAACAGTTGACTAAAAAAATTAGCCATACGGAAAGGTAATAGAACACTTTCGAAAATTACAACGCAGTTAAATAGACAACGATGGAATATAATATTATTAAAAATAAAGTATATATTAACATCAATACCTTCAGAATAAAAACGTCAAATATACCATAGAAAATATACAATTAAGCTAAATACAATAAAAACATGTAAAGCTGTAGAACAATAATACGAAACACATTAGAAAAACTGAATGAAGGACATTGAAATATTATAATGATATGTAATAGAAAATACAACGAATGTTAGTAACACCACTGAATAAATCATAATGGATGATGCAATAGACCATATTAAAAGACCACTATGAAACTTAAAATAATAATAGAACCGAACATATTGAAATGACAAACTCATAACTTTTAATTGAAGGACATATTGGAGGCTATTGTAAAATTAATGACATATCGGATTAATACAATGATTAATTATAAAATATCTCAAAAATCATATTAAAATTAGAGCTTAACAAAAACAATAATCATATTTCAATAATAGAGTCAATCATATTAGAATTATTCATTAAAGTTTAAATATAGTATGGAATCTAGTACAGATAAATGCATTTAAACATTAAAACAAAAAACTCATCAAGAGGGACCAAGT
>JBAIZL010000005.1:246900822-246923322 GCA_036971475.1 Prosapia bicincta | reverse complement strand
ACACATATAATTTTACTCTACCGCTACATTTGTATTTTATATTACGATAAGTATAGATTATTATACTTAATTGTACCCCATTTAGTCAGCTCTAACCCATTTAGTTATATAAACAAGATTTAAACTATGTTTTATTTCAAATAACCTCCAACTTATGTGCCTCTTTAAACAAGGTGTACCTTGACGTATAATCAAGCTTTAAGGCATGCGAATGAACTAAACGTAAATACGTTATGCTCTTATAGCACTCTAAAGTTAGGTGCTAATTCATATACTTCTTTAAACAAACTTTAACCCATGCAGTTCCATAATCAAACGTTAGCTCAATGTAGCTCTTGAAATAACCTTTAATCAATTTTGTACCTTGAGCTTTAATCCATGTATTTTTTTAATAAAACATTATTTCATGTATTGTTTTAACCAGGAATCTCCATTTAGCTTCTTTAAAGATAATCCACCTAATTTTTTAACGATGATCTAACTTATGTAGTTCGTTAGAGAATCTAGTAGAGAAGGCTACAGTTGAGGTGGAGCGCTTGGGAGGGAACCAATAGGAAAGCCGGATTTGTTACCCCCACCGCTTTCCAAGATGGCGGCGCCCTTATGGCGGGGACAAGATGGCGGCGCCTATCTGGCGGGAACAAGATGGCGTCTCGCTCTAGTGTTCTAACCTAAGAAAAAGTGGTGTATGTGTATGGGGTGTATGATTGCTAGATGTGGGTGGGGCCGCCCCAAGGGTTGTTTTAAATAATATATAAAATTGCCTAAAAACGATCGGTTAGATCAAATGACCAACGTTTCAAGTAAACAGCTATCTTACGCTAAGTTTAACCGATCAACATACACGAAGCTCAAACGAACAACATTTACACCAAGTTCAAATAGTCAACAGTCTGCGTGGGAATCGGCCTATCACATTGCAGGCGTACGGTAGGCTTACGCCTGACGGACACGCAACACACGGGTGAGTTGCTGCAGGCGCTCCAGCAGGAGGGAGATGTGTGAAGAGTATGAATATCAGTACACCGAACTCTTTTTCCTGTTTACAGGTGTACCGAATAACAAGTTTGATTCTCTGTAACGCGTAATACTGTGTGTAGCAAATATACAAGTTTATTGTTATCTAGACACTTGCACTCCTAACCGTTATGTGTAGAGGTGAAATAATAATAACTCCAATATCTCTTAGCATAAGGTTAGTCTCGGAGCTCCTGCATGCTCTGTTGTGGTTATTTCCTAGCTTTTATAAAGGGAAAAACAACGAAAAAGCCACAACCTGCACCTGGTCAGACCTACACATCCCTACGGAAAAAGGGGTTGCAAATACACTCCTCAGAGGCGCGGACTACGGATACCTCCCCTACATAAAAAAAAGACTGACCTCCTTGTATAGCTGTAAATCATTTTAGCCTCGTTTACCTAAACCGATAACATCAAAACCGTCATGATCAATGTTATATCGTATGGAGTAATCGTCAAAAAGAAAGTGTAGCCCCGCCACTTCCCCTACCCTTAAGATATCGATATTGCACAGATATCTGGAACATTCCTGACAGACTTCGTCAGAATCCATGCTAAAATACATACCGCATTGATTGCCCGAGCCATTTGAGCCACCGCTCATTCCAAGTGCACCCCGCCACTTCCTCCATCTTCTTGTTCTACTTCTTGCGATGAATAAGTTAAATATATTTAACAAAATTTGTAACTCTGGACTACACGAGACGAGATATAAGTGTTGACCAATGGTGTCGTCACAAGAAAACTCTAAACTATGTACGTAGGGTAAAACCGGGTAATGCTCTGTGGTTTACTATTACATTAGACAAATAGCTTTAAGAGAGATAGGTTCAGACAGAGTATATCTGAAAAATACAAACTAACCGCAGTTTATAAATACAAACGGATACAACCGGTTATTTCCAAAATTCTGATAACAAGCTCTGGTTAAAAACCTGGATATTATTTCAGCCTTCAGAATTATTCCTGAAACGTAATTGTTTTAGAAATACCTGTATACGTAGGTATATGGTAAACATAGAGTAACTTAAAACTAAGTAAACATAAATTATGAGGTATTTCATCAGCAATAATATAGACTATAATTTTTCAAAAGACAAAGCTTTATAGGCAGCTTTCCACATCACCCTAACGGTATAGCCTTCGATGCGCTGTCCGTTTTTTTTTTACCTGGCGGACATCCCCCGTAGGCCTACATCACCAGGTTAGCTTATTGCATGATCTTAGTTTGAAAAGCGCTTGCAATGAGCATCAATTTTGAAAATTTTTATTATTGCTGTTTTTACATTACTTGTACTATCAATAGTAAAACATGTTTTAGGGTAACACATAGAATAAGAATAAACCTATTTTACTACACAGCGCGTTTAGAAGTAGAGATTAATCACTTTTGTTTACTAAAAATAGCTTCCCGGCAATGACGAAAGCAAGAAGTATCATTTAAATCTCGCTGACGATACGTAACTATGTTTGATGCGCAAATCTACTTTAAGGTTAACACTTCAGATATCAAAAATCAGATAACCGTTTCTTTTTTAAATCTTTGTTTTTTTTAAAAAAATTTTTATATTATACTTGTCTTTGTTTACGGAAAAATTAACTCCACGACAGTGACCCAGACACACCTTGGTTTACGGAAGAATTAACTCCACGCCAGTGACCCGGACATACTTTGGTTTACAGAAGAATTAACTCCACGCCAGTGACCCAGACATACTTTGGTTTACGGAAGAATTAACTCCACGCCAGTGACCCAGACACACTTAGGTTTACAGAAGAATTAACTCCACGCCAGTGACCCAAACACACCTTGGTTTACGGAAGAATTAACTCCACGCCAGTGACCCAGACGTACTTTGGTTTACGGAAGAATTAACTCCACACGAGTGACCCAGACACACTTGGGTTTACGGAAGAATTAACTCCACGCCAGTGACCCAGACACACTTTGGTTTACGGAAGAATTAACTTCAAGCTACTGACCCAAACACACAAGAATTAAATTCAAGCCGCTGACAAAAAACAAGAAGCGGCAATCATTTCTTATTGTATAATAATACACTGATTTTAACCTTTCATGCATAACCTGATCTTATTACACAATGTGACTTAATCTCTAAGCTTTCTATCTTGCCTTTGATTACGGAAAAATTACTTTCACGCCATTGACGGTAGCAAGAGACAAGATGAAGATCAAATTGTACAAACTCGATTTAATAATAATTACGTATCTCATTTTTTAACGGGGATCTCAAACACCTTTTATGAAATTTTTCAGCTAAGAAATAAAAATAATTTACATATGCTCCGATGTTACCCTTAAAACATGGTCTACGTGAAGCATTTAAAACTCATTTGAACTGATCGTACGTCTATGCACGTCGTACGTTTTTACTATAGCCATAAGGAAAGGAGTCATACTCACCCTCCCTTTTTCTCTTGAATCCTGTTATTTTAAAGTGTTTTGATTCCTCGACAGTAACCACCTCACGATCTTTTGTTCTACGAATACGTGAAGCGGGTACCTCCAAGGATTCGTCTTTGTCTGTGACCATTGATTTTAGAGATTGAAAATTAACCAAACCAGATGTGCGAAGGTTTAAAGTCAGTCCTTTTACTTTGCAAACTGTCTCTATTGAGTTTTTAGCTGTAGAGAGTACTCTGAAGCCATAAGTCTTTGGACCTCCCGATACAAATTCTGTAATGTATGATCCTTGTCCGTATGTAGCAAGCTCGTCAGTCATATGTCCTAAGTAGTCACCTGTTTGTACCTTATGTATTCCTGGTCTGTGATAATATATAACACTATCAGTGTCATAATACAATACCTGCCTCCCCAAATCGTTCAAATGTTCGTACAGTTTTAATCTTGCCTGAGCTGTAGTGTATGCAGCAATTACAACATTTGCAATAGATAAGGGATCGCAATCGTTTTCTACGAATTGCCAGTTAACTATGATCGCGTCGTCGTTGATTTCTTGAATATTGTTTACCTGTATAGATGGTGATCTCATCATTTTAAAAAATTCAGACGGCTGACGAAATATTGTAGTTTTAGTCTGATTTTCCCTTTGTCCAAATTTTCCCCAAAAGGAGTTCAACATCAACTTGGCCAGGGATCTAAGACCTTCGTTCTTCTCTATGGATTCCAATCTTATATTTTCATGGTCGAGATAATCACTGACATACTTCTTTTTCTCCTCTTCAGTGACACACCACCCGGGATATCCTGAAGCTTCCTGTTTGATCTTCAAGAACTGATTAATGTATTCGACAAAGAGGCCATTACCCTTGTCGAAACTAGCCACTTCGTACTCCCACATCTCGTACATTTCTAATAAAGTGTAACCTTTTTCTAAAGCCTTCCTTATTTCGTCCATGGTCCAAGTTCCTACCAACGCTCGTTCTTCGGTATTGTGGTCACAGTCGGTTGTGCTCAGTTTGAGTGCACATGTTCTGCAGAGGACAAACATTAATTTCTGATGAAGTTTAATAGGTAACACAGGATGGTACAGAGCACGTGGAGGAAGGACTTTACACTTCAAAAGTCCTTCAGCGTCTATTCCACGTTGTCTGCACTCATTGTCACCCACGTGTACGTTTGGATGACCAACAGGATACTTTCCGTACTTACACACCCAAGGATAGAGCGAACATATATCAACGTAATGTATAGTCTCATCATTCTTACACGCGTGATAGGATTTAGTGTTTCCTGTTCGCCCACCAAAAAACGCATCACGTGGATTGAGAGGTGCTTTGTTCAGAATAGGGTGTGTGTCCAGGTAGGTCATGGCCGTGTTTCCTTTTTTCATCTGTTTAAATTCGCACTCCCACATCTCCACGACATTAGAGAGTTTAGCCGATTTGACCTTCGTCCTCTCTAAACGTGAATTAAGTGTGTCGGAAGGACCATCTTCCAAAGGTTCGTCACGTCCATTAGAGAAGCACTTGGGACACCCGTGCCAGTAGCATCCGTGGAACTCAAATATTTCTCCTTCGAAATATCCATCCACTCTCAAACCTCCTACTTTTACCTCACGTCCTCGGCCTGCGTGTTCAATACGAATTCCTCTCTGATCTTCTATCCAAGTCAGCCACTGCAAAGCTAGTTCTGATTGTCTGTCTACTAGTCTGTATCCCCTTTTAGGAACAATTCCAATGATATTGGGTTTTAAATAGTTTCTTCTAAACGCAAGGTTACAAGCACTGGTGATAGTTACGGCCTCGAGGAAGGGGTCCACATTACATATGCTCAAAAATATCGATCTAAACTTTATGCAGGCTAAAGCCAGGATCTCGACATCGGAACAACAGTATTCAACTATCTCCTTTTGGAAATCAAACACATATCCTTTACTTATTTGTTCATCGTGCCAGTTTACGAAATGATCATAACTATTTTTGTCCATCATAGAATCAGGACAATATAATTCTTTAGGAGGGATAGGGCCCACATACGATTGGTTTGCCAGCGTGTTGAAGAGGTGGGGGAAATAGCCTTTTTTCTTTTCTGGTGGAAGACCAAAAGACTTGGGCAGTTTAGATAAGGCCATGGGCATATAGTTTAGGGAATCGATGAACTTTGTATTATCAATCTCCATCAGAATCACCTTTGTCCCACGCGTGATCAGACTGGGTGTAAATTGAGTCTTTTCCAATACGTACTTCAGTATGAACTGAAAATCAAAACACTGGCCATTATGGGCTATAACAGCTACTTTCTTGTACTGTTTCCTCACGTTCATCACGTATGTCATGAACTCGTCGACAGGATCCTCTTTAAAGACTCTAGTTCTGTAACATTCACAAGAATGTCCTTCTATACAACGGAAACAATACTGCTGAGAAACACACAAGGTAACTCGATGAACCTTAGTATCCTCGTTCTGAATATTTTCGTCTTGTCTGGTTTCCAGATCGAAGAATACAAAGAGGAAATCTTTCTTCATAGGACTACGACAATCGACCTTCATGTAACATGAGTGTGATGAAGGCATATACGATGTGCAAGTCTTGCAATACACCTCACCACACTCATGAAGTGAACTGCGATTAGACTGATATATTACTTTCATACATGATGGACACTTTTTTATGGAGTTACAAACATCAACGAGATGATTCGCGAAGCAATTACGGTTTTTAAATTGTCTATTGCAAGCGCTACAATCAATTCCACTATCAATCTGGGTACATGGGGGAGACCGTTTGCAAGAGTAACAGGTTACCGAGCACCTGTGCTTCACACGATGGTCAAAAGGAGTATGACAGTTTTCGCAATAGTAAGCACAAGCGAACGCAGCTGTCAGACTAGTAATCACGTTGAAATGATCGTTGTGAAATATAAGATTGATTTTCTTTTCAGCATTTTCTCCTTCGAAACAAACGGTGCGACCCTTACTGCCGTACTGATACACAGTAATTTTATAGCCGGTGAGAAAAGTCTGGAACTTTTGTAACTCCTCTAGACCAGAGCCCTTGTCGGAAATTTGAACTCCTGCAGCGACCATTAACTGCTGTGCTTTTAATGTCTGTATATTACCGTAGTTTTTTCTTATTGCAATATATTCATTATCTCTGTCGACATTTGCTTTTCCTACAACAATCGAGCGAGGTAAGCAGAGAGCATCGGAATTTTTAATTACTACGATACCTCTCCTTTCGTGACATTCCTCTTCGTAGTTATTATAGAAACCTGGTCTGACACGCCCGCTTCTATTTGCTGGTTGAGGACATGTGTGATGGTTAACGTTAAACGGAGTATGACAAGATTCACAATAATGATTACAATGAAATGCTGATGTCAAACTGGTAATGACATTAAAATGACCGTCATGATACAACAAGTTTATTTTTTCCCTAGCATTGTCACCTTCGAATAAAATGTCACGTCCTTTGTTTCCGTACTTATACACTGTAATTTTATATCCAGAGAGAAAATTTTGAAATTTTTGTAAATCATCAGATGTCTGAACGTCGGCATTGTTCCTTAACTGTTGAGCTTTTATCGTCTGTATATTTCTCACGTTGAGTCTGATGTCACGGTATTCAGGATCTTTGTCGACGTACGCTTTTGCAACAACAAGCGAACACGGGAGCGAATCGGCATTTTTAATAACCACTATTCCTCTTCTCCTGCGACACTCTTCATCGTAGCTATTAATAGACGCTATACGTCCTCGACCCCGTGGTACTCTGACTTTGGTACAGGTAATCTTGAAAGTGTCACTCGAACCAAAACTTGTCGAATTACTTTGAATAATCCCACCAAATACTTGCCAAAGAATATCAGAAGTGATTTGATCAGCCTGACGAAATGAAACATAGCCCGGTTCTCGATTTTTGAAATTTAAACTTGTCATCGTGAACCCCAGTTGATCCTCCTCATTCGTGTCTGATTTCATCTTGTCAACAATATCGGCAAGCCCTTTTTTAATCCAGTCAATTTCCTCCACATCGTCAGGTGGTAAATTAAATTTGAACAAAAAACTATTTCCGTACATACGGAACTTTTTTACATACGATTCATTACTAGAAATAAGCCTTACAGCCATTATGTTAAGCTTTTACCCGTTCTCCACTTAGCAGCAGCGTAACAGGTTCTAAAATCAAAGTGGAAATGTCGTGAGATTAATTTTGTTTAGTAGAAAGTGTGTTCCTTTAAATTAAATGTGTGTGTATGCGTGTGTGTGTGTGTGTGTGTGTGTGTGTGTGTGTGTGTGTGTGTGTGTGTGTGTGTGTGTGTGTGTGTGTGTGTGTGTGTGTGTGTGTGTGTGTGACTGTGTGTGTGTGCGTGTGTGTGTGTGTGTGTGTCTAATTTAGTTAGAAACGGTTAATTTAACTTACTCAGCTATATTTAATTATATTTATAATAATTGTTTGTGTGTGTGTTGTGTGTTTGTCAATGATTCGCTTAACGATTGTAACGCTTTGTTTACTATTACACAACACACCTAAGTTGTAACACACAAAACTCTCAAACAATTGAGTTAACGTCTGTATCGTATTGCTTACTATTACTAAACTACAAAAGTATTTGTACAAACCCAAGGAGTAAATGTACTAAGAAAATTCTCCTTCTTCACTAGAGATAATATACACTCGTACACCTCTCGAGCAAATGACTTAATAACTGTAGCGCATTGATTAATATTACAAAACTCCGTAAGTATTTGCGCATGCGTAGAGAATACATGTATTAGGTAACATGGAAAATCACCTTCTTCACTAAAGCTGTTATATCCTTGTACACATCTCAAGCAAATGATTTAATGCATGTATAGCATAGCCTAATATTACAAGATTATCTAAGTATTTGCGCATGCGAAGAAAATCATGTATTAGGTAACATGGAAAATCACCTTCCTTACTAAAGCTGTTATACCCTTGTACACATCTCAAGCAAATGATTTAACGCATGTATATCATTGCCTAATACTACAAGATTATCTAAGTATTAGCGCCTGCACAGGGGATACATGTAAAAAAAAAAAGAATCATGGAAATTCACCTTTGTCACTAAAGCTGTTATAGTCTTGTACAAATCTTAAACGAATGACTTAACGCATGTATAGCATTGCCTAATATTACAAGATTATGTAAGTAGTTGCGCATACGCAGAGAATACATGCATTATTAAACATGGAAAAATCACCTTCTTCGCTAAAGCTGTTATAGTTTTGTACACATCTTAAACGAATAACTTAACGCATGTATCGCATTGGTCGTAATTACAATGCCATCCAAGTACTAGCGCATGCGCAGGGTATACATGTAAAAAAAAAAAAAAAATCATGGAAATTCACCTTCGTCACTAAACCTAATCTACACCTGTATTTCAGTCAAACGAACGGCATAATGACTGTAACGCATTGTTTATTATTACAATATGACTAAAGTATTTGGACATAGGTACGGAATACATGTCTGATGATAAGATGACATGATCATCAAAATGCACATATGGATTTAATCTTAGATAACTTGTATTATAAGTTGTTTTTCATAATTTTGTGGTATTTGAGGAGCTGTTTTCAATAATTTCATTGTAGTATGTTGTATCACTGTGATCTTGATATTGTATATACTAAACTGAGCTAGGTTAGAAACATAGATAGTAAAAATTAGAATGAGATAAATTTAATGAATTATTTTAATTATAATTTTAATTTAATTTCAATTTAATTAAAATTGTTTAGGATATTAAAATTTGGGATAATAGCCTAGATTTGTAAATAACAATCAAATAGATAGTTTCACTTTCTACCTACAAAAGATTAGACAAAAACGGTTTTAAAGTAAATAAAGTTACATTGAACGTATTCATTTCTTTTAAGGTTTATAAAATCTTCTGACACAGCGCTACTACCGGTTAGCTACGAAAGATTAGAGAATGGAATTAAGTTTATCATTACATAAAGAAACGGGAAAATTGTTAGAACAAATTATATATATGCATCTCATAATAATACCTACTCTTAGCGTCCGGAAAACCGAATTAAAGTAAAACTAATGAGAATGGGCAAAGTTTAGAAATAAACAAACTGGATACTTTGACAGCACTAATGTAATTCGATGGAATGGCTAAAATAGGGTTACAAGAGATTACACGTTTAGTGAGAGTTTACGAGAGTTTAGCGGAATCAATGCTGTTGACACGGTGTGATGTATTTTAATAGTGCTCAAGATGAGCATGTATTACCTGTATTTTTAGTCACCTGTATACTCTTGACACCTGTAAATATAAGTCAGTTAAAGGTTTAAGTCACCTGTATAGGTAGTCACTTGTATACGTAGTCACTTGTATACTTAATCACCTCTATTCACTAGTATACGTTGCAACATGATTAAACCAACATGTATATTTAGTTACCTGTGGACGTAGACACATGTATACGTAGCCGGTTATATATGTAGACAGTTTCATACACCTGTATACATAGTCACGTGTATATTTTATCACCTGTATACGTGGTTACCAGTGGACGCAGACCCCTTGCATAAGTAGTCACCTGTATAGATAGTCACCTGCATGAGTCAGTAGTCACATGAATAGGTAACTCATATGTATATGTAACTAACTGTACACGTAGTCAAAGTGAACAAATTAGTAAAAGTGTAAATAATTGTATAAAGCAGTGATTTGCATACGTAGACCTTTCTATTCGTAGTCACCTGTATTCCTAATCCCCTGTATACGTAACGACCTGTTCACGTTGTCATCTGTAAACGTAATCATCTGCATACATTGGTTACTTCTACATTATTTACCTGTACATTTATGACACCAATATAGGTTTAACGGTTTTATGAGTACTATTACCTGTATAGGTAGTTATATACTTGTTTTAAGCCTATGCCTATTTTAACATTAGTCATAACATTAAGAATTAGTCAAAAGTGTAAATAATTTTGACGTGCGTTAGAAGGAGAATTTATGTTTTAAATTAATTATAATAGAGTTTAAATTGTACAAGAGTGTAGACGTATAGAAACCACAGCCGTAGAATGATATCTACGTGATAAGGAAGCTTCCGGTCGGAGTGGAATATTTCATTATTCATTCTAAATGGGAAATGTAGGTTTAGAACATAGGCGCTGTGACGTCACTGCCCCCTGTGACATTCAGTGCATTGGTTCAGTTGTGCGGTTGTATTCATTCTGGATAACATGTAAGTACTAATATAGTAATAACTCAAATATTTCAATCATAACGAGAAAAGATTTAACGTTAACGACACTCTTTCATTATCAAACTAACACTGTATTATTCGTTAAAGAGTTAAAATAATCTCCTAATACTATAATTATTATTTGTATTTTTGAAAAACAACAAGTTTCTACAGCTAATAAATCATTGGTACTACAACTCAGCCATATGTTAACTGATATTATTATTATTTTCAATAGGCGTTTCTCTTAGTTACGTCTGCATTAAATGTTTGTAATATTAAATAAAGCGGTACAACCTGTCGATCACCCACACAAACAAATCATACATGCGACTATACATACAGACGGCTACCTATACTGGTGACAAGTATACGGCTGACAACATTAAAAGGTACATACGTATACAGGAGTCTGTGTATAAAAGTGGCTAAATATGTAGGTGACTACACGTACAGGTGACTAACTTGAATAGGTGACCAACCAATAAAACTGATAAAACTATATTGATATCATAAATTTGATGAACTCATATAGGTGACTCATTATAGAAGAGACTAATATATAGAGATGCCTGTGTATAGAGGTCTCTTCGTATACAGGTGACTACATGTGTGGGCGATATCGTATACAGGTAACTACGTATATATGTGACCAATAGGTGACAGCGTTTACAGTGTACTACGTATACAGGCGACATATGCAAGGGGATGCGTATATATGTAACTGCGTATAAAGGTGACGACATGTATAGGTGACTAACTGTATAGGTGACCAATCAATAAAACTGATAAACCTATATTGATATCATAAACTTGATGAACTCATATAGGTGAGACTAATATATAGAGATGCGTATATAGAGATGCCTGAGGTCTCTCCGTATACAGGTGACTTAATACAGGTGACTACATTTACAAATCCCTGCTTTATACAATTATTTACACTTTTGACTAATTCTTAAAGTTATGACTAATGTTAAAATAAGCATAGGCTTAAAACAAGTATATAACTACCTATACAGGTAATAGTACTCATAAAACCGTTAAACCTATATTGGTGTCATAAATGTACAGGTAAATAATGTAGAAGTAACCAATGTATGCAGATGATTACGTTTACAGATGACAACATGAACAGGTCGTTACGTATACAGGGGATTAGGAATACAGGTGACTACGAATAGAAAGGTCTACGTATGCAAATCACTGCTTTATACAATTATTTACACTTTTACTAATTTGTTCACTTTGACTACGTGTACAGTTAGTTACATATACATATGAGTTACCTATTCATGTGACTACTGACTCATGCAGGTGACTATCTATACAGGTGACTACTTATGCATGGGGTCTACGTCCATTGGTAACCACGTATACAGGTGATAAAATATACACGTGACTATGTATACAGGTGTATGAAACTGTCTACATATATAACCGGGTACGTATACATGTGTCTACGTCCACAGGTAACTAAATATACATGTTGGTTTAATCATGTTGCAACGTATACTAGTGAATAGAGGTGATTAAGTATACAAGTGACTACGTATACAAGTGACTACCTATACAGGTGACTTAAACATTTAACTGACTTATATTTACAGGTGTCAAGAGTATACAGGTGACTAAAAATACAGGTAATACATGCTCATCTTGAGCACTATTAAAATACATCACACCGTGTCAACAGCATTGATTCCGCTAAACTCTCATAAACTCTCACTAAACGTGTAATCTCTTGTAACCCTATTTTAGCCATTCCATCGAATTACATTAGTGCTGTCAAAGTATCCAGTTTGTTTATTTCTAAACTTTGCCCATTCTCATTAGTTTTACTTTAATTCGGTTTTCCGGACGCTAAGAGTAGGTATTATTATGAGATGCATTTATATAATTTGTTCTAACAATTTTATCGTTTCTTTATGTAATGATAAACTTAACTCCATTCTCTAATCTTTCGTAGCTAACCGGTAGTAGCGCTGTGTCAGAAGATTTTATAAACCTTAAAAGAAATGAATACGTTCAATGTAACTTTATTTACTTTAAAACCGTTTTTGTCTAATCTTTTGTAGGTAGAAAGTGAAACTATCTATTTGATTGTTATTTACAAATCTAGGCTATTATCCCAAATTTTAATATCCTAAACAATTTTAATTAAATTGAAATTAAATTAAAATTATAATTAAAATAATTCATTAAATTTATCTCATTCTAATTTTTACTATCTATGTTTCTAACCTAGCTCAGTTTAGTATATACAATATCAAGATCACAGTGATACAACATACTACAATGAAATTATTGAAAACAGCTCCTCAAATACCACAAAATTATGAAAAACAACTTATAATACAAGTTATCTAAGATTAAATCCATAAGTGCATTTTGATGATCATGTCATCTTATCATCAGACATGTATTCCGTACCTATGTCCAAATACTTTAGTCATATTGTAATAATAAACAATGCGTTACAGTCATTATGCCGTTCGTTTGACTGAAATACAGGTGTAGATTAGGTTTAGTGACGAAGGTGAATTTCCATGATTCTTTTTTTTTTTTTACATGTATCCCCTGCGCATGCGCTATTATTTGGATAGTATTGTAATTATGACCAATGCGATACATGCGTTAAGTTATTCGTTTAAGATGTGTACAAAACTATAACAGCTTTAGCGAAGAAGGTGATTTTTCCATGTTTAATAATGCATGTGTTCTCTGCGTATGCGCAACTACTTACATAATCTTGTAATATTAGGCAATGCTATACATGCGTTAAGTCATTCGTTTAAGATTTGTACAAGACTATAACAGCTTTAGTGACAAAGGTGAATTTCCATGATTCTTTTTTTTTTACATGTATCCCCTGTGCAGGCGCTAATACTTAGATAATCTTGTAATATTAGGCAATGATATACATGCGTTAAATCATTTGCTTGAGATGTGTACAAGGGTATAACAGCTTTAGTAAGGAAGGTGATTTTCCATGTTACCTAATACATGTATTTTCTGCGCATGCGCAAATACTTAGATAATCTTGTAATATTAGGCTATGCTATACATGCATTAAATCATTTGCTTGAGATGTGTACAAGGATATAACAGCTTTAGTGAAGAAGGTGATTTTCCATGTTACCTAATACATGTATTCTCTACGCATGCGCAAATACTTACGGAGTTTTGTAATATTAATCAATGCGCTACAGTTATTAAGTCATTTGCTCGAGAGGTGTACGAGTGTATATTATCTCTAGTGAAGAAGGAGAATTTTCTTAGTACATTTACTCCTTGGGTTTGTACAAATACTTTTGTAGTTTAGTAATAGTAAGCAATACGATACAGACGTTAACTCAATTGTTTGAGAGTTTTGTGTGTTACAACTTAGGTGTGTTGTGTAATAGTAAACAAAGCGTTACAATCGTTAAGCGAATCATTGACAAACACACAACACACACACAAACAATTATTATAAATATAATTAAATATAGCTGAGTAAGTTAAATTAACCGTTTCTAACTAAATTAGACACACACACACACACGCACACACACACAGTCACACACACGCACACACACACACACACACACACACACACACACACACACACACACACGCATACACACACATTTAATTTAAAGGAACACACTTTCTACTAAACAAAATTAATCTCACGACATTTCCACTTTGATTTTAGAACCTGTTACGCTGCTGCTAAGTGGAGAACGGGTAAAAGCTTAACATAATGGCTGTAAGGCTTATTTCTAGTAATGAATCGTATGTAAAAAAGTTCCGTATGTACGGAAATAGTTTTTTGTTCAAATTTAATTTACCACCTGACGATGTGGAGGAAATTGACTGGATTAAAAAAGGGCTTGCCGATATTGTTGACAAGATGAAATCAGACACGAATGAGGAGGATCAACTGGGGTTCACGATGACAAGTTTAAATTTCAAAAATCGAGAACCGGGCTATGTTTCATTTCGTCAGGCTGATCAAATCACTTCTGATATTCTTTGGCAAGTATTTGGTGGGATTATTCAAAGTAATTCGACAAGTTTTGGTTCGAGTGACACTTTCAAGATTACCTGTACCAAAGTCAGAGTACCACGGGGTCGAGGACGTATAGCGTCTATTAATAGCTACGATGAAGAGTGTCGCAGGAGAAGAGGAATAGTGGTTATTAAAAATGCCGATTCGCTCCCGTGTTCGCTTGTTGTTGCAAAAGCGTACGTCGACAAAGATCCTGAATACCGTGACATCAGACTCAACGTGAGAAATATACAGACGATAAAAGCTCAACAGTTAAGGAACAATGCCGACGTTCAGACATCTGATGATTTACAAAAATTTCAAAATTTTCTCTCTGGATATAAAATTACAGTGTATAAGTACGGAAACAAAGGACGTGACATTTTATTCGAAGGTGACAATGCTAGGGAAAAAATAAACTTGTTGTATCATGACGGTCATTTTAATGTCATTACCAGTTTGACATCAGCATTTCATTGTAATCATTATTGTGAATCTTGTCATACTCCGTTTAACGTTAACCATCACACATGTCCTCAACCAGCAAATAGAAGCGGGCGTGTCAGACCAGGTTTCTATAATAACTACGAAGAGGAATGTCACGAAAGGAGAGGTATCGTAGTAATTAAAAATTCCGATGCTCTCTGCTTACCTCGCTCGATTGTTGTAGGAAAAGCAAATGTCGACAGAGATAATGAATATATTGCAATAAGAAAAAACTACGGTAATATACAGACATTAAAAGCACAGCAGTTAATGGTCGCTGCAGGAGTTCAAATTTCCGACAAGGGCTCTGGTCTAGAGGAGTTACAAAAGTTCCAGACTTTTCTCACCGGCTATAAAATTACTGTGTATCAGTACGGCAGTAAGGGTCGCACCGTTTGTTTCGAAGGAGAAAATGCTGAAAAGAAAATCAATCTTATATTTCACAACGATCATTTCAACGTGATTACTAGTCTGACAGCTGCGTTCGCTTGTGCTTACTATTGCGAAAACTGTCATACTCCTTTTGACCATCGTGTGAAGCACAGGTGCTCGGTAACCTGTTACTCTTGCAAACGGTCTCCCCCATGTACCCAGATTGATAGTGGAATTGATTGTAGCGCTTGCAATAGACAATTTAAAAACCGTAATTGCTTCGCGAATCATCTCGTTGATGTTTGTAACTCCATAAAAAAGTGTCCATCATGTATGAAAGTAATATATCAGTCTAATCGCAGTTCACTTCATGAGTGTGGTGAGGTGTATTGCAAGACTTGCACATCGTATATGCCTTCATCACACTCATGTTACATGAAGGTCGATTGTCGTAGTCCTATGAAGAAAGATTTCCTCTTTGTATTCTTCGATCTGGAAACCAGACAAGACGAAAATACGTTCTACGTATTCGTAGAACAAAAGATCGTGAGGTGGTTACTGTCGAGGAATCAAAACACTTTAAAATAACAGGATTCAAGAGAAAAAGGGAGGGTGAGTATGACTCCTTTCCTTATGGCTATAGTAAAAAAGTACGACGTGCATAGACGTACGATCAGTTCAAATGAGTTTTAAATGCTTCACGTGGACCATGTTTTAAGGGTAACATCGGAGCATATGTAAATTATTTTTATTTCTTAGCTGAAAAATTTCATAATAGGTGTTTGAGATCCCCGTTAAAAAATGAGATACGTAATTATTATTAAATCGAGTTTGTACAATTTGATCTTCATCTTGTCTCTTGCTACCGTCAATGGCGTGAAATTAATTTTTCCGTAATCAAAGGCAAGATAGAAAGCTTAGAGATTAAGTCACATTGTGTAATAAGATCAGGTTATGCATGAAAGGTTAAAATCAGTGTATTATTATACAATAAGAAATGATTGCCGCTTCTTGTTTTTTGTCAGCGGCTTGAATTTAATTCTTGTGTGTTTGGGTCAGTAGCTTGAAGTTAATTCTTCCGTAAACCAAAGTGTGTCTGGGTCACTGGCGTGGAGTTAATTCTTCCGTAAACCCAAGTGTGTCTGGGTCACTCGTGTAGAGTTAATTCTTCCGTAAACCAAAGTACGTCTGGGTCACTGGCGTGGAGTTAATTCTTCCGTAAACCAAGGTGTGTTTGGGTCACTGGCGTGGAGTTAATTCTTCTGTAAACCTAAGTGTGTCTGGGTCACTGGCGTGGAGTTAATTCTTCCGTAAACCAAAGTATGTCTGGGTCACTGGCGTGGAGTTAATTCTTCTGTAAACCAAAGTATGTCCGGGTCACTGGCGTGGAGTTAATTCTTCCGTAAACCAAGGTGTGTCTGGGTCATTGGCGTGGAGTTAATTTTTCCGTAAACAAAGACAAGTATAATATAAAAAATTTAAAAAAAAAAACAAAGATTTAAAAAAGAAACGGTTATCTGATTTTTGATATCTGAAGTGTTAACCTTAAAGTAGATTTGCGCATCAAACATAGTTACGTATCGTCAGCGAGATTTAAATGATACTTCTTGCTTTCGTCATTGCCGGGAAGCTATTTTTAGTAAACAAAAGTGATTAATCTGTACTTCTAAACGCGCTGTGTAGTAAAATAGGTTTATTCTTATTCTATGTGTTACCCTAAAACATGTTTTACTATTGATAGTACAAGTAATGTAAACACAGCAATAATAAAAATTTTCAAAATTGATGCTCATTGCAAGCGCTTTTCAAACTAAGATCATGCAATAAGCTAACCTGGTGATGTAGGCCTACGGGGGATGTCCGCCAGGTAAAAAAAAAAACGGACAGCGCATCGAAGGCTATACCTCTAGGGTGATGTGGAAAGCTGCCTATAAAGCTTTGTCTTTTGAAAAATTATAGTCTATATTATTGCTGATGAAATACCTCATAATTTATGTTTACTTAGTTTTAAGTTACCCTATGTTTACCATATACCTACGTATACAGGTATTTCTAAAACAATTACGTTTCAGGAATAATTCTGAAGGCTGAAATAATATCCAGGTTTTTAACCAGAGCTTGTTATCAGAATTTTGGAAATAACCGGTTTTATCCGTTTGTATTTATAAACTGCGGTTAGTTTGTATTTTTCAGATATACTCTGTCTGAACCTATCTCTCTTAAAGCTATTTGTCTAATGTAATAGTAAACCACAGAGCATTACCCGGTTTTACCCTACGTACATAGTTTAGAGTTTTCTTGTGACGACACCATTGGTCAACACTTATATCTCGTCTCGTGTAGTCCAGAGTTACAAATTTTGTTAAATATATTTAACTTATTCATCGCAAGAAGTAGAACAAGAAGATGGAGGAAGTGGCGGGGTGCACTTGGAATGAGCGGTGGCTCAAATGGCTCGGGCAATCAATGCGGTATGTATTTTAGCATGGATTCTGACGAAGTCTGTCAGGAATGTTCCAGATATCTGTGCAATATCGATATCTTAAGGGTAGGGGAAGTGGCGGGGCTACACTTTCTTTTTGACGATTACTCCATACGATATAACATTGATCATGACGGTTTTGATGTTATCGGTTTAGGTAAACGAGGCTAAAATGATTTACAGCTATACAAGGAGGTCAGTCTTTTTTTTATGTAGGGGAGGTATCCGTAGTCCGCGCCTCTGAGGAGTGTATTTGCAACCCCTTTTTCCGTAGGGATGTGTAGGTCTGACCAGGTGCAGGTTGTGGCTTTTTCGTTGTTTTTCCCTTTATAAAAGCTAGGAAATAACCACAACAGAGCATGCAGGAGCTCCGAGACTAACCTTATGCTAAGAGATATTGGAGTTATTATTATTTCACCTCTACACATAACGGTTTAGGAGTGCAAGTGTCTAGATAACAATAAACTTGTATATTTGCTACACACAGTATTACGCGTTACAGAGAATCAAACTTGTTATTCGGTATACCTGTAAACAGGAAAAAGAGTTCGGTGTACTGATATTCATACTCTTCACACATCTCCCTCCTGCTGGAGCGCCTGCAGCAACTCACCCGTGTGTTGCGTGTCCGTCAGGCGTAAGCCTACCGTACGCCTGCAATGTGATAGGCCGATTCCCACGCAGACTGTTGACTATTTGAACTTGGTGTAAATGTTGTTCGTTTGAGCTTCGTGTATGTTGATCGGTTAAACTTAGCGTAAGATAGCTGTTTACTTGAAACGTTGGTCATTTGATCTAACCGATCGTTTTTAGGCAATTTTATATATTATTTAAAACAACCCTTGGGGCGGCCCCACCCACACCTAGCAATCATACACCCCATACACATACACCACTTTTTCTTAGGTTAGAACACTAGAGCGAGACGCCATCTTGTTCCCTCCAGATAGGCGCCGCCATCTTGTCCCCGCCATAAGGGCGCCGCCATCTTGGAAAGCGGTGGGGGTAACAAATCCGGCTTTCCTATTGGTTCCCTCCCAAGCGCTCCACCTCAACTGTAGCCTTCTCTACTGAATCTCTACTCCAATAATTCAATTAGATCCATTAAAAGAAACACTATTCCCAATGTTTCTTTAAAATACCTGTAACCCGTGTAGTTCTTTAAACAAAATATAACCTGAGAAGTTTTAAAAGAGTTTATAACTTTCATAGTTCTTTACGGAAGATATAACTCATGTAACTCATTAAAGAAACCCTAAAAAAAAAATTTCTTTACAAAATCACGAACCCATGTAGTTCTTTAAATAAAGTCAAACATGTGCAGTTTTCAAAGAAGCTCTAACTTATGTAGTTCATTAAAGAAGCTGTAACCCATTCAGTTCTTTAAAGATGCTCTAACAATAAAATCCTTTAAAAGCGCTGACCCTTATAGTTATTTAAATAGAGTATAACCTGTGCAGTTTTTAAAGAGCTTCTCACTTTTGTATATCCTAAAGAGCTGTAACTCAAGTAATTCATTAACCCCTTACTGCAATGACGTGACAGATGTGGTACATCATGCATATATGGTTTAGCTACAGAGGAGATCAAGCAATACATAGCTCAGTAATCAAATTAATATTCGGCGAAATCCAGACCTAACACATCAGTAAATATTAGTGCCAACGAATTGAGCAATTTATCGGTCCATCAACTTCAATGTCAATATTCTAACTTCCAGTAACGCAGCGCTATTGTTGTTGCTAGTGCATCCAATGTCAGTGAAGTAATGTCATGTATTCGATGTAAAGAAATAAAACGTTTCATACTTTTTTGTGGCAACACAAGTTTCGTCCCTGCAAGAGATCGCTTCATGACAGACGTTTCAAAATTCTTCCATTACTGGAAAAATTCCGTGAGAGGTATTACTTGTGCCAAAAGAAGAATTTTCAGCAGTTGATGAACAGATTATTCTTACTAAATGCCTTCTTAGTAGCAGGCAAAGATATAATATGTAGAAATAGAGGTAGGCCCAGCAGTGATCCCCCAAAAAAAAATAGACAACAAAAAGAAGAAGGTATAATAGCTTAAAACAGTGTACAAACTTCTTCTTATCAGTTTATACACTACCTCATAAACTGATATTATTTTACTGCACACTGTCCCATATATGGCACAAATCCTTAAACCCTTCAAAAAAATGTTTCACATATGGTTTATTTTTTTTCTAAGATTTGTGTGGTTTTTTAAAAAAAAGTCTAACCTCTGTAGTTTTCAAAAACGCTCTAGTTCATGTAGTTTGTTAAGGAAGCTTTAAGACAAGCAATTCTTTAAAGAACCTGTAAGACAAAAATTTTTTTAATAGGCATTTAGTTCTTTTAAAATAATCTAATCTGTGTGTTTTGTAAAGAATTTCAACTTATGTAGCTCTTTCAATAATTTATTATAACTTATACAATCCACTAAAGAAGCTCAAACTCCCTAGTTCATTAAAGAAGATTGAACCCAAATAATTCTTTAAAAACCTGTAATATATAATGTTTTAAGACATACTAACCTGTGTAGTTTTAAAGACGCTTTTACTCATATAGTTCGTCAAAGGAGTTTCAACCCATGTAGTTCGTTAAAGAAGATATAACCCTTGAAGTTCTTTAATAAACTAATAGCCCAATGTAGTTGTTAAAAAAAAAATTAATTCTTTTAATTCCTTAAACAAACTTTGACACAAGTATTTATAAACAAATACATTCTTAAACAATGAAGAAAATTGTTTTAAACTGCTCTACCCATTTAGTTTTTTAAAGAAAATCTAACCTATGTAGTTAATAAACAATGAACTCTTGAAACATGCAACAAACCAAGTAATTCATTAAAGAATCTTTAGTTCAAGTAATTTTGTAAAGGACCTCTAGCTCATGTACTTCTTTAAAAATGTTCTAACCTGTAAATTTGTAAGGAACCTCTAAATTATGTAGCTCGTTAAAGAAGCTATAACCCTAATTAAAAGAGATCCTACCCATCTACTCATTAAATTTAGAGTTAGCCCAATATAGTCCTTTAATTCTTCTGTTAGAGCTTAAAAGAGATTTAATCCTTTTCTTTAACGAATGTCTAGCATTTGTAGTTCAGAAGTTTTAACTTATGTAGTATTATATAGAAGGTATGCGTCATGTAATTTAAAAGGATGCTCTAATTAATGTAGTTCATTAAATAATTTCAAACCCAATAATTATTTAATAATTTCTGACTGATATTTCTTTAAAGAAAGTCTAACCGGTGAAGGTTTCAAACAAGTTCTAAATTATGTAGCTCATGTAACTCAATAAATAATCTTTTAATCTTGTAGTATAAAGAACATCTAATCCAATTCTGTAAAAGATCTCTACACTATGTAGCTTTTTTAAGTAAGTCTAACCTTTGTAGTTTTTGAAGAAGTCCAAGTTTGTGTAGTTTCTTAAACAAACTATAACTCTTGCAATTCATTAAAGAGGCTCTAGCGCATGTAGTTCATTGAAGAAGCTGTAATCCTAATAATTATTTTAAAATTACTAGTGTATAGTTTTTTAAACAAAGTCTAACCTGTGTAGTTTTTACCGAAGCTCAAACTGTTTTAATTATTTGAAGGAGTTTTGACTCATGAAGCTCATTAAAGAATCTCTAACCAATGTAGCTCTTTAAAGAAAGTCTTACCTGTGTAGATTTTAACAAGTTCTAGCTTGTGTAGATTTTTAAGAAGCTATACCTCATGTAGTTCAATAAAGAAGGTGTAACTTAAATAATTCTTTAAAAAGTCTTAAACCCTTGTAGTTCTCTAAGGAACGTCTAGCCTGTGTAGTTTTTAAAGAAGCTGTTTAAAGAAGCAATAGCTCATGTAATTCACTAAAGAACGCCTAACTTATGTAGCTCATAAAGAAGCTTTAACCCATTCAGTTCTGTAAAGAAAGTCATTTAATTACCTGTGTAGTTTTAATCATGTTCTTATATAACTCAATAAAGCAGCTCTTACTCATAAATAATTAAAAAGCAATAACCATTTGGTTCTTTAAAAAAGGACTAAAATATACAGTTTTATAAAGAACATTCAATCCACATAGTTTACTAAAAGAGCTGTATAACTAGATTATTTTTTAACGATGCTTTAACCCATGAATTTCGTTAAAAATTCTACCACAACTATTTCTGTACAAGGTTTAGACCATGTAATCCTTTAAACAAATGTTCAGCATTATTCGTTCTAGCTTTTCAGATTCACATTAACGGCACAGGCAGATCTTTATCGATTTTGTCATTCTCATCAATCATGGTAAGATCCCTTAAAACGGCAAGTACAAACAAAACTATATATAAACTTATACATGTTTTTTTTTAATTTTGCCCAAGTTTTTAAAGTACGTTAAACATAACTTGTTAAAAAAAAATTATTTAGGCAGTTGCCATGTTAGGGATAAATA
>JBAIZL010000005.1:246893322-246895822 GCA_036971475.1 Prosapia bicincta | reverse complement strand
AGATGATAATCACTCAGCCATTTTTCGTCACCTACTGCCGTGGCAATAGTTTCGCCGTGTGAACAAGTCCTCATTCAATTGGACTGGCCACAGACATTCACGCAACTGGCCCAAGAAAACTGGACCCGACAATCGTCTCTTCGATTGGCATCGTGTAACCCGGCTTTATATGCATTTCTTGCCTTATGTCGTCTACATATCTGTCTTGCGTCAATGAAAACACCTAATATTTATATTTGTCCATGTGTTACGAAATGTTATTCAAGCATTCTACTGTTGAAGCTTCCCTAACCCTATACAGAGTGTCTATATATAATTGCCTCTGATGGTATTCACAAGTTTTTGTCTCCGACTCAGGGTATCTAATGACCCACTTCGGGGATGGAAGCGAGACTTTAATCCGCCTAATAGTCTCTTGTGTGATGTTGGAGGCCTGCCAATTCATTCAGCAATAGCCTTAAATCTACTTTTGAGAAATTCGGTTCGTTTTTGCTACAAATTTCGTTTATACATTATCGGTACCGCAGAAAGTTAATATTACAAATATAATAGGCTCAGAAAGTTCTTTTTCAAATGGAGACATTAGTCAACGATATCATCTTTTTTCGCCTCCACTTAAAGATTTGTTTAGATTTATGTATAAAATAATTTCCAAATGAATTTGTTTATGTTCATTCAGAAACGCCCTATAATTTATTCAAATACCCAATAATGTATGATTTCTTACCATAGCTCCCATCATTATGAGTATTATATTTCATTTACTTAATATATTAATTATTTAGTGTATTAGTTATCAAATATTATAAATAAATATTTTATATTTCAATAATTCTTAAATAAAGTAATGAATTATTTGTATTTACATTGTTAAAGTGAAAACCTTATTTACCTTTAGGTATTTTAGCTTCTGCTGCGCTTTTTGTACCTATCACTTTTAATTGAATTCGTTAAATTTTTTTTACTCAGTAAATTTTCAAATTCCTAGTAAACCTATTAATTACATTTTTTTATTCAATTTTAAGAAGTATCCACTACAAAAAAATTATTCACACAAGGACCCGCTCCTCGTATTAAAAATTGATTAACTTCGCATTTTCAAAGTAACACAGGAGGTTAAAATTCCAAAATTTATTTTTATTAGTATTATTTCTTCAATGATACACTCTTTACACGCTTTAGACACTGTTTGGGATGGTGAAAATTCATAAGACAATATTCCGTCAGATTTTCAAAAATGAATAGATTATTCGAAATATTTTCGGAATTAAAATTCGGCATTTAGCCTAATTGAAATCAGTTACGATAATAATTATTTTTCCCTTTAACTAAGGGTTATGTGGACGATATGTTTAAACAAAATTAATTTTCAAATTTAACTTCTTACACATCTTGACAAATACCGTATATTTTATTAAGTTACATGATAACATATGATTTCTTAATATAGCGGTTTTTATTCTTCAAGGTTACTTTTCATAAGGTTTGTTACATAGTTAATATATTATTGTTAAATTTAATTTTAATGTGTTAATAATAACTAAAATTTTCATTTCAATACATCCTTTACTAAAAGATTTATTTTTATCAACACTTTGAGATGAAATTTTTCAATGTGAGTCTGTCGCTTTTTATAGTCCAAGATCAATTCCTTAAATGAACTATATTTTTATGAATGTTTTCCCCTCTCCTATGACGACCACACTTATTAACTAGTGTTAAAGGTTTTTCAAAGGGTGCAAATACCATCCCCTGGAATCTCCACGACATAAAAGTTACTAAGTAATTATGACAATCGGCCACAGTTGGTAAACAGCAGCGCCGGAAAGGGGAGCAAATATTGATGAGATCTTCTTTGTATTAAAATAAATATTAAGAGAGAAAATTATCACGGTCGAGGATATTTCACTCTTCAGTTAAAACAACTAGTTTTTCGTGAATAGGCTCAACTAGTTTGTTGAGCGAAATAGGATTATTACATTTCAAAAGTCTACATTTCACCAAAAGTATTGTAACGGTAATGTCACTCGCCTAATTATTATGCTATCTCGGTTAAGTTAACAATACCTTAATTTAACATTGCCTAAGTTATTAATTTTAAAACTTCGCCTACAAATTATTTTCCCAAATCATTGTACTGGTTAACACACTCATCGACTTTTTATTCTAGGTCGTTTAAATGAACGAGGGGTTGTTAGTTAAGGGACAAAGAATTAATAAAATAAAAACCCCAATCATACATCAATATCTCCCAAAGGATTATAACGCTAGAATCATTGATACTTGCTATTGTATGTCGGTTAAATGCACACTACCTTTTGGTTGAGCGAAGCGAGATTATTAAATTTAAAAATCCTAGTGCTACATTAATTTCTTCAGAACGTACGTAGAGATTGAATCACTCAACGTACTTATTATTCTACGTTGGTTAAATGGAAAAAACTTGTTGGTTGAGTGAAGTGAGAATAATAAATTAAAACCACTACGTATACATTTGTAA
>JBAIZL010000005.1:246853322-246890822 GCA_036971475.1 Prosapia bicincta | reverse complement strand
TAGACGAATTTAGAAAACATCTTTACACAAAATAATATTTACAATCAAATGACACAACACTAAAGAAGGCAATATGTTTGTAAAGTTGAGTGTAAGAGTAAGAGAGAGGACGACATCATCTTATCCCTAGCCTACATAGAACAAAGTAAACCAGAAAGGCGTTAACACTAAATAAGAATAAAAGGAATTTAGAAATGTGAATGGGTAAGAGAGAGACATAATATTCATCTTTGAACGGACGAAAAATATTCAGAGTAGACCACAAACTAAAGAAAACAATACGCCAATGGTAGTGTATATATATTTCATTAGAGAGGAACATATATTAAACGTATTCTATTTTACAAGGTACAACAATAGCAAAAAAAGACAGAACGTCTATAGAAGAGTGAATTTGTGTGAAAAGAACGTATAAATTGCCTAGAAACAGATCAAAAACAACATAGATAGGACAAAACACTAAAGAGAACAAAACGTGTGTAAAAGTGTTTATGTAGGATAGAGATAAACATATATTGGATTTCTACTAATTTTACAGGAAGAAGAATAAAAAGAACATCTGTAGATGTGTGTGTACATAGATTAGAGAGGCATCTACAGTAAAAGCCATCTACTTCACCCGGAACAACAAAAGCCAAAGAAGACAACTCATCTATAGAAGTGTTTATATAGAATACAGAGGCACAGACAGTAGTAGTCTCCAACTTTACACGGAACAACAATAGCCAAAGAAGACAACTCATCTATAGGTTTGTTTATATAGAATAGAGAGGCACAGACAATAGTAGTCACCAACTTTAGACGGAACAACAATAGCCAAAGAAGACAACTCATCTATAGAAGTGTTTATACAGAATAGAGAGGCACAGATAGTAGTAGTCACCAACTTTACACGGAACAACAATAGCCAAAGAAGACAACTCATCTATAGAAGTGTTTATATAGAATACAGAGGCACAGACAGTAGTAGTCTCCAACTTTACACGGAACAACAATAGCCAAAGAAGACAACTCATCTATAGGTTTGTTTATATAGAATAGAGAGGCACAGACAGTAGTAGTCTCCAACTTTACACGGAACAACTGTAGCCAAAGAAGACAACTCATCTATAGAAGTGTTTATATAGAATAGAGAGGCACAGACAGTAGTAGTCACCGACTTTACACGGAACAACAATAGCCAAAGAAGACACCTCATCTATAGAAGTGTTTATATAGAATAGAGAGGCACAGACAGTAGTAGTCACCAACTTTACACGGAACAACAATAGCCAAAGAAGACACCTCATCTATAGAAGTGTTTATATAGAATAGAGAGGCACAGACAGTAGTAATCACCAACTTTAGACGGAACAACAAGAGCCAAAGAAGACAACTCATCTATAGAAGTGTTTATATAGATTAGAGAGACACATACAGTAGAAGTTATCTACTTTACACGGAAAAACAATAGCCAAAGAAGACAGCACGTCTATACATGAGTGTATATTGATTAGAGAGGCACAGTAGAAGTCATCTACCTAACACGGAACAACAATAGTCAAAGAAGTCAACACTTCTAAGAAAGTGTTCATGACTATCTTAGGGACATAATAATCATCTTTTTACAAACCAACAATAAGTAGAACAGAGCAAAAAAACTATAAAAGACAACACGGCCGTAGAAGTGTAAATAGCTGTAAGAAGAAAACAGAAGTTTTCTCTGCACTAATCAATAATACCAGGTATATGATATAAAACTAAAAAAACAACACGTCTATAGAATAGGTAAGAGAAATTGAAATATGACGTCTTTAAATGATTAACAACTTGCTAATGGTAATATGATATTAAAGTCATGTAATAAACCATGGCTCCCACTTCCCCTTCAAAGTTATTCCCAAATAAACCAACTGGTAACAATTGTTCCATGAAAGATTATAGAATCCAGCTCCGCTGGATTCTAACATGGCAGATCCGTCCGGGTTCGACAGGGATCAACTCAGCAGCAGAGTAGTTCTTAACCACCATTCCTAAAGAAGTAGCCATTAAGAGACATCGGTTTTACGTTGGTTGATGCTGGGCCGAGCCTGAATCACAGGCGATGTCTCCCGAATGATTTGAGCTCCACAAATGAACCCCTCAACCTGATTCATATGATACTCCTCCAGGACAGGGTCTAGGTCTCTCGATAGTGGCATATTTTGAGTCTTAAACCGGTCATTGGAATCAAATCCAATGTCATTAAAATTTTTGTTATTTTACACTCATCTCTATATAAGCTATTTTACTCATCAATTACCACAAGTAGATATTGTCCCTATTTCATATCCGAGCTGAAGTTGCAACAGCTGTTTTACTCATGTATTATTCATGTTTGACAAATATATCCGGAAATAGTTGAAAATATTAATAGTGTAAAGAAAAAACCAGTATCACTGTAATCTGAATATATCAAACTCATTGGTTATTTAAAAACCTCTTGGTATTGGTAATATGATAATAAAGTAATGTAGTAAAACATAATGATAGAAATACTATTAATAAAACAAGACGGAGTAATAATTGTCTTTATTATTCATTAGTACTTCTATTATTATAAAAAAACTCCAACATTTAATAAACATTTAATGTTTTACGAAACAAGAAAGTTTAATTTACATGTACAAGATTTATAAATATAGCTCAAGTGCTGAAATTTATAATTTTGTTTTCATGTTTGAGACTATGAAATAATCTTGGAATCACTGGATGTAATATATCAGTATAATACATTACTCTTATGTTAGACTTCGAAGTGATATTTTTTAAAGAAAATCACTTTTAAGTATTTTAAGAAATAAGAATTATAGTTGAAGAGGTAAATCTTATTTTGCATTATGAGCGCGGTTTGTAGTAGCACTGAATGCTTCGAAGAATTATTGCTGATTATCTGATATCTGTTTTCGATTTAAAATAACGTAATACCAAGACGTTAATGTCTAATTTAACGTAGACTAACTGTCAAATGGAGTTGGCGAATATAAATGCAGAACGGGTAGATTATAAAACTGTTTTAAGTAGTATAATGATGTTCCTACTGACACAATTATCTGTCATTCCTAGCACTGTCACAATAACGTTTGTTGACGACTTTCAGAAATATTTCATCAAACTATTTAATAAACGTTTTCGAAACGTGTCAACCAATTTATTCTTGCAATTCTGTTAGTGACAGGTAAATGTGATACTCCAAATATTGAACTTATGTCAGACATCTAAACATAATAGAATGCTTGAGTAGTTTTTATGTCAACTGGAGTGAGAAGCTCAGTATAGCTTGTACGGGTTATCAGTAGCTGATAGTATAAACGTATATGTAAATATTGTTTATGATTATTGTATTCTAGAGTGTATAACTAGTGTGTTCATATGTACTATCCCAAATATGAAATGAACAACAATAGTGGGAACCTAGAATCTAAAGCAAACGTCAAATCTTAAGTAGCTTTTAATTAGTTTGTACTAATTACGATTACATGTATTCATCAAATAACAAATAATAATAATAAATGGCTATCCTCAACAATTATAAAAGTAAGGGCTCCTATAGACAAGTGTAACATTTTTACAAGTGTTTTTAGTATAAACTTGATTTTTAGTTCACTTCTACGGTCATCAACTGAACTTCATCAGACCATAAACGAATACCAAGATGCCCAATTTTTTTTTAATTGAAGTAAAATCAATTACTTTATTTATTTATTTTTAATTCTGTTAAAAAAAAGTTATGAGAATATAGTAGGTAAATAAATCCATTGGACTTTAGCTAGAAGGTGGAATTTTAGGAACAAAGCTGGTAATACTGTTTTCAAGTATTAGTTTTCAAGTTCAGAAGTGTTCATATTTTCGGGTTTTATTTTTCCCTAATTAATGTATAGGCTATATTTACACTATCAATATAAGGGCCAAAGTTAATATTTACTTTTTCATCAGTCCTACTGATAAGTAACGAGCTTGCATGGGTAAAGAGTAACAGAGGTTGTGAATTAGTTCTCAGAAAATGCACTGAAGTAATTAGTGTGAAGAAAACATACTTAAGGAGAACAGTGACTGCCAAGGATACACAAGACATTATTAAAACCTAAATAAAAACCAGATTTTTACCTATTAAACAGTTATTTTGCATAGCTGTATCTATTTTTTATCAAAAATGTTTGAAAGTTTTGTAAATAAATTCCCAAAAAAATTGATTGAAGATACAGTAATATTACTTTCTTGAAAAAATTCACCTGAAGACAGAACTTGAAACCAATTTCAGAGACATGCATACTACTGGTATTTGCTTTGTAGTTGTCTATCAAACACAATTTAATATTAAATTCTCTGAAAGTTAAATGTTATTGAAATTGTTGCAATAAAATAAATGAAAACTATTAGTTCTGGAAAACGTTTTTCAACTCCAAAGATATACAATAAATTTTTAAAATTTACAATTAGCTAAGAGATGCTTATAGTCTTATACATGCTTCTAACCAAAGCGAATATTATTAACATCAACATCCATAATTTCAATGAAAGCATTGTTGATGTTTTTGTATAAAACAAAATGCTGGAAGGAAGAACTTTGTTTATAAACATTGTACTTCAGCTTTCCTTAAAGTATATATTTTTACTAATTTTATTTTTGTTCAACTCTTATTTTTTTAATATTTTTAATTTAATACTTAGAAGTAAATACATTCATCATACACAAGATGTTTTCTATAGAAATCTACGAGTATTAATAAAGGTTATTTGTAGGTCTTATATCTGCAGAAGATAAAAGTATAATTTAATGTCTTTTATGAATCTATGGTTGTTTCAAATTTTAGTGTACTAATAGTATGCTGTAGTTAATTTTATTATATATACAGTTTTTAATTTTAATTTATGAACCCACAATATCTTTATTCATTAAATTTCCAAACGAGTTTCAGCTTTTGTTTTAATTGTTTCAACAAATGTTTGACAACAAAATTATATGTTTCATACAATAAATTATATATATTTTTTTTTAATTTCAGGACACATCAGCTTATGAAGACTGGAAATATTTTAAAATGCCACATCTCTTGGAAGTGCTGCAAGAATTTCCATCTGTAAATCCTGGAATACCTGTTTTGGTGGCTCATCTCTTACCACTAAATCCACGATATTACAGCACTCGTCATCCGCGAAAATGCACAAGAAGCATATCCATCTTACTGTGGCAGTTGTTCAGTATAAAGCTCAGATTATGTTTTATATTTCTAGTATAAACAAATAGCAAAAAACCCATATTTCATGACAAGTAACTTTCTCTACCACATAAGCTGAACATTTTCAACAACAGCCACTTTAATAATGTAATTGTTGTAATTTTCATTCCTGACGATGTTGGTACTGTTTACCAACGAAAAGCTTTGGATATAAATTAATAAATATTCTTGTATTTGAACAACCTATGTTAATTTAAATTATTAAACAAGAAAACGTATTTTATATTTATATGTGTATATATATATATATATATATATATATATATATATATATATATATATATATATATATATATATTTATTTATATAAGTTGGCGTTACATTGTGGTTTGAAATTGGTGCATATATATTGTCTGTAACATTTTTTAGTTACTCTGCACAAACTTATATGTCAGCTCCTTGAAATTTTATATAAATACATCATAATCTTTTATTGAACAATTTTTGAAACATTATAATAGTTCAATTTTGTTTAAAAAAAAATAACTACTTGAATTTTTCTAAATTAAGATCACCACTAAAACTCTCTGCTGGGTCAAATAATTATTATATCTTAAAATAAAATAGTATGAAATGGAACGTTTCAGAGCCAAAGGATTTTTTTGGCTCCAACTCTTAGACTAGTACAGATATATTATTACTAAGTAGTTATGTATTATGTTTGTCTATAATAACTGATTTTCGAAACGAGAAATAATAATATTTTTATTTATAAAAAACTGTTTGTATATGAGTCAATAACATTTAATTTCAAAATAACAATGTTGTTTCGTTAGCTAGTTTGCCATCTTCATCAAGCCTTAGAGTATATACAAGAAATTAACATATTAAAATTCGCAAATTGATAAAAAAATAATTATAATAATGTTACCTTAAATAAACTGCCACAGAATTACACCTATAGAGAGTGTTAGTCATATTTATAAAAATTAAAAATGCTGTTGAAATTACAAACACGTCCCATAGGTCAAGATGAATAAAAATAGCAAACATAATAATATCAACTGGCCTGTTACACTGTACATTGTAATAGATTAAATTATAATTAAAAGCAAAATTAAAACTATACATCTCATACAATAATTTATTTAAAAAGAACCATATCTTCTTAAAAAAAGTTAAATAGTACGTAAACAATTTTAAAAAATTACAAGACAAAAAGACAAAAATTTGGTGACTAGAATAAATTACAACTTACCAATAATACTACTTGTAGCGTCCTGACAAAGTTCTTCATTACTCACATTAGTAAAAGAAAACAATATGAGAATTTCAATAATATGAATCTAACTTATCAGCGTCAATTAATTAGGGATTATTTAAAAATTTATTTTTCTAATAATTTTTTTGTTTTAGGAAACATTTTTGCTAATTTAGTTGTATCTTCTTTTATAGTAGTTGCAATAGTTGTGTTTAAAAAATCAGCAATTTGTTATTACAAAATTCATCTAATCGTGTAACTGAATACAATAAATATATTTATTACTCATCCATAAAATAACATAGAAAAATCTTGTGTGTATGCTACAAATATTTCCCCAAAAAAGTCCTTTAAAAATCAAAGACATAAAATGGGGATTAGCCGTGTGTTTATTAACATTTCTCTGTTTTTAACAAGTTGTATAATTTACATATTTTAAAGGTGCTGGAAAAATTAAACAAATTGTACATTTTTAAAAATTTTAGAATTAATTGTTCCAGATCGAAAAGGCCCTCTTCACTAAGGAGTGTGTTCGAACTGCTTAAATGATGCTGAAGTTGGAAATAAAAAATTTTATATTTATCTCAGAAAGTAAGTATTTTGCATAAAAATATACTAAAAACCTTGTGAATTTAAAGTCTAGGTTTGAATATGCAATTTGCTCTCCAGGTTTTATGATAAATCAAAAGATATTTAACTATGACAATATACAATATTTGTGGATTTAACAAGGCAATAGAAAATACATAACATTAAAATTAAATCAGCTTAAAAAATATGCACAAAATTAAAACTAGTTTTTTTTTATTTTGGGTGAAAGAATTCGGTACTGTAATCTATTAATGTCATTAGTTTTGGGTTGTTAAACATTTATCATTAGTAAAAGGTTGTTCTCCATTACCTTTATCCACTAATTGCTTATAGATTAGTAAAATCTTATTGACAGTTTTTGAAGTGAATTCACCATTACAAGTTTTTGTTTCTTCTTAATAAACATAGGTTTTGATTATCTTTCATATTTTTTCTACAATTACTTCTGTAAAGCCTTTCTCAAAAATTCTAACACGATACTACTGTGGGTATGCAAACTATCGTTTTAAATGTTTTCCTATGACGCATTAGAACACTCATCTTTGGGAATTTTGTTTACAAAATAAGTTAGTCTCCCAACATGAATTTTGTGCAGTAAAGGTTTTGCACATAAATTAAATTTGACTTGGTAGCAGAAGATGATACATTCAGAATATTCCAAGAGATTTCCTGAAGACTGTAGAAATGGTTGCTAATCTCATCTTAAAGATGTTTATTGAGGATATATATGAGATAGATTTAAATCATTCATTGTAACTATTCAAATGCTATTTTAATTTTTAATTTCAACTAAAACCTCTACAGCTGTTTTACTAACACTTTATCTCCATATCTCAATCAGTTATTCTCTTCTTTTTCATGTTTTTTATTGAAAATTTGTAAAATATCAACTATACTTGATTTTTGTTTTAAAAAAAATTAAGAAAGATAGTCTATCTTTCAATATCTGATTTTTTAGCTACTTGACTTTCGATGGATATATCATTATAAGCTATTAAGATTAATTGCCAGATACAGATAAAGCGTTTATTTATTTGAATATTGAGTGGAGACTTGGCAAACAAATATTGAGAAACAAATTGGGGCTCTTTAATTAGTAGCAAATTCTAGAGCAGAAATATTATAAGTTGGACAAGTCACACATTAAAAACAAAATACTTGTAGTTTCTGAAGCTTCAAAACCTGACTCCAAAAGAGCAATTTTTTTAATGAAAATTACAGTTTTTAAAATTTATAGAATGACAATGTTATAGAATGACAATTTTTATCAGTTGTAACGTTCTGGTCCTTTTTACTGGGGGTAAGTTTTTATCTTTATTAAAAATGAGTGTTAATTACTAATTAACAAATTAATTACTTTACTTACCAGGGCTCTAGTTCTAACGCCACAGTTCAGGCAATTACTGTCTGTCTATGGCGGTCTTCTTATCTTGGAAGGTAGAACTAGGTTACTTGTGAATTAAGAATTTAAAGTTTTAAAATACAAAGTTAAACAATTTATTAATCAATGACAAATTACAAAAGAACAAATGATACCAATGTGTCGAGTAATTAACTTTTAATTACTGCTAATTATTCCATTCATTTTAATTACTTATTAACCTTTAAAATTTATATATATCGAGAAGGTAGTAACTTAAGTTTTCCAAATTAAGTTTAGAAGTGAATATCCAAAGGACAATTTCTACCGTGCATGTTTTAACCGTTTATCATTTAAATTTCAACTTAGTTAACATTAAAACAAATTGTCTTTATTATTATCTAAAACGTACCTGGTTGTGCACATTACTTGTAAAACACTATAACATATACCATTAATTATTGCACATCGCTTTTGTACACTAATCACTTAACACATAGCTCTTACAAATCAGCGCTCTTAAACAAAAATGATATAAACTTTTACTTATCTGAAACACATAAATAATCGCTTCTGACTTCTTCTTTTGTTGCGTTAATAAAATTTGGTACCGGTCTTGACAACTTAAATTTTGAATACTGGAAGCTTACTAATTTCTAGGTTATGTCCGAAAGTGCCATCACCCCCGTCTCGTTCAAAGACTTTTGGAAAAGTGGGGTCGTTGCAAGAACACGCTAACTGAATTTCCCACCCTTACTTATTATTTTGAATTGTTTGATTGGTGCTTCGGATCAGGCGATATCAGACCATGTTGACGTCATATGGCGTGACATGACCAATTGCCTCAAGTTACTAACTCGTACGATATTTTTCTATTTCGCCCTCTAGAAGCGCTCACCACCTACGCTAGCTTCACGATGTGCACCAATAAAACAAAAATTTTCTTTTATATTGGGACGATATAATTATAAAATAAAAATTAAATATATAAATGAATTTATATGTAACACCTTATTTTTAAGAGTGTTACATTTTCTCTTGTCGACCTGAAAAGAAAATTTTTGTTCAACATTACATCTTATTTCTATTTTAACTATTTATACATTAGTGTGTGTGCAGTGCAGTCCCCTTTTACATTTGAAGAAAATATACACTATAGAGAGCTCGAACGTACTACAGTAATATTATATGCAATCTTCAGCAACGGATGTTTTTGTTTACCTACATTCTCAACTATGAAATGCTTGGTATTCCCCCTAGCGCAAAGTATACAACAACGGAAGCACAGGCATAGGCTCTTTTCACGCAGAAATTTACTTCAATTTCTTTAATTCCTTGTGGACTACCTATTTGTATTTTACCATTACTCGATATATTGTTATTGCTTAACGGTTTAAAATTATTAATTTTTATTTTTACAGTAGGATCAAAATTAAAATAGCATTTTTGATTTGAATTGTCTATTATTAACCCTGTTTCATTGATGAATGGAGTTACTAGTATCAGGGGCCATGTTACGTTATTTAAAATATAAAATTTTACATACCAAATGAAGTGTTTTATTTTTATTTTTTTAATACAAAAACCTTTTACTTTGATTTCGGCGTTATTGGCAGCTATTATGGTTTCCATATCTGACTTATAAATTATTTTGTTCAGAAATTTATTCTCTTGAATATACTTTTCACTAACTAAATTAATAGAGCTTCCTGTGTCAATTAAGGCTTTACTTTTATTGGCTTTTTTTATTTATTTTTACATCTATGGTCGGTAACAATTATTTTAGGTTGGATTTTCATCCATTTTCTATTTTTCACCATTTTCAAAACCTTGAGGCATTTTTTTTTATCTTTATTATTTTTATTATAAATATGCTTTTTATAATTGACTTTTTCCTTATTAAAATGTTGGCAATAATTGACCTGATTACAATTGTTATTCTTTTTCCCATTTGTTTTGAAATTGCCTTGTGAATTACCTTTATGCTTAACGTTAAATTTACATATTACAATGTTTCGGGAGGTATCTCTAATGAACACCTCCCTCTTTATTGGTTTTCTAGAATTTGTTCTGCATACTATTGCTTTAAGACCCAACTTTTCACATTTGAAACATTTTATTTGTTGTCCAGGATGGCTTTTATCACTAAACGGTTTTTGATAATAATTATTATTCCTATTAGAATGTCTATACATATTTGTATTCTGTAATGGTCTAAACTGTTGTTTATTGTTTTTATTTCTAATATAATCATTATAAGCTATGTTTTGAATTTGTATTGACATTTTATTAAAGTCATCCAGACATGTAGGATTATCGATAAACATTAATTTATCTCTGGTCTCAGGATTCATACCCAGTTTAATTAGTTGTACTAACTCACTTTCTGAATAACCACCTAATAGCAATTCATTATTAACAGTTAAAGATATTACATAAAGAGGCAGGGGTTCACCCATACCTTGAGGTCTATTAATTAAATTTCTTTTTAAATTTTCTCTAAGATTAATAGGTATAAATGCTTTTAAACTATTTTGGTGAAACTCTTTTAAATTATTATTCTGCTCTGATGCTAACAATAATTTGTCCAACAATGGACCGGTTGCATAGTTCCTACTGAATTCTAGGATTTGGTTATCAGAAAGTTTTACTTTGTTTTTCAATTTAAGTATAACTTTAATAAAATTTAATAATTTTCTATATTCTAAACCGTCTGTAGTTATAAAAAGTGATAAATATTTCTCCAATGGATTAGGCAATTTCTTATATAAATTAAAATCAAACATTACATTCTGAGATCTTACTCCTGGATATCAATTTACTACATTGGAAGTATCTATTGTTTTAGAACTACTTAAACCTATTTCGATATTTTCTTTAGAGATCATATCAATTTTTAAAGCCATTTTGTTTAATGGAACAGATTTCAGTTTGAAATAAATACTACACCCTATTTGTTACAAAATGTTTTACAATATTTAAAATAGATTTTACAAAAGGTCCTTGTTTTTAGTGCATATTATCCGACCTTCAGTTATCCAAATCGCTTTCAGATTTTAAAAAAAAAATTGGGCTAAAACAATTTTCAGTAATTAAGGAAAAAAATTAATTACAGAAACGTACTGCTATTTCCAAAATAATGATTTTTCCACATGTGCTATTGGCATTTTCTTTACGAAGTTAGTATAACAGCAGCGCAAAACTTATTTGGGTGCAGAGTCATCGTCTCAGTGTAGTTTTGTTTAGTTAACTGTCGTCCGTCGCCAGGTGTCCACCAACTGTCACTGTTTTTTTGATTCGAGAGTCAAGACATCTTTGACCAGCTACCTCTATGTACTGTTTGCATCAGCCTATTGTTTTGTTTATGAATCTGTTTTAGTTCATAATCATTACTTACCTTCTCAATAATCATATCCTTTTCTTCTAGAATACTTTTAAGTTGCTAACTCCTTTTAGTTTTAGTTCATAATCATTACTTGTCTTCTCTATAATCATATCCTTTTATTCTAGAATACTTTTGAGATTGGTAACTTCTTTTAGTATTAGTTCATAATCATTACTTTTCTTCTCAATAATCATATCCTTTTCTTCTAGAATACTTTTAAGATTCCTAACTTATTTTAGTTTTAGTTCATAATCATTACTTGTCTTCTCAATAATCATATTCTTTTCTTCTAGAATATATTTAAGATTGGTAACTTCTTTTAGTTTTAGTTCGTAATCATTACTTGCCTTCTCTATAATCATATCCTTTTCTTCTAGAATACTTTTGAGATTGGTAACTTCTTTTAGTATTAGTTCATAATCATTACTTGTCTTCTCAATAATCATATCCTTTTCTTCTAGAATACTTTTAAGATTGGTAACTTCTTTTAGTTTTAGTTCGTAATCATTACTTGCCTTCTCTATAATCATATTCTTTTCTTCTAGAATATTTTTAAGATTGGTATCTTCTTTTAGTTTTAGTTCGTAATCATTACTTGCCTTCTCTATAATCATATCCTTTTCTTCTAGAATACTTTTGAGATTGGTAACTTCTTTTAGTATTAGTTCATAATCATTACTTGTCTTCTCAATAATCATATCCTTTTCTTCTAGAATACCTTTAAGATTGCTAACTTATTTTAGTTTTAGTTCATAATCATTACTTGTATTCTCAATAATCATATTCTTTTCTTCTAGAATATTTTTAAGATTGGTAACTTCTTTTAGTTTTAGTTCGTAATCATTACTTGCCTTCTCTATAATCATATCCTTTTCTTCTAGAATATTTTAAAGATTGGTAACTTCTTTTAGTTTTAGTTCATAATCATTACTTGCCTTCTCTATAATCATATCCTTTTCTTCTAGAATATTTTTGAGATTGGTAACTTCTTTTAGTTTTAGTTCATAATCATTACTTGTCTTCTCAATAATCATATCCTTTTCTTCTAGAATACTTTTGAGATTGGTAACTTCTTTTAGTTTTAGTTCATAATCATTACTTGTCTTCTCAATAATCATATCCTTTTCTTCTAGAATACTTTTAAGATTGCTAACTTATTTTAGTTTTAGTTCGTAATCATTACTTGCCTTCTCTATAATCATATCCTTTTCTTCTAGAATACTTTTGAGATTGGTAACTTCTTTTAGTATTAGTTCATAATCATTACTTGTCTTCTCAATAATCATATCCTTTTCTTCTAGAATACTTTTAAGATTGGTAACTTCTTTTAGTTTTAGTTCGTAATCATTACTTGCCTTCTCTATAATCATATTCTTTTCTTCTAGAATATTTTTAAGATTGGTAACTTCTTTTAGTTTTAGTTCGTAATCATTACTTGCCTTCTCTATAATCATATCCTTTTCTTCTAGAATACTTTTGAGATTGGTAACTTCTTTTAGTATTAGTTCATAATCATTACTTGTCTTCTCAATAATCATATCCTTTTCTTCTAGAATACTTTTAAGATTGGTAATTTCTTTTAGTTTTGGTTCGTAATCATTACTTGCCTTCTCTATAATCATATCCTTTTCTTCTAGAATACTTTTGAGATTGGTAACTTCTTTTAGTATTAGTTCGTAATCATTACTTGCCTTCTCTATAATCATATTCTTTTCTTCTAGAATATTTTTAAGATTGGTAACTTCTTTTAGTTTTAGTTCGTAATCATTACTTGCCTTCTCTATTATCATATCCTTTTCTTCTAGAATACTTTTGAGATTGGTAACTTCTTTTAGTATTAGTTCATAATCATTACTTGTCTTCTCAATAATCATATCCTTTTCTTCTAGAATACCTTTAAGATTGCTAACTTATTTTAGTTTTAGTTCATAATCATTACTTGTCTTCTCAATAATCATATTCTTTTCTTCTAGAATATTTTTAAGATTTGTAACTTCTTTTAGTTTTAGTTCGTAATCATTACTTGCCTTCTCTATAATCATATCCTTTTCTTCTAGAATATTTTTGAGATTGGTAACTTCTTTTAGTTTTAGTTCATAATCATTACTTGTCTTCTCAATAATCATATCCTTTTCTTCTAGAATATTTTTGAGATTCGTAACTTCTTTTAGTTTTAGTTCATAATCATTACTTGTCTTCTCAATAATCATATCCTTTTCTTCTAGAATACTTTTAAGATTGCTAACTTATTTTAGTTTTAGTTCATAATCATTACTTGTCTTCTCAATAATCATATTCTTTTCTTCTAGAATATTTTTGAGATTGGTAACTTCTTTTAGTTTTAGTTCGTAATCATTACTTGCCTTCTCTATAATCATATCCTTTTCTTCTAGAATACTTTTAAGATTGCTAACTTATTTTAGTTTTAGTTCATAATCAATACTTGTCTTCTCAATAATCATATTCTTTTCTTCTAGAATATTTTTAAGATTGGTAAGTTCTTTTAGGTTTAGTTCGTAATCATTACTTGCCTTCTCTATAATCATATCCTTTTCTTTTTGAATACTTTTGAGATTGGTAACTTCTTTTAGTATTAGTTCCTAATCATTACTTGCCTTCTCAATAATCATATCCTTTTCTTCTAGAATACTTTTAAGATTGCTAACTTATTTTAGTTTTAGTTCATAATCATTACTTGTCTTCTCAATAATCATATTCTTTTCTTCTAGAATATTTTTAAGATTGGTAACTTCTTTTAGTTTTAGTTCGTAATCATTACTTGCCTTCTCTATAATCATATCCTTTTCTTCTAGAATACTTTTAAGATTGGTAACTTCTTTTAGTATTAGTTCATAATCATTACTTGTCTTCTCAATAATCATATCCTTTTCTTCTAGAATACTTTTAAGATTGCTAACTTATTTTAGTTTTAGTTCTTAATCATTACTTGTCTTCTCAATAATCATATTCTTTTCTTCTAGAATATTTTTAAGATTGGTAACTTCTTTTAGTTTTAGTTCGTAATCATTACTTGCCTTCTCTATAATCATATCCTTTTCTTCTAGGATATTTTTGAGATTGGTAACTTCTTTTAGTTTTAGTTCATAATCATTACTTGTCTTCTCAATAATCATATCCTTTTCTTCTAGAATACTTTTGAGATTGGTAACTTCTTTTAGTTTTAGTTCATAATCATTACTTGTCTTCTCTATAATCATATCCTTTTCTTCTAGAATACTTTTAAGATTGCTAACCTATTTTAGTTTTAGTTCGTAATCATTACTTGCCTTCTTTATAATCATATCCTTTTCTTCTAGAATACTTTTGAGATTGGTAACTTCTTTTAGTATTAGTTCATAATCATTACTTGTCTTCTCAATAATCATATCCTTTTCTTCTAGAATACTTTTAAGATTGCTAACTTATTTTAGTTTTAGTTCTTAATCATTACTTGTCTTCTCAATAATCATATTCTTTTCTTCTAAAATATTTTTAAGATTGGTAACTTCTTTTAGTTTTAGTTCGTAATCATTACTTGCCTTCTCTATAATCATATTCTTTTCTTCTAGAATACTTTTAAGATTGGTAACTTCTTTTAGTTTTAGTTCATAATCATTACTTGTATTCTCAATAATCATATCCTTTTCCTCTAGAATACTTTTAAGATTGCTAACTTATTTTAGTTTTAGTTCTTAATCATTATTTGTCTTCTCAATAATCATATTCTTTTCTTCTAGAATATTTTTAAGATTGGTAACTTCTTTTAGTTTTAGTTCGTAATCATTACTTGCCTTCTCTATAATCATATTCTTTTCTTCTAGAATACTTTTAAGATTGGTAACTTCTTTTAGTTTTAGTTCATAATCATTACTTGTCTTCTCAATAATCATATCCTTTTCATCTAGAATACTTTTAAGATTGGTAACTTCTTTTAGTACATCTTGCAATTCTAAATTTGATTGGCTGTATAGATGTTTAACTTTATGTTTTTGTTTCAATAGTTTTTTAATTTGTCTGTTAATAATGTTTCTTTCTCTTCTTAATAATCATATCTTTTTCTTGAACAATAGTTTTGAGATTTGTAACTTCTTTTACTACATCTTTTAACTCTACATCAGTTTTGCTCAGTAAAATTGAGACTTTATCTTTTTCTTCTGTCAAGTGTTTTAGCTGTAATTCATGGACTTTATTTGTCTTCTTAATATTCGCGTTCTTTTCCTCAATAACACTTTTAAGATGTGTAAATTCTTTGAGTACACCTTGTAACTCAAAGTCTGATTTTTTGTATAAATTTGAGATAGTATCATTATCTTCTATTAATTTCCTTATATTCAACTCCTTCCTTTCAATATCACCTTGTAATTCCTTTATAGTTGCAAGTTCACTATTAATTTTTATATTTAAATCGTCCATATTCATTGCCTGTATAATATAGCATTCATGTTGTAGTAAAATTTGTTTTCCCTCTTTCCTAGAAATTCTGTTGCTAGGATACAACGGAATAAGTTTAACTTATTTTTTAACAAAGAAAAATTGTTAGAAAATTTCTGACAGAAGAAACATATTTACTGGATAAATAAAATATAAAAGACCTCTTGTTAGCTCTGCTTTTGTTATTAATGAACAATGATATGGATTAGAAAAGACAGAAAATAAAAACAATTCATTCCATTTTTTTCTAAGATTATAGAATAAGGGTATTATATAGTAAAGGTCTCCACATTATGGTCTGTGAACACTGCCAATTAGATCTGCCGTAGTTCATTTTGATAAACTAAAGTATATTGGTATAATGAGGTAGTTAGGTCTTGGCCATTGGGATGTAGTGGATGAGTCAATGTGGCTCTTAGGCTCAAAAGTTTTAATACCTGTGACACAATTACATACCTCTGTAAACTAAATAGGGATTTTGTGAAATTCTTAACCTATTTATCGTAGCAGTGATTACCCTTAGTGATTTGGCCATTTTGTAGAATTGAATTATATCTACAATAACAATAAGGAGATAACAATAACAAAATATGCTATACTAATAGCAAGAGCGATAGAGAAAGCATAAACGAATTTCTCACAAAGAAATGTAAATATTGAATGTTTGAACTTATGAACGGACGTAAACAGTTGAAGTAAACAAATGTCTCTTATTCAATGTTACAATAACAAGATATCTTCAAATAATTGCAATAAGAAAAACGTTAAATACAAATATGAAAAATTTGAATATTTTAAAAAGAAATATTAACAATTACATTGGACAGCATGTAACTGAATGATCTGCTTGAAAACAATAAGCCACAAATATAAATTTGCAATTTACAAGCAGTGAAATCATAGGTGAATTCTTTTAACATACTAAATAGTTAGCAGAAGATATCTATAAATATATTAGCCTATTAACATTAGCATGAGTGAGAAACAAAAACTTTGAATAATACGAATGCCTTACAAATAGACAAGCGTAGTTAATTGTAAATATATGCTTTCAGAGAGGGTTTGTTATAGTCTACTCTATTTGGACAGCTGATAGATAAGAAATAGAGTGAGGTAAGCCTTGTAACGAGGACAAGATATTGCGTGCGGTTGGAAATATGTACGTCACTCATGTGGACATGTTTTAACATAGGACCTTTTCAAAATATCTGGCCCGTAGGAACAAAAATGTTAAATATTTTGCCATGTAACGGCATAGTTTTCCGGAGGACCTTAAATAATTAAATGAATGAAAAAAGTTAACAGCTATCGCACATACCTCACTGTGCGAAGTACCACCACTTGTCCTTCCTGTCGGATGACGGAGTTGTTCGGGTTCACCCTTTCACGCACTTATCACTTACCTAAGTAACTTAAGAGAAATCACATATAATTCAAAATAGTCACTATTTATGCTAATAATATCTTCGCCCACGACGGGAGAAACAAAGAAAGAAATATCTACGTCACGTAGAGCGTAACGGGAAATATGTGTGATCTAAACCGAATCTTGCTTAGAGCTCACGAGAAACTACGTCACGTCGAGAGTGACGGGAGGGATGTCGTTTTACCGACGTCTTGAAAGGAACTGTGTGAGACCACGTCACGTCGAGAGTGGCGGGAGAGATGTCGTTTTACCGACGTCTTGAAATGAACTGGCTCGTACCGAACCTTGCAAGGGACAAAGGTTGTCCGATAAGGAGTCCCTCTCTGAAGCATTTACAATGGTTAAATTACATTATATTTAATTTAAAGAAAAGTACGTAACACATATGTCTATAATTTTAAGTAGATCTAAACACAAAATTTAAAACATTATTTTTTAAAAATCTCCTAGAGTTTGTCTTTTATGTTGTAAATATATTTAAGCTTTATAACAGTTTTGTTGAAAAAATTATTATAAAAACACCCGGGTTGGGAATTTTTTAAATTTAAAAACAAATAACATTAATAATAAAAACACCTAAATAGTCATTTTTTGTGTATATTTTGAAACATAAAATACTAAAATGTATAATACAGCCCAAATATCCATTAAATTTAAAAAAATACATAGTTGTTAGAGATTGTTTGTGTAATTTAGAATAAACTTACCATAGTTTGTGCCAAATTAGTGAAGTGTAATCGATATGAATTTTCTCTTAAAGAATTAGACTTCATAGAAATTCATTTACTTAATAATAGGTAAGTCTATAGACTAATAAAAATTTACAGTGGCAAGAAGGTAGTATTTTAAACAAAAATTTAGTTTTACAAATTATAATTAAAAATACTTAACTAAGTGATTACGTAGAGGATTTGATTTGTTTAAGGAACTAATATTGTAAGCCAATACAAATTCACTTAGATATATTCAATTATAGGCAAATCAGTGAATTCAAGATGAAGCAACTTTTACAAATTAATAGTATTATAGTAATTTGTTAGGATTTGTGTATAGCGTCAGTTTGACTTTAAATGAGGTTAGTTTTTTTGAGTGATGTGTTCCTTTATCAACTCTGTCCTCAACATTTAAAATCATAGCACTACTAAAAGCTAGTTTTTACATATTGCTACATATTTTAACCCTCGGGTAGGCGCGCAGACTTCAGGGGTAGCCCAGTGTTTTTGTTTAGGCTGCATCACATCTCCTAAAACTAGTGGAGGGTAGCCTACATCATTAGCTGTTGTTTGTCATCTACCCTACTCACTGAGTCTGTGATTGTCACTCAAAGTGTGTGCATTTTGTAATTGTCTAAGACTAAAGTTGTCTGGGCTACTCCTGTAGCCCGTGCGACCTTGTGTGCTATGAGTGAACCAAAGCGTGCCAGGTTACCATGTGCAGGTATATTTTATGAACCTATGCGTGATTGTTTGTCAGATGAACAGAAAACCCTCGTATCTTACTCCACCAAACTTAAGAAGGCAGTAGCACTTCTGTCCCCGATGCGTGAATGCACGACGAACACAAGGTTGACGAAGATTCAAGTGATTTACAGAAATCCGAAATAATTACTTTTTATAACAAGACAAAAATTTAAGTTGACGTATTAGAACAAATGTATGCCAAATACGATGTAGTAAGAGATACGAAACTATGGCCTATGGTTCTATTTTTTTATCTTCTAAATACAGCAGCATCAATGGGTCTAGGATTTACATTGCTAGCAAAGCTGGAAGGAAGCGAGTTTATTACAAACATATCTTGGGATCTAATTGTTCTAAAGTATGCAAAAGGGTTATGTTAATATGCTACCTGTAGACTAAATAGGCGAGCAAGAAACCTTCTTGGAATTGATGAACCCCGGTTTTAACATCAACCTATTGACAACAAATTTGGGCGCTGCTACAGGTGCGGTAGAGGGAGGGATAGATCAACCTGAAAGTGCTACAACCAATGTGGAGGTATGCCTTGACCACACCCTGCTAGTATGTGAAATTTTTATGGAAGCTATACACAAATAAAACATTGGAAAGAACAATAATAACATCTTTGTCTGTCTGTGCATACTCCTACCCATTTAACCTAAAATCTATTTATTTGGTAAAAAAACACTTTTTCACATATAACAATGTATTTTTATGTTTTTTTAAAAATCTGTATATTATTTATGATAAATTATATTTGAAAATAAATGAGTTTCATGGTATCGTTATCCTAATTTCTTTTTAGTTTTATGCTCCTAAAGTTGAGAGTATTTTGTGACGTAAAATTAATATAATCAGATTACAATGTTTATAGCCTATTTAAAATTAAAATCTTACATTTATTTTCTTACAGATATGTTAAAAAGTATAATAGGAAACAGTTACGACAATAACACATTTAAAAAATATATTTTTTAATAATAAATTTTAAATAAAAAGAGAGTGGGTTACAGTGGTAGCCCATGCGCATTAATGTGTTACTTTTAACTACGCTTCTACCGAAAGGTTAATGTGCATAAGTGTATACTAGCAGCTGAAGTTGAAATGAAAACTTACAAAACTAACTTAGAAATACAAAACTATGAACAGAACAAATGCTTCTGTATAACCTAATGTTTACGGATTATTGATCTAAATATTCTTGGAAAATTTTGCTAAGCTTGATAGAAATCCTGAAGGCAATATATTTCCACAATAATTATTTGGTTGGCAGTAGAAGATTTACAAGAAAGTCAAATATCTCAAAATAAAAATATATTCTTTAGTTACCCTTAGTACTTTCAAATCTTCGATAATATGAAAGTTATCAGCCTTCAGTCTTTCTTCTAAGATGTCATAATATGTACCTGGTACCTGAAGAAACTCCTGACCTCGTGACTTCAAGTCAATAATCAGAAATTATAATTACACCTAACTATAATTTTAATTCATTGCTAAATCTAAATGATTTAAATAATCAAAAGTAATAAATTTAAATGATTTATTTTATTTGAATGATTGAAAAATAACAATTTATAGTATATCATATAGTAGTGAATGTATGAGGTGTGTTAAAAAGTAATAAACTTTTTACATTTCCTTTTGGCTGTATTGACCAATTTGCATATTATTTTTGCTATATTGATATATTTTTTATAGAATATGTCTACACTAGTTTCCAAACCAGAGTTTTACTTTGCTTCTAACTATTGAGAAAGTTTATTATGTTTCCTTTGCTTCTCATTTTTTTATAAACATAAAATGCAGTAAAGAAATTCAAATAATTTTTTTTTTTAATACACAGTTGTGGAATAAACTTTAAAAATATTGAATTCATTCAGCATTTCTTGTTAGATGTCATTTTGATTCAGTTATTGTTGGAAATGTAACAGTTTTGGAACAAATTTAGCTACTATAGTTCCATGCACAACACATCTAGAAAAATGCTTGATTTACAACTGTAAATTACATAACATTTATAAATGCCAATTGATGTAAGAACTTTTTAAAACAATTTTGTGATAATATATATTTTTTTAATTCTTTCTATTAGCTCACACTCTTCTGATATATAAATATATATATATATATATATATATATTGTGCAAATTTTCAGTCGTTAATAAAATTCATTTTTAATAAAATTCATCCAATCAAGTTCAAATACATTTTTTTAAGCCTATAGTAGATGACAATTGATGTTAATAGAGTTTTTTAAATATTGATTCAATAATAAAAACAGGGGGGTCTATCCGGATTCAAACTAAGAATCTTCATGTTCAAATCTAGCAAGCTATACGAAAAATAAAACAGAAGAATGAGGTTTAATTCCCTTCTGTGAAACTTTTACAAAACTTAAACATTTTGCCTTATAAATAGTATACAGAAATATGTTTTAACACTTGATAAACTGATACATATGTCAGTCTTTCCTTAATATGTTTTATTCATATGTAGGCCCACTACTTTATTTACATACTTTTCCATTTTATCATAGCATAAAAGATGCTGTAATCTGAAGATGAATTACAAATCAATACCAATAAAAATGTATTTTATTAAGGACTAAAAATTTATACAAGACATTTATCAGGAGAGCATGAGCTAATAGAAGGAATTTAATAGGAAGCACACATTATACATACAGTCTGGATGTTCATATTGTATCTTGTATTTAGTTCATTTTGTATTTTGACAAATCTATTTGAAGGTTAAGGAACTTGTCAGATGATTTTCCAGTTTACTCCAAATTGTCTATCATTGACAACAAGTTTAAGAAGCTACAATGATTAAATAAAGATCTTTATTGGTATCACCCCTTAAAAAAGTTGATGAATACCAATACCATAAAACTATAAACAGTACCTTGCCCTACCAAAAATGTGTCTGGTTTTGGTACTTGTTAATTATAATTTTAGACTGAACCTCCAACAGCAAAGACAATTTGTATTGCAATATTTATTGTTCCACAAGTTTTATATTCTAATGCATTTTGCAGATTAAGGTTCCTAAAATTTAAAGAAGAGTGCGTTTCGGTTTTTATACGTCTAAACAAAATAAAATATGGTCCAACCTCCTAACAACTTTACATATCAGTGGTCCAGTGTGTCTAGGTCGATTTAATTTAATAGTCAGCACATGAAACAAGTTTATAAAGTTTGTGTGGTTTATAGCATGGCTTTATATGGTATTGTTTGCTCAACAGGTGCACCCAGTCGGGACCTCAGGATTTTTAAGGTACCCACAACAGGAGCAACCCCGTCGGGACCTTAGGATGTTCAAGGTACCCTCAACAGGAGCACCCTGCCGGTAGGAATTAACTTAAGGAGAAAATGATATTACTTGTGCAATATTGAAACAACTAAATTAAAATTCGTAGAATCTTTACAACAAAATATAAATTACTATCTTTCTAACGGGTCCGGGTGTTCAACGTTTATTCAATGGCCAACATGTCTGGTTTTAAAAAACCTGTATAGCAGAGACCAAATACCAGAGTCACAAATATCCAATCAGAAATACAAAGTTATCCTTGGCAAGATCTGTGTTGTAGCTTAGAAAAGGTAACTACATTGACTTACTGTTACAATACTAAATATTGTACAATATTTGCTGTTGCAATAATACTGTTACAATACTACGTTCGTGTGTTTATTTATTTATTTAAATGTCAAAATCGTTTAGTAGAATAAAAGATTTTCATATAATGGCTAGTTACACAGCTGATTACTTTTTGCATGACTTTAGTAAAGCCAGGAAATTTGTTAAAAACCCAGTTCCTAGAAAAGTATTTAAAGCGTGAACGGCAAAATAAATATTGTAAATAAAATATAGAATTAGAATAAGGTTATGAAATATTCCTGTATGGAGTAGTGGGTAGAACATTTAACCTTTTACCTATAGATATATAGGTAATATATCTATATTGTCCTTTGCCCCTTAAAGTTAAAATTTTTTTAATGCTTTTTCAGCTCAGAGAATGTATCATCCTATATAATTAGTCTTTTAAATTCACCGTTTCCCGTCAAAGGTAACCTATTGAGTCCGATAGTCTGGATATCATTGCCCTGAAAATCTAAAAAGAGGTAATTTTAAACTATCTTCCTATACATTCTTCCCACAGATCTACTTCCTTGCATCCTGGCATATGTTATTAGTTTTAAAACTTGTGCTTCTCGTCTTTTATAAACCGACGTGGTCCATTTGATTTTCAAGGTGACGAACGACGGTTAATCCTTTCCGACTTTCCGATTCTTGCACCGCTTCTTAAACCTTTCTCTCCCAGATCTCGACTTACTCGTCCAATATCCATTCTACCTTCTCCATCTTCGAACTTCAGTCCCTTCATCAACAGCTGCGTTATCTAGGACCAGCTCCTCTCCGGCTCCTAAAATTTAACAGTACCTCGATTCGTTGATGTAGGCCTACATAGTTTTTCATGGATTCTATTTCTATCTGTCATGTCCACCAATGATTTTCTGTCTTTTTTTAACCAATCTTAGCATGTCTTCCTTCTTTATTTCTGGTCAAATCCTTCATACTTTTCATCACACTTGGTTTCGGGGTTTAAATTTTTCGACGAAAACGTCTACCCTCCGAAGTACACTTGAAGATCGTGACTTCACACCCTTTTTGGACCCCGTAAATTTTGAGTTAGCCAGAACACTTTTATAGTTCTTATCATATTTTTCTAAGTATTTCGAATGATCCTTTTTTAAAAAATATCAGAAAGGGTTACGCATGTGACAGATATAAAATATTTTTCCTAGGCCTCAATAGTGGGGGCAAATATCTGTTGTTTGGGTTTACTAGAAATGTTTTAGTCAGGTTTTGAAGTGTTGGTGTTAACACACCCTGGTATACAAGTTAAAGTTTCTGAGTGTCCGTGGCTAGCTTTTTTTATTTTTAAGGTAAGTATAAATAAGAATAAAGTTAAGTTAACAGTGAAATATCTTTTATTTCTTTCACGTGCCTAACCCTTTTTAATTTTAGTCAGGCTTTGAAGTCACCCGGGCATAAAAGTTGAAGTGTCCGAGTACCCGTCCCTAACAATTCTATTTTTATAAACATGTAAATAAAAATACAGTTAATTTAACAGTGAAAAATTGGGTTTTGAAATACGAAGTAGTTAGCTTAGTTCCCAAAACCCATTGCTAATAGATTTACAACCTGTTTACTTTTTACGCTCTGCCTTATTAATACTGGTTTATAAAATGTTTAGTCCTTACTAGCTATGCATAAATTTTTTAACATGAGTTTCATTAAAATATTATCCAATAACTTACTTAATATCTCACCAGATAGCGCCAGATTCGCAGAATAATCACACCTAGTTAATGTAGAGCTATATTCTAAATATTTACCTGTATTATACTTAATGTTCAGTTTCCCTTGAAAACAACTGACTGAATATGTGTAAATGATATCAATTCTCCAATCTTTCTAGATACTAAAAATATGAGTTTGTAGTGTAGGAATCTGTAATCGCATAAATTTTGCATAAATTTTTTACCATGAGTTTCATTAAAATATTATCCAATAACTTACTTAATATCTCACCAGATAGCGCCAGATTCGCAGAATAATCACACCTAGTTAATGTAGAGCTATATTCTAAATATTTACCTGTATTATACTTAATGTTCAGTTTCCCTTGAAAACAACTGACTGAATATGTGTAAATGATATCAATTCTCCAATCTTTCTAGATACTAAAAATATGAGTTTGTACTGTAGGAATCTGTAATCGGGTTAATATAATTTTATTTTATAATGTATTCAACTTGTATACTTTAAAATTTATAAAATTTAGTTTTTATAAAGTTTATATTATATTTTCGGGTTTTAATCAAAAATTGACCATGACGGTTTAAATGAGGTTTTTGTATACCTGAGAATTAATTTTATTTACACAGATAATTGGATTTCGCGGTTACTTTGCACAAATACAATAAACAGAATAAAGGCTGCGATATGGCTTTACTTTGCGCGAAGCTTGACAGGAACAAGATTTATTCTAAACTCTGTAAAGGTCAACGGTTATAAATCACAACTCCACTTCACTGTCACTGTAAAGCCGAGATAAAACTTTTAACTTTGTCTTTTAAAATTACCTTTTATACTTTTAAGTTATGTGATGCTAGAATTTTTATGAAATTTAGAGGCCATTTAGTGACACCGTTAAAGAATACTGTTATCTAAACAGAGCTAGTTAAATATTTGTGTCCGTTTACAAACACTTTTATTTTCTATTTCCTACCAAGAGTTTGCTCTTACCAGAGTTTGCGTTATTATTAGGGGATGCCTAACTAATATAAACAGTTGTTTTACAAGCCCAAGATTGAAAGTTAGTCGAACATTGTATCGTCTTTAAGCGTTGTAAGTTTTAAAGCTATTTATCGAATTAATCTATCAGCTTACGCTGTTTAATAATAAGCTGTAATACGTTGTATAAATAAGCTGCTTAACTTAACTCATCCTTTAGTTTGAAGTGTTTACGAAATCAACAATGTATTGTTACATTAAGTATTGTTAGAACTACAAGATATGAATTAAAAGCGAGACGAGAACTTGTGGATAGAGTAAAACCATACATCCCAATAACCTCTTTATTCCGGTTATTAAAGATCGCGTTTTATTATTCTGTACAATAATAATATTAAAAATATAATATAAACATTGATAGTTGTGAGTAACTTAATAATAACACGTAGACGATGATGAGGAGGTGAAAATAATTAGATATTTTTATTTTTTTATGTTGTCAAAAACACAAAACCTTAGGACGTAAATACAAAATTCATTTCATCTTTATCAAAAATGTAATAAATGCATGCACTAAGTAAACAGTATTTCATTTTTTAATACAATAATTTGTTGTACTATGACTATCACCAAGTAATTATTTCCGACAGAATTTGGCATTTCAACTGCAATTTTCATTGCTGCCAGAGGTTAGGCTTTATTTTATTCTTACTTTATAGCCTCCGACTCTTAATGTTAAAGTTGAAGATGCAAATGACAGGCCCTAAAACGAGGTTTTGTTTATTACTTGCTCTCCTATAACCTGTTATTTTATGTAACAATTAACCATTGGTAACTAAACGTATTACAGTACTCCGCACATTAATTTGTTAAATAATAAAAATGTTGTCATCATCTAATTTTTATTTTTCACCCACGATTTCATTTGCTTTGTTAAACTGTGATTGTAACCCTTTTATTGTACATAACACATAGGTCGGTTTGTTTTCTAAAATTAGGAAGCTATTTTTTAATTGAATATATTTTCAGGAATTTTATTTAATTTTTTTAAAAATAGATTGTAAATAATAGTCGCGTAAAAATTGCTTGAATTATATTGAATTTATTTTTTTACAAAAAAATAATTAAATATTTGTTTTATAATTTTAAAATAAGTATAGTATCCATTTAAGAATTATGTATAGTAAAGCTAAATGAAGCCATTATCGTAAAGCCTTTAATTTTTGCTTTAAAATAATGGTCCGTCTAACGAGAACAAATTGTAACTAATGCTTTGGAAAATGGGTCGAGAGTCGCATTGTATACTTGCTATGTGAATCGTGTTCTACATCTCCACAGCTTGTCATTTGTGCCGGTTTATTTTCGCACTGAAAAGGTTAAAACAAAAATTTCATCTTAGACCATTAACTAACTGTATGTGTTTTATTGATAAAAAATGTTGCATTCGTAGGACTTTCGACAAAATTGTAACTTTAAATAAATTAATTTAGATATTATTGTAAATCACTAAGAACTCGGTGATACCGTGAACTAACCTTATATATCTCTTTAAGAGATCTCGCATATTTATTGTATGCTCTGTTATTCAATGAAATGAACATAAAATAGCCTGGTTTACTGTAATATAACTTAAATTTCAATTTAAATATTCGAATTTTCGTTATTTATGTGTTTTAAATTCTACAATTATTTCTGTGTTTTTTAAAAATTATTTCTTTAATTATTTTAACTCAACAAAAATTAACTTATTAACATGAATTGCGTTTTAGGAAATAATATTATTTGCTTTAGACATAAATTTGTAATTTACTGGTAATGCACAATGCCTAAATCGTACAACAGCGTGCCTACGTGTAACCTAATCAAAATATCTGTTCTCTAATTACTTGGGAATAATTTACTGTGGTTTAATAACTATAATTAGTACACGCAAGCTGTAACCATTATTATTTTCTATTTGTGGTTACTTATTTGTGATTTTTAAAAATTTATTTATAAAAATATTTGTGGTTAGAGGTTGTGTGTATTATTTATTAAAATATATGTTGTAAAAAATCATTCATTGGCACATAACTTATTGAAATAAACTACCTTTCTGAATATACAAGAACTTATCTTTGTAGTCAATTTAAATAAAAATCTCAAGACAATTTCTAAATAACACTAAAACAGTTGCTAGCATTATCAGATATGTGCAATAGCATTCGGAAGTCTTCAAAAAATACGTTCATCATAGTTATTTAATTTCGTTGAAATTTCTGTGATGACGTCACGTAATATCGGATTAGGCCTACACTGAAGTAAAGTTGTTTTTCACATGATTCAATGTAACAAGATAAATTTCCGAAAGATTTACACTAACTACTAAAGAACTTTTAACAACTGTCGGAGGAACCTTGTATGCAAGATAGCACACAAAATAAATTTCACAGTAAATTGGGAACTGTTTTTTTTTCTTGGGGACGTTTCAACTTATTATTTTTTACCTCATGAAACCTGTTTTATTTATTAAGTTAATTAGTTCTTACGTAGTAAGAACAATTCAAAACGGTAAAAATTAAAACTATTTACTCTAAATCTCACTACACATTAGTTTATTAAAACAAATAAACTAGTTTCGACGACGATGTCACTTTCATCAGTGCTTGGCTACTACTCTCATTAATGAACTAGTGTGTTTGTGTTATTAAACTGATGTATAGTGAGATTTAGAGTAAATTGTTTTAGTTTTTACCGTTCTTGTTTTATTTACTTGTTTAAATATAAGAAAGTGTGTTAGGCAAAAGTATATGAAGTTTTTAAAGTTTATTATTTAACTGTTATAGATTTTTTTCTAGCAGAAATATACCAATGCTTGACCCAAACTCGCTAATTGACCTTCAGCTAGAATATTTTTAAGTTTAGATACCTCGAAAATTGACTTTTTTCAATTTCCGACAGTTCCAAAACTCAACAAAATTTCAACACAAAATATAAACATTTGTATTTGTGTTTGTGTGTTGGACCATTATTGTTTTGTTACTGTAAGGTGGTAAATATTTAGCGTACGATATTATAATATACGGAAATAATTATTGTGTGACATGTCCTGCTGAAAAAGTCGGTTTTATTAACAATACAAGTATTCATGTTTATATAATTTGTAACCCCAGGATTTTGTTAAGTGTGTCGTGGGTTGAATAGACTTATTTAAACAGCTTTAATTATCTTTATCCACTTGTACAGGCTGTCAAAGTTTTGTAAGCGTAGTTCGCGCATGTAGGAGAAGTGAGTGGAGAGTACGGCCGGCTGTAGAAGGGATGACTTACGTTAGATGCTTACGTTTGCGCATGCGTGCTTTGGCCCGTTCTACTCCAGCTGATGTAAAGAAGGGATACTACTAAGCTATTACGGTCGACTATTTTATTATCTGTAGTCGGTGGACATTAGTGAAAATCCCCCAAGGATACCAATCCTTCCACCATGTTGGAGGTCGATCTTTTAGGAAAAAGAGGCTCCCGTAGGCCTAGACCATATAAACCTACGGTACGGAGAAACCAGAAAATTCACTAAATATATTTTGGTTACAGTATTGGCCACATCGTTTTAATACATTACTTGTAACTCATAATTTTATTTATAATGGCACAATGTCATCTGCGTCAGACTCTTCACTGTCACTCAGATTTTCCATCACTGCTACTGTCACTGTCATTTGTAATTATTATACTTTCTAAATGCATGTCCATAGCTCTGTCTGTCTCGTAATATTCATTTTCTCGTTTAATACATGAACCTCCTGTTTCACTGGACTATGATTAGTGTTGATCCCTTTAAAATATTTCTTTTGTAGCCGTTAACAGATTCATCAGTCCATGCTAAATTCGTGGTATCCGTCGAGTGAATATAAGACTCATCTGAAAATATTATTGGCCTATTTTCCGCTCTATACTGTCGAATTTTATTTAAATAGCATACTCTTTTAAAGCGTATGTCATGTTTTTCGATCATAACCCTTATTTTATTTTCAGTGTTTTCCATTTAAATCCCATGGATCTTAAAATTTTGCGTAAAGTTTCATGAGTGAAATTAAATTCTAATTCCGGATATTCAAGCTTTAAAACTCTTAGCACATTCATCAATGTTGGGAGCGCGTGATGAGTCGTATGAAAATTTAAAACTATTTTTCGTAATGCACATTTTTTAAAATCATCAATGTTGACTTTTTTAATTTTTCTTGGACGAATTTTACCTGGTGTACTGAATGTTTCGTTTTCTGCTAGTCGTTTTTCCTCCGTCAATAATTTCCTTAATCTATGAACTGATATTCCACAAAGGTTTGATACGCGGTCTTGAATTACCGAGCAAGACATGTTGGGATTTTCAGAAGATATGTTGTTAAATACATTAATAATAATGCATTTAGTTTGGCTTCTGAGCGCCACTCCTTTGCCGAACAGTCTTGTTGTCTTCGGTTGAGGCATATTTAGTATTGAAAAATACTGTTTCGGTCGATACACTAAACGCATAAACACTGTCACATAAACTAAAGCGATAACGGTACTATTTGCTGTGTTGTGCATTCCAGCGAGTCAGCTGTAAAATCCCCCTCCACTACCGCACTACTATTTCTCCCCACCATCGTATCTCTACCAAATCCGTCTCTGCGCACCACGCTAACATAACTTTGACGACCTGTACTTACAGAGACTCACCGGGTCAATTGTTTGTCTAAACAATTGTATCTAACTATTAACTCAGGCAGAGTGGCTGTTTGTTTAATAGCTCTATCAAAGACAAGTTACATTAAATTCTCGTTTACGTTCATAAAAGAGATTTAATTTTAAAAAAAATTATATTCAAATTATTACATTTTAATTACAATTTGTTTATTGCTTTTTTTATATCACAAATTAAAATATTTAAGTTTACAGGTTTACAAAAAAAAGTCTTTAGGCAAAGCTATGTTTATGCACGCTATCCTATATTTACTGATTTGGTATAAACTAAAAACATTAAAAATTAAATTTAAAACATACTTTTGCCAATCACTTGCACTCTCGTGGCTTTGTTAAAACAAATAATATTAATTACCCTTGTTCCCTTTTAAATTTTGAAACAACAAACTAAACGTAACAAAGCCTCTAAGAAAATATCCCGTTCTTATTAAATTTAGAAATCACATTATTTAAAAGTTTTATAAAAATTTTACTATCGCAAGCCCATTTTGCTGCTCGCTCAGAGACTTGTTGCGAGAGAGTGCTAAACGCTTGTTCCCACAGAAAATATCACGTGAATTCTGAAATGCCCTCCCCCATTGTTCATCCAGAAAATTTATGAGAATGTCCTGCTAGCTTTGTCGCTGAAACTTCTTTAAAAAAAAAAAAGATACAAAGATTTCTTATAAGCAAAGCCGATTTTACATTTACGAAACAACAAATTATCATGTAGCATACTTTATTTGCAATCAGAAGTTTGCGGTATGTTACAAGTTTTTCTCAATTTTAATTTAACTTTACGTTATAAATGAGAGACAAATTTAATGTAATCTAGTTTATGCCTCTTTTCTAGATAATAGTTTTATCTTACAAAGACAAACACTTAGAAACAAGGGTTCAATGTTTATTTTGTGTAATAAGTGTGCTTACAAGATTAGTTAAATTAGTACCTTTGCCGATGTCGATATAATCAGTGACAGACTCACGTTGACAATATTTTATCCGGTCATTAGTTTCAAATTAATGATATACTCCAGTAAAGTATACACCAACAAATTAGATACAATCTTCAACAAAGTCAACGACTTATCTATTATATTCTACAGAACAAATATTACCTTTCTATAAAGAAGGGCCATTTTACCTACTCTAACTATAAACTGTAAAACTAATCAATTAAAAATGTATAAAAAATTAAACATTATATGCACAAAGAAGAACATTTATTTATTAAACAGCATACAAATATCATATTAAATTACATCACTAAACACTCAATTTCAATAGATAAAATTCATAAATTCATTGCATATCTAATAGGTAACTTTTTTTACGCAATTCAACTAATAATATTTAAAATGGATAGCTCTTCGAGGTTTCTTTCTACATTTCTAACCCATGAGAATTGTAAATATTTATCAAATCAGTGAATTCGAAATAAGAAGATACGTATATTATATAGAGTCTAAATCATTGTTGACTACGACATATTAACCTTTATTTCTGTAGCAGGGTCTACAGTGCAATGTCCAAAGATCGTTGTATCTCGTTACATTCTTTTAATGGCTTTGCATTCTTTTGCTTAAAAAAGTTGGACCTTATATTCTAGTTTCGTAAAACATAACTGTAAATATATCAACTACAAATAGTAAATTTATAAATAATTTCATACCATTGTTAGTAAATTGTAAACATTGTATATTACAATTATTTTAGAAACATAAAGACCTCCCCCCAAATTGTTATTATTAACTAGTCCCGTGCATTAGTGACGTCTCATGAGAGGGCCCTGGGAATAGCGTTTGATGTTACAGCTCTGACATTTTACCAGAATCTCCTGCTACTCAGGTTGTCTTGACCATTTGGCTAATCAACCCGTTTTATAAGGCTGCACTAAACTAGGTAAATTGGGAAATCCCCTTTAGGAAGGTGTCAACCTGAACACTTGTCAAGCCTACAATGTCCATGGATCCATTATAAAACGATCGAATCCGATCTGGTCGGACGTCAGAATGTGCACCTTGGCAAGTTGGCTACTGTGTACCATCATAGCATCGCGTGGGAGAGCAGACGTAATAACCTGGAATGCTGAGGCGGAGTCAGGACGAAAACCACCTTCTTTGTTTCGGGGCAAAATGAAAGCCTTGCAGCGGCTTGACCAGTGGCTCCCACTTCCCCTTCAAAGTGATTCAAAAATAAACCAACTGGGAACAATCCTTCAATGTAAGATTATAGAATCCAGCTCCGCTAGCAGCAGGCAACTCAGAAGCAGCAGGGTAGTTCTTAACCACCATGGCTAAAGCATTAGGCCTTAAGAGACATCGGTTTTACGTTGGGTGATACAGGGCCGAGCCTGGATCACAGGCGATGTCTCCCGAATGATTTGAGCTCGACAAATGAACCCCTCAGCCTGATTGATATAATACTCCTCCAGTATATCTAGGTCTCTCGATAGTGGCATAATTTGAGTCTTAAACCGATCATTGGCAGTGCGGTATGTTTTAAATTGTAAATCAAATCTCATTAAAATTTTTGTTATTTTACACTCATCTCTATATAAGCTATTTTACTCATCAATTAGCACAAGTAGATATTATCCCTATTTCATATCCGAGCTGAAGTTGCAACAGCTGTTTTACTCATGTATTATTCATGTTTGACAAATATATCCGGAAATAGTTGAAAATATGAATAGTGTAAAGAAAAAACCAGTATCACTGTAATCTGAATATATCAAACTCATTGGTTATATAAAAACCTCTTGGTAATGGTAGGCCTAATATGATATTAAAGTAATGTAGTAAAACATAATGATAGAAATACTATTAATAAAACAAGATAGAGTAATAATTGTCTTTGTTATTCATTAGTATTTCTGTTATTATAAAAAAACTCCAACAATTATTAACTAAATGTTTTATGAATCAAGATAGTTTAATTTACATGTACAGGCTTTATAACTATAGCTCAAGTGCTGAAATTTATAATTTTTATTTTTTTAAGGTCGGGATGTTTGGGACTATGATATAATCTTGGAATCACTGGATGTAATATTTCAGTATAATACATTACTCTTACGTTAGACTTCGAAGTGATATTTTTTAAAGAAACACTTTTAAGTATTTTAAGAAATAAGAATTATAGTTGAAAAGGTAAATTTTATTTTGCATTATGAGCGCGGTTTGTGGTAGCACTGAATACTTCGAAGATTTATTGCTGATTATCTGATATCTGTTTTCGATTTAAAACAACGTAATACCAAGACGTTAATGTCTAATTCAACGTAACTGTCAAATAGAGTTGGCGAATATAAATGCAAAACGGGTGTAATAAAAATTTGTTTTAAGTTGTATATTAATGTTCCTACTGGCACAATTATCTGTCATTCCTAGCATTGTCACATTAACGTTTGTTGACGACTTTTAGAAAAATTTCATCAAACTATTTAATAAACGTTTTTGAAACGTGTCATCCAATTTAATGTGGCAATTCTATTAGTAACAGATAAATGTGACACTCAATGTATTGAACTTAAGTTTCTAAATTTTAGAGAAGAGTGAGTTTCGGCTGCTATACTTCTGAACAAAATAAAATATGATCTAACCTCTTAACAGCTTTACATATCAGTGATCCAGTGTCTTCATCGATTTAATTTAATAGTTAGGATATGACACAAGATTAGCTATAAATAGAGTCAAGTTTATAAAGTTTGTGTGGTGTATAGCATGGCTTTATCTGACATTGTTTGAGGCATAAACCTATGCTCAACAGGTGCACCCAGTCGGTACCTTGAGATATTCAAGGCGCCCTCAATAGAAGCACCCAGTCGATACCTTAGGATGTTCAAGGTCCCTCATAGGAGCACCCAGTCAGGACCCTAGGATGTTCAAGGTACTCTCTACAGGAGCACCCTGTCGCGACCATAGGATGTTCAAGGCACCCTCAATAGAAGCACCCAGTCGATACCTTAGGATGTTTAAGGTCCCTCATAGGAGCACCCAGTCAGGACCCTAGGATGTTCAAGGTACCCTCTACAGGAGCACCCTGTCGCGACCATAGGATGTTCAAGATACCCTCAATAGAAGCTACCTCTTGGGACCTTAGGATGTTCAAGGTACCCTCAACAGAAGCACCCTGTCGGGACCTTGGGATGTTCAAGTTACCCTCAACAGGAGCACCCTGTAGGGACCTTAGGATTTTCAAGGTACCCTCAGTGGGAGCAGCCATTCGGCATCTTAGGATGTTCAAAGTACTCTCAACAGGAGGACCCTGTCGGGACCTTAGAATGTTCAAGGTACTATCAACAGGAGCACCCTGTCGGGACCTTAGGATGTTCAAGTTAAACTACCTGGAGTGTAGGTTAATCACTGATATGGCAAATGCTTGTCAGTGGTAATGCCATTGTGGCGGACACAGCTAATTAGAAATTAGCTATTAATGTAAAAAGATAATATAAGATTTTGCAGGTGTATTGATAAAAGGGTTACGCACGTGACGGAAGCAAAAGAAATTAAGCACCGCTGTTGCTTCTGTTGCTTTAGTTTACCAAAAATGTCTTTAGTAAGGTTTAGAGGTGTTGGTGCTAACGTATCCTGGTATAAAAGTAAAAATCCTAAGTCTCCGTGATTAGCCCTCTTAAGTACAAATAAAAATTTAATTGATTTACCAGTGAAAGACAGTGTGTGTTATATGACGAAATCACTACCTTGGTTAATGTTCTCAAAACATTATCCATTAACTGGGCTGCCTTCAGCGATACACACCTTTCTAATTTAAACTCGAAACACTAATGTGGTCTCCATACAGATAAGCGTTGTCAAACCCATTGCGATAGTGAGAAACATGAAAGTCGGATGGAAGCTTACAAACAGTTGAAATTGTTTTGCCCAATACAAAACTGAGTTTTCAAATAGAAGGACTTTTTAGTGGGATGATTGCTCCAAGTTGTACTATCTCAGGGCTTCACATTAAAAATTATTTCGATTTATCGTCTATTATTTATTATATTTCTTTATTTATTATATCTATTATTTTATTTCTTCGTTGCTTAATTTGATACATCTCATATTTTTTTCTGAGCAAGTGGAAGAGGATTTGGAATAATTTCAACTATGCAATAATTACATTTAAATATGTTTGAAGTTTTAGTCCATATATAACAAGAAATTTAAAATCCAAAAAACAGTTTTTTGTATATCTTTAATCTACAGGTGACAGGCCTCTAATGGGAAACGTGCTTCATCCTCGATTGGATTTCCTGGGTAATGGGACAGAATGTGATCGGTTTCAAGTTAAATATCTTTTTTAAAGACATTAAACACTTGAGCACTGTCATTGAAAGTGAGTCGAATTGGAGGGCTCAAATTAATAACTTAAATATTAAACTGAGTAATATTATAACGTTAATTTATAACATAGTTCTATAACCACTATGTTAAATAGCAAATACCTCTAATTATTGGAGCCAATATGTTTTGCTTAAAAGATGTTTAATTCCTGTTTGTTACCTAATACAAGTTATAATTTTTTTTATTTAATAAAATATTATTGCTGTGCCTATATACAGGTAATTATGCGTTATAAATAAACAATTATTACAATTTGTCTGTGTAAATAGTGTACTACATTAATAAATGTATACAATTTACACAATATAATTATTGTACATATTAATAATGTACTACAGTTATTGCTTCGCATTTTAATTTTAAATAATATTTAATTTTAATTTTTTAAATAATAATTAGATCGGCCTAGTAAAAAAAATATTTTTGTTTTCTTGGTGCACACTTGGTAATCTAAAGTAGGGAGTAAGGCGCTCCTAGCAAGCAAAAATGTAAAATATTATACAATGGTGGTAAGTTAAGGAAATTGGCCAGATCACGCCATGTGATGTAAGCATGGAGTGATCTTAAGAACCAATAATATACGCGTATAAAATGGAGGTTGCATGAGAACTGAGCTTCGCGCGTCCATCCAACTGCTCACTTCACAAAAAATCTTTGGACGAGACACACGTGATAGTAATTTCGGACAGGATTTAGAAAATTTGTAAGCATTCATTAATCAAAATTTAATATGTCAAGGCCGGTACCAGTTTATTAATGCAACGTACAGAAGAAGCCAGAATCTTCTTTTCATGAGTTCCATATAGTAAATGTCCGTCCTTTTTTTTGTTCAAGTGCCCCTATCGCGAGACTGATGTGCAGTGATAAATAAAATGTTATAGTGTTATACAAGTGATGTGCACAACCAGGTACGTTTTTTTGAGTATAATGAAGGAAATGTATTACAATTTTATCTAACCTAAATTCTGACAGATAAATAATTAACACATAAACGATAGAAATGGTCTTCGTATATTCATTTCTAAAATAAATTTAAACACCTAACTTACTACCTTCTTGATACATAAATTTGAACACTTAATATGTAATTGCTATATGTAAAGAATAGTTGGCAGTAATTTGATATAAATCACTTGATACATTGGTTGTCATTTGTTCAATTTGTAATTGTTGCTTAGTTAATAAATTGTTTATTATTGTATTTTTAAACATTCAATGGTTATTTTGTACGTAACTTAGTTCTATATTCAGGATTGGAAGGCCGTCACAGACAGACAGTCTCTGCCTGAGCTGTGACGTAGGCCTAGAAGCCCTGGTAAGTAAAAATAAAATTTTTGTAATAAGTAAAATAACATATTTAAATAAAGGTAAATTCTAAAGTTTTTACCTTGGGCGAATCGTTACAATGTTTAATCTAGGTTCATATAATTAATTTTAGACATTAACCTCTGGTAAATATTGCAACATGATAATGTCTCTCTAACAGGACAGGATAGAACCAAATTGCTACTTATGAATAAATTCCATTATAAGGACGTAAGTGGCGAAAGGGATAAAGCACTAACGATTGGACTTAACGAATTATAACTAGCAAAAACTGATAACTAAAGAGAATTTATTTGTATAAAAATATCTAAGCATAACGTTTTCGATCGCAATCAATAGATCGTGTTTCTGATACTGATGATCATCGCTCAATACATTCAAAAACGTCAAGTTTCTGATATTGTTTATAAAAATAATCGTTAATTATAAGAAATAGAGGTTTTAAGTTTCTCGCTTTTAAACGGTCGCAAAATGTTCAAATAAAAAGAATCACTCAACAGTAATCCTCGATTATAAATTTATCATCACGATAAACACACTTAATGGCTCAATGCTAATCATAATATTTAAATTTTGTTAAAATATTTTACTTAAGAAAGTGAAATTAAAAATTAAAAAAATTATTTATAAATAAAAAACATCATCATACATAAATCAGTTTTATTATATTGCAATTATTTTTTATTTATTAATGCGCCCGTATCTACAGTAATG
>JBAIZL010000005.1:246705822-246848322 GCA_036971475.1 Prosapia bicincta | reverse complement strand
TGTTACACGTTTAGGACCGTATTTCAACTTCATTAATAAGATCTTTTGAAAATAGAAATAATAGTAGGTTTATAAAATAGCTATTTTAACCGGTCAAAAACCAAGAGACCATATTTCAAATGAACATTAACGAGATTGTTAAATTAAGCACAATGTAAGAAAAGAATGACGCAAAAGAACAGTACAATATACCATAATTCAACAATACTATGTATACAATACTATGTATAATTAAATAATAAAATCATATATTTATATATATATTAAGAAGTACCTTAGTAAAAAACCGTGGTAATAGAAAAAAAGAGTGTAATGAAACAGCACAATTCATTAAAATAGAATAAAACAATGGAATGTGACACAAAAGGAATGCCATAATCAAAACTAATAGAATAATACAAAATAAAACCTAATAATTTAAATCTGCAATTAAAAAAATATACAGAATAAAAAAACGTAGTACGTCGCAAGCAGAATAACACAATAAAACATCACGATTTATGATGAAACAATATAATAAATTATCACAAGAGGTAGAAGAAAGGTTTTTAGAATAAGAGAAATGGTATTAATGATATAACTTTATAGATTGTAACATAATTATGGAATAAAACGAAGATACTGAATGCAATCAAGTATAAAAGATAAATGCATGTAAAATTAAAGGACAAAGCAATCAAATACGATAGCAAATCTGAATACGGGAAATACATAGTTATCATAACACCTAACAGAAAAATTATATATTTTTAAAAAAACTAATAAACAACTGAATTTATATATGAAAGACCTGTGGTAATTTTATACTAAAAAGGAAAGTGTACAAAAGGCGTACGTTCCTCGAGTTCGAACAAGATTCTAATAAAGCTTGCTGAGTGAAGGACGCATGTCACTTTGTGAAGTAAAGTTTATAACGTTCTAAATCCCCGTAGAAGCATATGCAGTTATTTTGGGAATCGTTGAAAGTTTGTTTATCAGCTTATGCCTACGGAAATACAATCACGGAAGGGATTAATACCAAGTATGTCTCCGCCACCCTTCCCCGCCTTGAAAGTAATTAAATTCTAAATCAACTTCCTCTATTTTATTCATTCATCGTTAAATTAATTAAGGACTCTTAGGAGAAACTTTCTTGTTGTAATCATTGTGACAGCCGATTTATTTAGTGTATATAGCAGACAAGCTAATTCGCCTACTCTGTAATGAATGACTGTAATGAATCACGATTTCGTACAGAACATAAAGCCTATGAGTTTATTATTTTTTAAATTTCCCAACAACTGTAAACAACAGTCCTTTATATTTACTGAGCCTAAACATATTTCTAGAAATAATTTTATTTTAATTATTTAATTTAGGATAATCGTCTCATAGTCACAATTAGCAGATGTGATGAACTACAATATATAGCATGGCATGCACCATTTTACTTTTAGAACAGTTTAGTTTGTTAAACAACACATTGCCCGTTGCTTACACTTCTCTTCTATCCAGCATGGATCACTTTAGGCACTTTAGATTTTTTTGTTCTGGCTAAATACTACTGCAGTGTGACGTCTCCTTAGCGTCTAGGACAAAGGCCTTAGCGTCTCCTCAGGGTCCAGGCCTTAAATTATGAAAAGGTCTGTTCAGTGATGCAGAAGTGTAGAGAGTTAATACCTTCGCTTTTAAAATGCCTTGCTCAAAAGTGATACCATAGTCAACATATGGTTGACTGTTTTATTATTTATTTTATAAGTTTTTAACAAGTATTAGATTATGTTTCATTAAGTTACACTGAAGTAAAGCTTAGGTTATTTGGTATCATTTTTCTTGTAAATATCAGTAAAATCTACATTTATAACAAATTTTCAGTTAAAATGAATGGGCCGTAAATGAATAAAGCGTAAATACGGCAGGTCCTGTGACCGTCCTAATTCTATGCGCTTTTACAACTTAGGGGTACAATTCTTACAATTCAATGTGTTACTTTATAATTTGTGGTGTATCACTTCTTCAATGAAATGTATGACAAATTTGTGTCATTCCAATAATGATCATCTGCTATAGTCAGTTTGGCGCACGCCATTTCCATGATTCGTTGGTATTGTGAATTCCAATTCGCCTATCAGAACTTCCAGATTATGCCAGGTAGCCCGAGGCGAGGCGCTGGGAAGACGGAAACCATCAGCAGTTTCGGACCGAACAGGTGTTTAAGCCTTGCAACTGTCATAGATCCCATATTTGTTCGGCTCCAACTCGACAAAAGCAGTTGAAAACCAAGATTTGTACTAATAATGATTTTTAAACGGGCAAGTTAGCCAAAGAAAATTCTTATGTGTTGTGGATTTAAACCTCTTAAACTTTGTATTGAACCATTAGCTATAATATAAATTATTCACGTCTAGAAACAATCGACACGATTCATGAGACAATCTTTTGTGAAGCCGTTGCAAGTAAAATAATTTAGGTTTTGATTAATTGTTTCAAATAAAGTTGTTAAATAGCCACCCAAACCACAGAGAAGTCATGAAGGAGTATCATATTTATAGAATAAAATATTGTACATATTAGCAAATAAAAAAACATTTAGAATTATAAGTACACAATCATAATATTATTAATAACAATAACGTTAATAATAGGCCTAATAATAATAATAATAATAATAATAATGTGTATAGTAACTCGTGTATACGAGTAGATAAAATTCTGTTACAGAACTTATTTGTGTTTAGAGACTTGCTTCTAGAGACCTGATACAAAAACAACGAATTGCAAGTGAAGCACACAAGGAGAAAAGGATTATCGGTAATGAAGGTTCAGGCGATGACTTTGACGATATGGGTTGAACAAAGTAATATCAGGAGGAAAACGGTGTCCGAGTTGAAGAAAACATAGTAAAATGCATTCCTGTAAACATTCAAGGACACATATATCCTCGAGGAACAAGAAGATATTTATCTTTCTTTATATATATATATATAGAGAGAGAGAGAGAGAGAGAGAGAGAAAGAGAGAGAGAGAGAGGGAGAGAGGGGGACGTCGGGTGGTATCGTCCAGATTAGATTTTTCCATTTAATGTTTTATTTATGAACTTAGAGTAATTGACTTATTGCCATTCTAACCTTTTTACATTTACCCAAGTAACATTAAATAGTCTTTCTTCAAAATATAGAAGAAATATTTACTGTTTGCAAATTTGAACACCTTTTGTATTTTTGGTAATACAGATTATGGAGGATGGTATCCGGACAGTCATGTTGTGCTGAATAAAAAGACATTTAAATAATTTTATTTCTATATTCATTTAAATAATACTTATGAGAAATTAATATTATTACAAATCTAATTATATGGATGGAAAATATGATGAATAGGTATTATTCGGAGTACATCCGTTCTGCACTGAATAAAATCACTAGAATCTAATCTATCAATGATGAGGTGAAACTAACAACAGTTGAAAAGCGAACTGTTAAAACATCTGAACTGCGAGTTTAACAATGCAAAATGAATATACTTTATATTAATTATTTTCGAATTACCAAAGACCTTACATTACCTACAGCAACACCTTTAGTTTGCTAAATAATTAAAGCAAGCATATTAATTTAATTGTCTAATTAATTTCACCTGACATTTAGTGAGTTACAATTTACGCTTCTAGACACATTAAAATGAGTCAACAAAAATTCTAGGATTGAATAAATAAATTCGAATATAAAGGTGGACTCTTGAGGCATTTGGTTCTTTATTACAACTTATTAAAATACAGGGTCATTTATTATTACTCTCTGGGGTAGTAATTATCTATCTACACATCTTTCTGTAAAGTAGAAGTGGAGTGATCTAAAGAAACGATTATAATTTATAAGGAGAATAAATTTAATTTATAAGACATTCACTCAGTTGTTAGATATTCATCTATAATCTAATGCAGTAAGTAGTTATTTATTTGAGTGTCTTTGTCTTCCACCCGTTGCTCCTGGGAATAATTTCGAACACTATCACTTCTGCACGGTGATAATTTAGATTTTTGCCTCACTTTCCACCTTACTTTATTAATCGGAGCAATTTTTATAAGATATTATTTTTAAATGTAACTTACATTACTTTATTACTCGGGACAGTTTTTATTAATTCTTATTTATAAAAGTAACTATCACAACACTTTATAATTTACAAAGTTAAAAGTCAAAATAAATAACTCAAAATCTCACACAAAAAATAGTTTTTTACTAATGAGTAGTTGCCAATCATTGAGGGAGGCGACATCGTCGCCGAAACTAGTTTGTTGAGAAATAGTGTGTTTTTGTTTATTAAAATATAATTTTTTGTGAGATTTTGAGTTAATTATTTAATTTTTACCTTTGTGAATAGTTCTCTCTAGCTAAACTCTAATTAACTAAATCTTTATCATTTGTTTAAAATGCAATTAACTCTTCTTCAAAAACATTTCTTTTAAAAAAAAATAACACAATCCTTTCCAATTGCCCCCAAAAATATGTTTTTGTTTTTGCGTTGTTACACACAAATTTAATGAGTTGCTTGACTTCTTCAAAAGTAAAATTCCCCCTTATACTTTCTGTCGGAGTTATTTTAACCTTAGAAGTAATCTCCCACTAATTTCAAATGTTTATGTTCTCTTAACAGGCTCTTAATATGCTTTGTCTCTTTATCGGCTCTTTCCTTAACATTTTCTAAGATAATATTTCTGAACAATAGCAATTAGTTTTATAAAATGGGCATCATATCTTTATGATATATATATATATATATATATATATATATATATGTGTGTGTGTGTATGTGTGATGTAATATATATATGTTTGAGTGTCTTATAATATATATAAAACATGAGTGTTATGTCCATTAAAGCTGGTTCTGGAGATTTTATCACAATGTGGTTACATTTTAAATAAAGTTTTTAAAACGGAAGTCTCTAGTACAAAAACCACACATTATTTGAGAAAACGTAAAATAAAATAACTTACCATAAAAAAATAATTACCCAAATTTTTAAAATAAGAATAGAAAGAATTTCCTGTTTAAAAAACAAAAGTAATTAAGAATAATTTTAACATTTTCAAAATACATGGTTTTGAAATCATAACAGCTTTTATAATTCTACGGTAACATTGAAAAAATCTGTTTAAAAGTTATTATAAATCCTTAAACTGAACGGATACTGAAGGTTTGATATGTGGAATATGTTTAACAGGACCCTTAACCGTAGACAATTATTTGAACTACTTGCTATAAGCGTATTATACGATTTGACGTTCCATGAAATTGCTAGGTTTCTGTGAAAAGATAAGCTATATTGTATTCCATACTACCTACATACATGCAGAAGCTTAGATGCAATATCTTGGAATTCCGATTCCAGATAGAGTAAACCTATTACATCATATTAGTATTAGAGAAGGATTTATTCATTCCGAAATTAACTCTCAGGATGTACTTTTATATACAGTATTTATATTTACATTTTTATAATGTATTATAGATGTTTTATTTACACACACACACACACACACACACAAACACACAAACACAAAACCTGGTAAAAGTAATGAGTAATGGAATAATGCAACGTATACATCATATGTTAGATTAAAGTCATCGTTGCCCAATTTATTACATTATTTCCAAATTCATCATTGATGAAATAGCTTTATAGACATTGAATATAGTATTAAATATTGATAGTATTCTTATTTGTTCATTTATTAATTTGTTATTATTACTACTCGTATATTTACATATAATTCGAATGACACTCTATTTTAAATTACTTGGTGTTTTTCTGTTTTTTATTGCCTGTAAATAAAAAATAAAGTTCATATTGTTTTATTATTATTTTTTTAAATCAAGCTATTTTGTTTTTTTTTAAATATTATAGTAATGAAGATTGTTTTCCGATTAACAAAAACATTATATGAAATATTTCTACAACAATTTGATGGTAAAATGAGTGAAATTATTAAAATATAAGACAACAATTGTTATTAGGTATGAGTATGATGAAATGAGTGTATCGAAAATAATAGTATAAAAGTAACAAATAATTCGGTTAAAATTAATCAAAATATCCAATTTACTCATAAAATGTGTACCATAATAAAACTGATTTTCTAAATGTAAACAATTATAAAAAAATGAAGAATTTAATTATATGATATTTATACCATTACAAATGAACCTAATAATAACAAATAATTATTTATAATCCTCTACATAACCAAAAAATGATACTTTATAAATCTTATTCCACGGATTGGATACAACTCAAAAGGATAAAGAAAATAAATTGAGAGAAAAAAACATATATCAAATAGTAATAGAAAATAGTTATAAAAGGAAACTGTCAGCAAATTTAATTATAGTATTTAAAAAAAACAATATAACAATTTGATTCACCAGAATAATGATAATAAAACAATATGGACTTCATTTATACCTAGGCCTACAGATATTGAAATAAAACTATCACCAAATTATTAAAAAATACAAATATCAAAATTGCATATGAAATTCATAGGGAATGTAATAAATTTAGCACAAAACATGCTGACTCTAGTGTAACATATGTTTAATGACTTGTATTATTATTTCTTGATGATGTGGAACTGTTTGTTAACGAAATGCACTAAATACTAAAAGTTAATAAATGTTTCTTCTATTTGAATATCCTCAATTATTTTGATATATAGGCGCCTATATATATATATATATATATATATATACATATGAGTTTATTGTTCAAAGTATTGAAGATCATTCATAAGTGTAAGCCTTCTATGCTAAATTCCTTTAGACAGATTTTCAAGCTATTTAATTAGAATGAAAACACATTTTTGTACAAAAAAAAACATGTAAATGATATTTTAATGTTTTAGAAATCTTTCTGTGAAAATTTATTATGACGATTTAAAGTGATAATAAAAAAAGAGCACTCTAGATAAAGTTAGATAATAATAAAGATAGTTCCAATTTAAAGTCAATTGAATCTGGTTCCCAAATGAATTTAGCCTTTACGTAGAGAAGGGCTTAAGACCCGTTACAAGCAGTGGACCTAAAATTATTCTTATGTTTATGATTTATCTTTATTCTTTACGTTTATGATTTTGACAATGTGAAGTTTTCCTCATACAGGAATAATTATCTTAGAATCAACCGTTAACCTAAACTGAAATCTTTTTCTTGTAACAACAAATCTTAAAAATTTTATTTTTGAAACAAAATTTTAGTGGGAAATTCTTTTGATCAATTAGGCTGTATTAAACCTGTTAAAATGACGTCATTATTGGAATAGCTAAGTTCAAAAGCTTAGAAATGCTTACGCAAGAGATTTCTTGCAAGGCTGATAAGTTATAATTACATGCGTCACTTAGGTGGAGTTTGACATTAAACGCTAAAAGAAGTGCTCCATATACATTAATATCCTCTCTTTAATGTCTCTAAAATAATATTAGGGCATATTTAGAATTCTAAACATATTTACGTTCCAAAAGTATTATTTACGAAGTTGATGAATACGAATGTTCGTGTCGGAGGATGTATTGTAATGTGACGTTGTAAATGGAACGTCTGTCTCCGAAACAGACATTCATATACAACAATTTTATAAGCCTTAAAGGTAATTTTAGGAATATTTTATTTATGGACAAATGTTTGTAATCTATCTATCTATATATATATATATATATATATATATATATATATATATATATATATATAAATGAATGTTTGTATGTGTGTATATATATATGTATGTTATAGACGCCTAAACTACACAACAGAACTTGAGGGAATTAAGAGGGTTTATTTAACATATGCCCAAGATGGTTCCTCTGAAGTTTGGTGTAGATCCATCCACAGGGTTCCGCCCCAGAGACTTAGGATGGTTTAAAAACCGATGAATGTATATTGTGAGTATGTATATGTCTTATGAACGCTTAAACCGCTAAAAAGGAATTATTATAATTTGAAGGGATTATTTAAAACATTACCAGAGTTTATTGTATGAAGTGTTGTGTAGATCCACCCACAAGGATCCGCCCCAAAGGCTTAGGATAGTTTAAAAACCGATGAACTGATATTGTGTGTATGTATATATCATATTAACGCCTAGACAAGAGTTAATGGAACTTGGAGAGATTGTTTAACGTATTACCAGGATGGTTTATATGAAGTGTGGTGTAGACCCATCTACAGGGATCCATCCAAGAGCCTTAGGATGGTTACAAACTGATGAATGAATGTTGTCTGTATGTATATGTATTATTAACTTCTAAACCGCTAAAAAAAGAATTAATATAATTTGAAGGGATTGTTTAAAATATTATTCGGATGGTTTATATGACGTGTGGTGTAGATCCATCTACAGGGATCCGCACCAGAGGCTTAGGATGGTTTAAAAACCGATGAATGTATATTATGTGTATGTATGTATTATGAAAGATAACGCCCCTAAACAAGAATTATTGACATTTGGAAGGATTATTAAACATATTACCAAGATGGTTCGTTTGAAGTTTGGTTTAGATCCTTCCACATGGCTCTGACCCAGAGGCTTAGGATGGTTCAAAAACCGATGTATAGATGTATGTGTATATGTATGTTTCTCATGGACACCTAAACCGCTAAATAAATGTCGAAATTTGGAGGGTTTGTTTACCATTCTCGCAAAATGGTACGTGTGACGTTTGGTGTAGATCCGTTCACAGGACTCAGGTCCAAAGTCTTAGGTTTCTTCAGTCTATCGCCTTCCATGAGCCTAATGTTAAAATGTATATCCATACTAGCTTTACTTAAATGAATTTAAACAAATCATAAAATTATGTAAATAAAAATACATTATTAACAGTTTTTAACTCTTTAAAATTACCTCATTCTATTCACAATTATTGCTATCACACTTATTGATATTAAAAGAAGGATCGCTGTTAATAGTCTTGTGAAATTTGAACCATCCAAAGCTGTGCAACGGAACCAGACTAACCACAAAAAAACTGACACCCAACTTGACCTGGGCAGAAATTAGAGGTGGTTAGTTCAAATGAGAGATGGTCTTAACTCCATGAATACCGATGATTTCAAACGATTATAACTTCCTTTGCGTCTTGCATTCGCAATAACCATGAACACGGGACAAGAACCATCATTGACCATTGCTCGATTAAATTTGGAACATTCGAGCGTTTACCACGGACAATTATATATTGAGTTCACACGTGTTGGGACATCTAAAATTTGTATGTTTATACGCCTAAAGAAATTGAGAAAGATATTGTCTATCCTCTGAAACCGCAGTAAATGGAATATAATTATTTAAATATTTGGTTTGCTTTTCTTATTGCAAAAATTACGATTTCGTAACTTGCGCAACGTGCGCCGGCTAACGCTAGTTGGAAATATAAGTTCAGAATGTAAAATAGTGATATATTATGATTAATTTTTTTTGCCAGGATATAAGTGTTAGTTAATATTGAAGTGAAAAAGAAAGTCTCTATGCATATGTACTAAATTTAATGAATTTTTGAGTATTTCTGGTTTCCCCTTTATGCACTAAAAACGCAATATGTGTTATTCGAACATTGAAAGATCACTTATTATTATATAAAATTTTGTTTTGCGACCAGACATTCTACAAATATATTATAGAAATTGTTTACCCACACTTGGAGGTAACGTATTCTTCCAACCACTTCTTCAGCCTCGCGTTTCTCCCGGAAGGATCGCTGCAGTTGTACTTTTCGGTACTAATTCTTTAAAGTTAGAATTGATGTGATTTAAAAGTATATTTGATATGTATTCATGAATTGTGATAAAAAATATACTTGTAATGGGGGTGCAATTTGTCTGGTAAATGTGAATATTTATTAGGAGTAGTAAAATGTTTGATTTTAATTATGTTATAAACTGTAAGCTGGGGTTTAATATTAGATTAATAAATATTACGCCCTTGAAATGTACTTTCGGATAGAAATGGTAACGTAGATTATTTTTAAAAACTTGAATTGATCTGTGATCTGTTACTAATCTAAACAGTCTACTGAGACTGTCATAAAACAATCACACTGATATTGTCAACTGACATATCATTACCTATCAATCACAGTTAAAAACCACAATCATAGTTTAAAATCACAGTTATTTCGAAGTAGCAATCAAAGTTTGACCTGTTAGTGTGAAATCACTGTTACACAACACATATGGTCACTGAGTAGTGACACTAAGTGTACATTACTACTAAAACGTTTTGACTGAAATGCTCCCGCAAATGTAATTACTCACGAATCACGACGATTAGAGAGATCAGTGATTGGGTGATATTGCAAATGATTCAAATATAGTCTAAATAAAATAAAATGTAGTACTTGAACTAATGGTGATCAACCTTGTTTTTTCCTTTTATATATGTTACTAAGAACTTCGTTCAAAACAAGACATACTCAATTAATCACTTTTACATTTAGCTTATGAGTATCCGAACTTTAAAATATGTACATTTGGAAAAACCTACAAAGACATAACGTTTTCGATCGCTATATGGCGATCTTCCTCAGTGTCTCCTGCTTGGCATTAGACAAACTATGACACACTATACAAGAGAACACTAAAATTAACACTACGGAGAGGGAAAACAAATACATCACATTACCATACAAAAACAGAACATCAATTCAAATAGCTCATAAAATAAAAGAAAAACAGGATACAAAATAGCATACAATAATAATAACAATTTACCATACAAAATACAACACAACACCAACAACAAAGATAAACTACAAGCACCAAGCGTATACAAACTAAACTGCAACAAGTGCAAAAAAGTCTACATTGGGTAAACAGGTCGCAGCTTGAAATAAAGAGTCGAGGAACAAAAACAGAACACCGACTCAATATTTTACAATCACATAAAAGAAACAGGACATAAATACATTTACCATAACATAGAAATCTTACACATCAACAAGACAGGCCCACATCTCAACACAGTAGAAGAATTTGAAATTTACAAACACACTAAACCACAAAGTTCAAACATATTAAACAAACAACCCCAATACAAATCAAACATACTCGTTGATACTATCGAAAACCTACCTTTAAAACCGTCACCGCTAAACCTAACAACTCCAATCAAGAGACACTGATGAAGATCGCTATGTGCCGATCGAAAAGGTTCTGTCTCAGTGAGTTTTTACAAATTTACAAAAATTAAAATTCAGATAGTCCTAAACTAATGTTAAAGTGATTGATTAAGTTTCACTGAACGTAATTCACTAAGAAATTCAAGAAATATTCGTTTCGCTTGAATACTGATTTAACGCTTAAACATAAGAAAACTATTATAACCCTAATCAAGAATTTTAAAAAGACAGAACAACCTTCAAAATTTTAGTAATAAAAGAATATAAATTTATATGTTTGCGTCAATCACACAATGAACTTCACAATACCAACAGCTGGCTTTATGAAAGAGTAATCTTTAGGGAATATTGATTAAAAGAGGTAATTTAATATGTTTTAGATAAAAATTATATAATAGAACTAATGACATATAAATCCATCACATTTTGTAATGTAATGAAGGTACATTTAATTTGCTGTAAGTGCCAGTTGACACCACTTAATGACCTTAAACCTTTATTAATCTTGTCGTTGAGGCCTACCAGTTGCTCTACAATATTTCACAACCATACGTTATGGTTTTAGTGAATTTTTATTTTCACCATTTTATTCCACACGACTACTGTCCTTAGACGTAATGAACCGAAAGTGAATATAAAGGTAGACGTAATATCCGCGGTGAATACAATGAAGAAATCAAAAAGGATGTAGTTGAGGAAAATCTCGTGTTATTGATGAACAAAATGCTTAAAATAGCGGAAATGAGAATCACGGGGAAGATAATGGAAATAAAAATCAAGATGGAATGAGATTCAGCTGAACGATCTAAGCGTTGCAAGTACAATACAATTGACGTGTTTGGGATGACTGTTTGAGCTAAGCACAGATAAAACCTGAACTGGCTTATATTAGCAACCATGTATCTTAATTAAAATAATATTTATATAAATACTAGGGGATTGTAGGGGCAAATGCCCCTATTCAAATTGAAACATATTTTAAACTTTTGTATAGTAATTTAAATGTTTCATATAAATTAATTTAATATAATTCAAAATTTTCATAATAGAATTTTCTCATAAAATATATTTTTTGTGAATGCGTTTTCAATTTGATTTTTTTCACCAATCGTAATTTGAATGTACCTTTAATCCATCTCGAGATTTTACTCGACTTAGTGTACTCAGCTGTTTTTATTATAATATTTGTACAGCCGTTTCTCATCTGAAATATTTGATAATCATCATCAGCTGTTTTTCTTTCCAATGTATTTCTTAGGGAAAATTTTTGTAACTTCAAGTTCTTCGAAACCCTATATATGTTGTAAATTGAGAAAACCCTATATTTGTCCCCACTTAATACCTTTAATATGAGCCACCCCCCAGCTCTGTACAACCTTTCAAGCTTCCACAATTTTTCTCTCAAAATACGGCTCACGAAACTATATAAATGGACGTGTGAAAAGTGGTCGAATTTACTTTTGTTAAAACAAAGTCTGCGCTAAGTAACTTTTTTTATATTTATCTTACAACTCAGATTTTCATTCATGTTTACACAAGCATAATTAATTTTATTCTTACATTTTTTATAATAAGTTGCGATTTTTCTAATCGTGAATAGATTAGTATTGGAAAGTGAACAGTATAATTGAAAATCTATGGCGTTCAGTTGTTTCTTATGAGCAAATGAAACTTATATAATCATTTCTATCATTATCTTATCAATTACGGTTTTCAAAGATGAACAATAATTTTAATTATAAAATAATGTTAAATTGAATAAAAACTACATTATGGTTAGGCTGGATGGTTAAAGACGTAGAGCGAGAGGAATGATATTTACTTTAAGAAAACGGCTTGCATGATTGGTTTTTCTTTGATTGGTCTTTTCATGATTGGTTAACTTGAATCCTAGTATACGGTATTAGGAGTAATGCATTGCAGCAAAACTAAACCTTTGCTCAAAGTTTAAACTGTTACTGAAACTACTTGTCATGGTCAATTAGAGGCATTATTATATCAGACTGATTTTATAGTTAAATGAAACTACGCCACGTGGACGTCACATCAAATCAATGATCTCACAACACTTTTGCACAAGACAATGTATCTTCACATAATCAAGCAAGGTTCTGTCATCGCCCAGATAAAACGGAAAGCGTCCCTCCTAATCACTACTTCAGTACAACTCTTTCGTTCTGCTGTTATCTCTATGGTGTCTAGTAGGACTAGACAAAACCAAATATAATTACTCGAGACAACATTATGTGAAAAAAAATTAAAATCTGGTAGATAAAAAAAAATCAATTCACAACGTCAAAAATTAAAACAATTTACTTTAAAATACCACTATACTTTAATTTATTAAAACAAACACACTAGTTTAAGGAAACAGACTGGTTTCGACGACGACGACTTCGCCTTCATCATTGCTTGGCTGCTACTCTGATGTACTCTGACAAGTAGTAGTTAAACACTGATGAAGGTTACATCGTCGTCGAATCTAGTCTGTTTGTATTAATAAACTGATTTGTACTGAGATTTTGAGTCAACTGTTTTAAGTTTTACTGTTGTGAATAGTTCTCAATACCTAAGCTCTAATTAATCTAAAGGCGATTCACTTGAAAAAATACGTAATGACGATTTAGAAAAGAGTACCCTGCTTTTAAATTATAATGAAATGTTGTTTTCTAAAAGAAATTGGAAACTTCATGAGAATTTAACACAAATGGTTGTAATTTTCTTTGAAGTGAAAATTAAAGCATTTCGATAAAATCCCATTCGAAACTTTCTAGTATTATAAACATAATATAAAATATTTTTCTTGTAAAAAAACGTTGTAGAGTTTATTGCAAGTTTATTTGATAAAAAAGCGACTCCATTTTTAAAAAGCGCACTGCGAGTGGAATGCAAAATATAACACAAAGATGTCAAAGATCTAGAATTTATTTTGTCTACTGCACAGTTCTTAGACTGAATTGTGTCTAACGACACCTCTAAACTGTCAGCGACGCTACACAATTTTAAACTCAATGTAATAAAATAGTTACTTTGTAACACATTGAGAACATATTTTCACGAATTGATGTAATTCATGAGAAAAAAAATTGTCTGTAGACTTCATAAGATATGCTCCAGGGATTCTTGTGATATGCAGCACTTGTTCTGCACATAGTCCTGGGAATACATTTAAGGGTAGGCTTAGGTTTATATTAAATACGTACAGTTTTCTTAAAGGAAACTATTGTAACAATGGATTATTCGTGAATATATGTATTTTATTGGTTTTTATGATTTTCGATATACCATCGAAACGGAAAAACGTTTTAAATTTATTCAATTTATTATTAGTTTCAATTTAAATAAGTGGTTCCTAAATTGATGGCTCTTGAAAAAATCATGAGTTGAGTTTATTTTTATATCAAAATCCTGTTAAAACTAAATTATTATTACTAATGTTAATATCTTATATTTTCTGTCACGGTAATTAAACATCAATACAAAATACTGTTTTTGGAAATTTTGTATAGGTCAGAACTCATCAACCTGCCCTGGATACATTAATACTTCCCCTTCACACATTAATACTTCTTTTGTTATGATGATATTTGTAGCCCCTCTCAGTTTTTTGTAATGCATTTAGTTAATTCAAAATCCTTTGTTCCCAAATAAGTTACTATTTCCACTTTGAAAAGCCTAACCGGGTACATAAATAATTTTATCTAGAAATTTGAATCAGGCAGACTCACTGTCTATACAAATCGTTTAAAAAAATAGCTTAAACTTTAATTTAAACACTGCTTTAATAAAAAAAAAGTCTACCAATAATAAATAAAATTCAAAAAAGTTCACATCTTTACATTAGGCTAGATGCATACTGGTTTTGTATATATTTACTGATTTGATTCTATCAAAACACTAGCGTTACGTTAAAAACTACCGTTACTATCAAAACACAACCGGTGCTCGTTGCTGTGCCCGAAATCATAATTGTCAAAAAAGAAAAGCAAATCAAACCTCTAAATAATTGTATTTCCTTTGCGAAAATGCTAGAGGATAGATACTGCTTTCTTAATTATATAAGGGATATAAATTTACAAATTTTAGATGTCCCAACCCATGAGCATGCAACATATAATAGTAGGTAATAAAAGATCGAATGTTCCAAAAGGTCCTTCTTCCTTGTTTATGGATATTGCGGATGCAAGACGCAAAGGAAATTATAGTCGTTTGAAATCAATGGGTAGATCTGATGAAATCATCGGGAATCTTGGATTAAGACCATCTCTCCTTTGAACTTATCACCTATGATTTCTGCCTGGATCAAGATGGGTGTCGGTTTTTTGTGGTCAGTCTGGTTCCGTTGCACAGTTCAGTAGATTCAAATTTTATGAGAGCATTATAGACGATCCTACTTTTAATATCAATAAACGTGATAGCAATAATTATACTTAGATTTAGCAATTGTAAACAATTTAAAATAATTATAGTGTATTCTATTATTATTTAATGTTTATAGTTATATAAGTAACGCAAGTATGGATATACATTTTATCATTAGACTTATGGAAGGCAGTACACTGAACCGTCCTAATCCAAACGTCACACGAACCATCTTGGAAATATGTTAAACAATCCCTCCCAATTTCATTAACATAAGCGTTCATAAGACATATAAATTCACACACACACACACACACACACACACACACACACACACAAAAACACACACACAAACACACACACACACACATACACACACACACACACACACACACACACACACACACACATATATATATATATATATATATAAATATATATATATATATAAATATATATATATATATATATATATATATATAAATAAATAAATATATATATATATATATATATATATATATATATATATACATAGGTTTTTGAACCACCCAAATCATCTGGGGCGGAGCCCTGTAGATGGATATACACCAAACATTATATGAACCATCCTGGGAATATGTTTAACACATTTATTCAAATTGCATTATGCTCTGTTCAGCGGTTTAGGCGTCCATAAGAAACATACATACTCACATACAAACATCAGTTTTTGAACTATCCTAAGCCATGGGGCGAATCTCTGTGGATGGATTTGAACCACAATTCACATGAAATTTCATTAACTTCTGTTAAGCGGTTTAGGCGCCCATAAGATACATACAACTCACATACATACATCAGTGTTTAAACAATCCTAAGCCTCTTGGGCGGAGCCTATAACGGTGCCAAAAAGTGGAAACGTATAATAAAAGAAATTAGAATTTAAAACTTTTTAAAATTTTGAATAATTTGAAAAAATAATTAGTTATGTTTTCTCTCAACATGAAACCTAAAACAAAATTCATTTTGAGAGACACGCGATGTAATTTCCCAGCGACAAAGACCGTTGAAATACCATCAATGTTTCACTGTCATCAGCGGAAGAAATGTAAAAGTTAAAGATATGTAAAAATCGTTAAATCGTACCAAAACAAAGTTAAAGGAATTGAAGTGAAAATGGGTAATTTGTTCATTAAGAAGAAGGGAGTGGAATATGGAATGCCAGACATTGTAAGAGGTGCGGAGTAAGGGATATCAAAAGCTACATACTGATGGGACGCTAACCAAGGCTAAGGCAGCCTGGAACAACACGGAAGAAGATACGATGTCAGGCTCAGAATTGTTTTTAAACAAGGCGCCATAAATAGACGACGTGTGGGTAAAGGCAAGTGTTGGCGCCGACTTGTAGAATTCGTGTTATTGCGGAGTAAGTTTTATGGGTATAAAACTGTTAATGGATCTGCAACAAACTTTACATGAATAGTCCTGGGAATATATTTAAAATTTAGGCGTCCATAAGATACATACATACTCACATACATACATTGGTTTTTAAACCATCCTAAGCCTCAAACAAACGTCACACGAACGATCCTGGGAATATTTTAATAAATCTCTCAAAATTTCATTAACTTTTGTTCAGCGGTTTAGGTGTCCATAAGATACATACATACTTACATACATACATTGGTTTTTAAACCATCCCAAGCCTCAAACAAACGTCACACGAACGATCCTGGGAATATTTTAATAAATCTCTCCAAATTTCATTAACTTTTGTTCAGCGGTTTAGGCGTCCATAAGATACATACAGACTCACATACATACATTGGTTTTTAAACCATCCTAAGCCTCAAACAAACTTCACACAAACCATCCTGGGAAAAGTTTAATAAATCTCTCCAAATTTCATTAACTTTTGTTCAGTGGTTTAGGCGTCCATAAAATACATACATTGTTTTTTAAACCATCCTAAGCCTCAAAAAACTTCACACGAACCATCCTGAGACTATTTTAATAAATCTCTCCAAATGTCATTAACTTCTGTTCAGCGGTATATATATACACACATAAATACATACATCGGTTTCGAACCTTCTTAAGCCTCTCCAGCGAAGCCCTTTTAATGCATCTACACCAATCCTCACACGAACCACCTTGAGAAGTGTCAAACTATCCCCCTAATTTTCATTAACGTCAGTTCATTGGTTTAGGCGCCAATAAGATACATATATATATACAACTCCGCTTCAGCGGTTTAGGCGCCTATAACATACACACATTCAAACATTCATTTATGTATATAGAGATCAAGAAATTAAATTTTGGTCTAATATTGGCAATTACTGGAACTCACTTGGTTTATTTGATAAAATTTAAATGTATTCGGCGTTACGTTTTCTAACATATCCTAATTAAATTTTGAAAAAAATATGATAGAAACGAAACAATGGTACTTAATAAATCTACCAAAAAAATTTCTACTAATTTAAAAAGATTTTGGAAAATAGTCTGTTGAAAGTTTTAATAACGCCTTCTAACACAAAGGAATAATAACGATTAGAGCACTTGGTGATTTTTCATCTTTCACCGAAATGCACTATATGGAGCACAGAATCTCCACACTTGTTTTAACAAAGCCGCCACCCTTACACTTTAAAAATGGATGCCTTTGATTAGTTAATAGTACTTAACATGGATACCTCCCAAAAGGTGTCAAATGACATTTTTGTAAAATAAACGTTATTTAAATCAGGCCGATTCGACGTTAGGTAAAATAAAACCAATGTTCATTAAAATATTATCTTGATAATAAAATTTTACTTTAAAACATTATGAATTTACCTAAATTCAATAGTTTTCCATTATTTCAATGCAAAAGAGTGTATTTTTTATTTCAATAAATTCATAACAAATATAAAATTGTCCAATTTGTTTTTTTATACAACAGCATAGACTCGCCTATAGTATGAACAGTAAATAAAAAAATCTCAACTATAAGTAGACACTCATAACATTAGTAAAAATGTAAAGACTAATTTTATCATTTAAAACGAGTTTGTAAATTCTAATACAATCTGGTAGCTCCGTGAGTTACATTTTACAAAATAAAATCACTGGAATAAATGACCGAATAAATTCATAAAAAGACACTAAAAATTGCAGTTAAATATACAGCAACAGCAAATTTCTTAGTCCAATTATAGGTACCCACGTGTACGTATAAGTATAAGTTAAAAAATACGGACATAACTAAAATAATTAAAGAAAATAAAAATTAAATTATAAAATATTTGTAATTGATGAGACATAAACTGACTAAATGGATGGTATAACTTTGTGTGTAATGATGTCCAAAGATTTAATAATTTTTAATAAAATTAATTCAAAAACTATTAAAATAACGAATTTAAAAACGTAACAGATAAATACATAAATCAAGATCGATAATAAACACCTAAGTATAACTTTAAGTATTTAGGACTTTCGACGTCTTTCAATTACTTTTACTTTCAAGTTAAATTTCAACGTCAAATTACAATGACAAATGAATGTATTCTGCCGGGAAGTTAATAGTTTTCTAATGTATCTGTGGATACTGGATCTTTATAAGACATAATTTAGATGTACGTAAACTTAATTTATAAAACTTAATTATATGTAAAACTGAATTACGTATAATACATTGCAAATTAGTGTAAACATAGCGTCAGTAACCATTCCAGGAATATATTCGCCACGTTACATTAATTATTTGCTTTATAGAAAAGACAAATATCACAGATGAAAGCAAACACTGAAAGCTTGTTACGAGCTGTGGTGACGACTGTCTGTTCTATTTACGGCAGTTCCCAAATACACACTTTTGTTATGGATACAATTTAACAGTGAGGGACAACCGGCGAATGCTTTAGCAGATCATAGGGATATTCTAAACAACTTGTTACACCATCATTCTAATTGAAGGTATATGAAATAAAAGATAAAGAGCTATGAAAATAATTTCGTAAAAAGGAATAGTAAGAAGATTCCCATGAGCAGCTGTTTGTCTATGAATTATCAAGACACTAAAAAAAGAATTCACTAGCACAAGTAAATGCATTTATTTACCACGCTATTTTAATTTAAGTTACATGGTAGCCACCTTCAGAAGTACTTTTGTTTAGTTAACTGGCGGCTTGTTTAAGGGCAACCAAAAGTCGTTTGATGAAGTATTAAAAGACGAGTAAAGAGTAACTAGGATGATTGCGCATAAAATCAATTATAGCCACTGAATATTAAGAGCCGCTCATAAAGAAAACCATATGTGAGAAGACATTCACTTAAATAATATTGTGCAAAGAGAATGTGCTGAGCATGTCAAATGTAAATAAGGAAAAGCTTGAGGATAATTGTTAATAAAAAGGGGCTGAGCACGACAACGATTAATAGATAGACGTTGGGAAAACTGTAAAGAAAGAGGTACTGAGCATGTCAAATGTAAATAAGGAAAAGCTTGAGGATAATTGTGAATAAAGAGGAGCTGATCACGATAAATGTAAATAGGGAAATTTTGGGAAAACTGTAAATAAGAAGGTGCTGAGCAGGTCAAATGTAAATAAGGAAAAGCTTAATGATATTTGGTAATCAACCGGGGCTGAGCACGATAAATGTAAATAGGGAAAATGTGTTAAAACTGTAAATAAAAAGGTGCTGAGCAGGTCAAATGTAAATAAGGAAAAGCTTGATAATAATTGTAAATAAGGAGAGGCTGAGCACGCAAACTATAAATAGGAAGACGTTAGAAAGACTGTAAAATAACAGGTGCTAAACAGATCAAATGTAAATAGGTAAATGCTTGAGGATAATTGTAAATAATATGGGCCTGAGCACGACAATTGTAAATAAGAAGGTGCTGAGCCTGTCAAATGTTAATAAGGAAAAGCTTGAAGATAGTTGTAAATGAAGAGGGGCTGAGCACGACAACTGTAAAAAGGAAACTTTTTAGGAAGTGCTGAGCAGGTCAAATGTAAATAATTAAACGCTTGAGGATAATTGTAAAAAGGAGGAGCTAAATACGGCAACTGAATAAGGGACGTTGGAAAACTGTAAATAGGTAGGTGCTGATCAGGTCAAATGTAAATAAAGAAAAGCTTAAGGATAATTGAAAATAACGTGTGACTGAGCACTACAACTGTAAATAGGGAGACGTAGGAAAACTGTAAATAAGGAGGTGCTGAACCTGTCAAATGTTAAGAAGGAAAAGCTTGAGAATAGTTTTAAATGAAGAGGGCTGAGCACGACTACTGTAAATATAGAAACTTTGGGAAAACCTTAAATAAGGAGGTGCTGAGCAGGTTAAATGGAAATAGGTAAGAGTTTGAGGATAACAGTAAAAAGGAGGTCCTAAATACAACTGTAAATAGGGAGACGTTGGAAAAACTGTAAATAAGGATATGATGAGCAGATCAAATGGATATACGTAAAAGATTGAGGGTAACTGTTAAAAGGAGGTCCTACATACAACAACTGGAAATTGGGAAACTTTGGGAAAACCATAAATAAGGAGGTGCTGAGCAGATCAGATGGAAATAGGTAAAATCTTGAGGATAACTGTCAAAAAGAGGTATTAATACGACAACTGCGAATAGGGAGACGTTGGGAAAACTATAAATAAGGAGGTGCTGAGCAGGTCAATTGTAAATAAGGAAAAGCTTGAGGATAGTTGTAAGTAAAGTGGGGCTGAAAAGGTCAATTGCAAATAGGAAATAGTTTGACGATAGATGTAAATAAGAAGGGGCGAACACGACAATTGTAAATAGGGAGACGCTGAGCACGACAACTGTAAATAAGAAGGCGCTGAACACGACAACTGTAAATAAGGAGGCGGTGAACACGATAACTGTAAATAAGGCATCACTGGTAAAACTGTAAATAAAGAGGGGTTGATACAGTTGTAAATCAGGTGACGTTTAGTATGACAACTGTAAATAAGGAGGCGCTGAGCACGACAACTGCAAATCAGGAGACGCTGAGCACAGCAACTGTAAATAAGGAGGCGCTGAAACAACTGTAAATAAGGAGTCGCATAGCACGAGGACTGTAAATAAAGCATCGCTGAACAACTGTACTTGAGGAGACTTTCATATTTAAAATAATCGTATATGAAGCGTTGTAGAAGATGACAACAGTATATGAGGAGAAGGCGTGAACGGCCACTGTATGTAAGGAATCACTGAGTTTAACAACAAAGAATGAAGAGGCTTTATTCACGATGTCCATACAGTAAGTAAACGTTCGGTTATATCTCAAATTAAAACCCGAATGATCTCTTCAGCCTCGGAATGATCTCAATCAATGAAGAATTTCGATGACGAGAATTCGTCGTTCGTATTTCCGCATAACTCATTTTCTAAAACGGGATGGTTTCGTCAATGAGACGCAATGGTTGAAAATTGTGTTAAGACTATAAAACCGAACGATTTTGACATATATTCAACTTTATTTGGTAATTAAATTGACAAAAGTATTAACTTTGTTCATAAAGTATTTATACGTTCAACCGTTCATAAGTTCTTTTGTTCATAGTTCACTTCCTTCTTAAGTTCTTAAATTATTTATTCAACAGTAGTTTTCCATACATAATAAATCTAGTTATTATTTCAATTAGACGAGACATTTAATTTCCTTTTTTCAGCAAACAATTTTGTCTCTGTGTGTTCTGGAGCTTGCTTTTATTAGATAGCAATGATGGCAAGTTGAACAAGAGAAAAAAGCAGTCTAGTGACTTCATACTACTTTAATATGCAGTTCATCTCATATGTAGGCTATATCGAGTGAATAATGTTGCAATTAAAAAGTATGTATTTTCGTTTTCAACCCACGTTAATACAAACCTCTGAAAACTATACAGGTTTTCACTACCGTATTCAATATACGGTTTTAGTGTACCTCAAATACATTAAAAACTTGTATAGAATAAAATAGTTCTGTACAAAAATATAAGTCTTGACATGCAAATAATAACTTTCAAATATGTTTTAATTAATCATCGTCGGATAACATTTTTCATTAGTTTCGAGTGTAAACATAGTGAGTTATAATTGCATATTTTTGCATAATAAATTGTTTTTAGTAAATACAGAAACGTAAATTAATTACCATGAAAACTACTGAGTACAAAATATAAAAAATGTTTAAATTATAATGAATGTAAATAGACTAGCATTTACAAACATCAAATTAATTGGATATAATCATTTAATAATTAGTTTGCTTGTACCCATATCGCTTGTCTGTTAGAGTTTGCATTGCTTTAATGAATTGTAATTCAAATGTTATTCCGCCTGCAGCAAATATTCCCACTCTGTCTCAGCAGAATGAAATACGTGCTCTGGCCTCCGATCAACGCGTCTACACATGTTGGGAATATTTAGGTGAATTGGGTTTGGAGTAAAATCCGTCTCCATTTTAATTTTATTTATATCGCAAAGACGATTACATTATTTTGAAAAAAAACTGATAAAAAAATTAAAATTTGAAATCTCGATTTGAGGTTTTGAGAACCAGATAATGTGCATAGTCAGATTTATATATTATTGCATTTTAGGTTACTAAATTGTTACTTAGTCGTGTTGAAGGGCGAGAAAATGGATACTAAGGAAAAATGTAATCTATCTGTAACGGTATAGGCCTATAAGAGCTCTATTTTAATTTTAATTAAAGCTGATTTTCTATCATAAAAGGCTACACTTTTAAAAAGATAACATATTTTCTGTGTACTTGGTTAAATATAACGCCATTCCTCTGGCAGTGTTTACATTTGTTATGGGCCAACATTTAACATCGTCAAGCAACTGTAAACAATACGTATGCTTTTGTAAGACTGCAAACCCTTGCATTGACCAGGTACGTACGTTATTGAGAGACTTCAAGGCCATTCCTCTGGCAGTGTTTACATTTGTTATGGGCCAACATTCAACATCGTCAAGCAACTTTAAACAATACGTATGCTTTTGTAAGACTGCAAGCCCTTGCATTGACCAGGCACGTACGCTTTGAGAGACTTCAACGCCATTCCAAACTCGCACACTTTCTTCAGTTTTGTATTACAACGTGTACAAACGAAATGAAAAATGTATAACATGAATGGCATAAATAGTGAAAATTATATTTAGATGTCAATCATTTTAAAACACTTGTTACATTTTACTTTTATATTGATAAAAATGAAATCTTATAGTATATATATTTCAACAACTACAAATTATAAATTATTAATATATTATAATATACATAAATATGATAGTAAAAATATAAAATTATATATATATATATATATATATATATATATATATATATATATATCAGTTTATAAACATAAAGTGTAACTTTATTCAGTTTTGTAGAATACGAGGTTTTCACTCTTACTTGTTTACCTTTTCAAGTAGACAGAATCATCTTTATAAATTTTCTTATCCCACTAAGAAAAAGAGAAATATAGTGTATGTCTTTCCTACTTATCGGAACATGCATCATTTACAAGGTAAAGTTCACATTCGTAACACAAAGATATTGCAGTTTAACGAAATTAAATAAATAAATTATTATTAACGAAGAGATAAATAAATATTAAATGGGAAATAAATAAATAAAGATGCAGACTTTTAGAAATTTCTTCCGTAACTGACGTAAGTCATGATGAGAGCAATTAATTTGAGGAGACTCTCAGGAACTTCAAACTTTTGAGGAGAAATAATACGTCTTTATATAATGATCTGAGTGCTTAGCCGAGATAAGAATGAAAATCAAATCGACTATGCATTTATTGAGTTTAATATTTTTTTTTTAATTAGAAACCAAATCTAGCGAAACAAAATATCATTTGTACTTTTCGATTTAGAAATGCTAAATAATAAAAGAATAATTTTTTCCCCTAGACTCTATATCAGGGATCTTCACTGGGATTTCTTAAAGAGCTAAATAGTTTGTATGAAGTTTTCTTCAGGCCGCAGGTATAAGTGCAATTAAAAAACTAACAAACAGTTTGATTAAAACATAAGTTTATTACATCACTGAAATAAATAAACGTCTGTTTCCCATATAAAGAAGTAGGAAAATGTAGGAAAATTTTACCTAACTCCAGAAACAACTGAACTTGTTAACTCTTTGAACCCGGTGGGCAAAGTCTTTCACAGATCTCTAATATAGAACCTATGTTAGCAGGTTGGAAAGAAAAAGAAATTCTTAAAATGGTTTCGACGCTCTCTACTTAACCTAGATTTGTACTTACGTATTGTGTGATTCAGCTTACTAAATGTAGATTCACTGAGAGAATGTAGATGCAACAACACATAATGTTTTTTGAGCATAATAATTACCCTTTGAGGGCCGCAAAATATTGCTGTACGCCACATGCACTTAAATTTGTATCTATTACAGAGGTTATCTAAATATAAGCAATACTGAGTTATGTTTACGTATGTAAACTATATTTATATTATGTTATTGATTTATTTATTTTGATTACTGTTGAAATGTTGTTGCAATAGGACTTAATAAAGTTTAGTATTATGGAGACGCCGCAGAAAATTGTGGTTAATTAAGTATGTATTTCTGAGCGGTTTTACCCACTTTGAAACTGAATTATTATTATAATTATTTTTTGTAAGAAGCCCAAGTCTCCTATACTATGAAACTGGGTAACATTATACCGTACAGTAATGCTGTTATACTTAAGCAATTCTCATGCAACTCAATTATCTTACATGGACGTGGGGGCGGTATTAGAAAGTAATAAAATAAAGAGAAGGATTTTAAGAATTTGTGAAAATAATAATTAATTACATCATGGTATTCAATTATTAGAATAAAAAAGCTGGGGAAAACATCAGCTTAATTTTAAACGTTCTTAGTTGCGTCAAAATGGAATCGGTCTTCAAACGGAAAACCTCTAACTCAGTTTTTGACAGAGAGCTGCCCTTCGTCGTCCTGACTAATATTACAGGACTCTTGGTCGTCTCACTCCTTGATAGCTTCATTTATCTTCCCCCACCCAACTTACAATAGGTTCAAGTTGAATGGCTTGATTTAACAAGGAAGCTGTAGTCTACAGTCTGTTTGCAGATATACAATCCTGGTTTGATTGAATGTCTTTAGTAAGTGAAACCATTCCAAATGACTTCTGAAAATATAATATGTTTAACATAAATACATGCACTTAAATTGAATACAATAGTTGTTTATTTTCAAGATTTTTCCTGAATAAATTCTGAAACAATCTAAATTAATTAATATATAAATGTTAGATTATATTTTTTTGCTGTTTCAAAGTTAAGCTAGCCATGATTAGGCCTAAATTCTGCTTTATTTTTGTGTAGAATTATTATGTTAGTTATGCGAATAATATGAAATAGATATCGTTTCGTCATGGTTTTGATCTGTGTTTAATAGTAATGGCATAGTGATATTTTGCGAATAAACTTTGTTATATATTTAGAAGCAAAACACGCAAAATTGTTAACGACTACTCTCCATTACTCATTACTCTCTCCATCTTTATTGAAATCTATTAACTAATCTATATTCTGTCTGTGTTCATCTTATATTTGTGATATAAAATTATCTATAGGGAGCTAAAATCGTCCCTGAATGAAGATAAAACGTTTTTTTATTTAATTTATGGTTTGAATGTATACTGTTTAATAAAAACGGAAAAAATTAAAACGATATTCTTTAAAACTGATTTATAGTGATAAAAATTAACCTATACCAAATTTAATCACTACTGTGATTAGTACAAAATAATATATATAATATATAATAATATATATGGTTATTCTTGTATTTGAATAACCTATGTTGTTTTAAATAATTAAACAAATTTTAAAATAATAATACATATTATATATATATATATATATATATATATATATATATATATATATAATATATATATATATATATATATATATATATATATATCGCAATATGTATTCTTGTGTATTAATAAAGAACTAAGTCAAAATACAATAATTATAATTGAATTTACAATTCAACGCTTTTTGTTGGCTAACAGTACCAATATCATCAGGAATATTAAATAATTAAAATAATTAATAATAAATAACCCCAAATTCAATTTTAATTTTTAGGCAACACTTCTTTTTTCTTTTAAAGTTCATTTTTTTTTAAGTGATTGTAATCTGAGACAAAATATCTACTGAGTGGGAAATTGTAGTGCTTTAATTCATTAATTAATTATTTATTTAATATTCCTGATGATTTTGGTACTGTTAGCCAACAAAAAGCTTTGAATTGTAAATTCAATTATAATTCTTGTATTTGTATTTTGACTTAGTTCTATATATATATATATATATATATATATATATATATATATATATATATATATATATGAGTTTATAACTAGTTCGGTAAAGTTTTGTTAGAGATATGTTTTTTATAAATTAATGGCGCCGAAAATAGAATTGGCAAATGAAAAATACTGATTTTTAGCTTTTTAAATTTAATATTTTTCAAAAACATATGGACAACTTTGTTACAAATATTTTAAATATATTTACCCCTTGTAATGTATTTATAAACAAGGGTAATAAAAGAAATATGAATTTGGAGATGTTTAATAATAAAGTTTGTATATTTTTAACTTTAATCGTATAGAATTGTTTGACATTGATTTTTATATGTTAAAAAATTATAACCATTTTAATAATAGATATAACTTATAAACTAGTCACTATAAATTTGTTATTTTTTTTGTCTTTATAATATGATTTTAAATAATTATAGGTTAATATTACATAATAGTAACGATTTGGTTACAAAATCAGATAGAGGGTTGCTCCTATCATTATTTAGGCTATAAATACAGATTTACTGAAATATAGAGAAGATTTCCTGTGATTTACCACATTATACCTTGTGTAAAAATCCGTGTTTAATATTAAAATAATTCTATAATAAAGCTAATTGATAGGTATCAAGGTTATTGTTATTTTAAAGATTACAATAAACATAGTTTAAGTATTGTTAGTACGGGAATTTCCCAAAATATGTGAGATGTACAAATTCACTAACATTAGTAATTATAGAATTGATTCATTATTAGCGAAAATAGAGATCTCTAAAGTAGAATTTTAGCCATAACCCTACTTGGTCTAGACCTACTGTACGCTAGCACATAATTTAGTAGTTCAGAAAGACTTAAGCAGTATCGTCCATAAATCTACAGTACAGATAAATGTGTGGTGACTAACTGCAAGCCTCGCTGATATCAATTAGGTCAAAGGTTCTTTCTGATAATAGCAAAGAGACACTTTTGGGAATAAAATCATTATCTAATATAACATATTATGCAAGTTCAAAACAGATTCATTTTACAGACGCAAATACAATGAAATCTTTTTTTGATTAAACGAAATAGATTAATTTTAAACGATAAATGCAGAACCTCTATTAAAAGAATTATTTAACCGGAGTTAATACCGGCTGCTTTTGCAAATATTGTAAGTTAAAGTATCATTTTTAGGTTATACTTCTTTTTTCTTTTAAAGTTCATTTTTTTTTGTAAGTGATTGTAATCTGAGACAAAATGTCTACTGAGTGGGATATTGTAATGATTTAATTCATTTTAATGCGATTTCTTGTTACCTATAAAAATACTTACGGATGAATATGTTTCCAAATAACTTATAAAACAAGTGACCAGCAATACGTTGAAAGAAAAATATTTTACACATAAGTAATTTTGAAAACAATATTTTCGTTCACAGAGTGTGATTGTTGCAATATTTAAAAATCTAAAACAAAAAGTTACATTTGTTCTTAGAACTGATACACTTTGTTTTAAACGGAAATTATATAGTTTCTAGCTCAGTGTCGCGCTTAGGTCGACAGCAGCCATTTTGCCTGAATACTTGACCGTGTCCATTTTATTAGTCACCTGTTCCCCTACCGCTATTCACTCGACAAATAGTTTAAGTTCCTCTACTGCTGCTATATTTTGGCTATAAAACGAAAGTTTTGAAATTTTTTTCAACATAGGGACACATATAAAGTTTAGATATTCTACATTTTGTTAATTTTAGTTCTGTATTTTGCGTATTGAATGAATTTATTTTCTTTGAAGGAAGTTATTTTTTTATATGTACCTTTAAAATAACTATTCTTTCAACTTGCATGTATAACGAACTAGCACATTTCCCGTCCTTCGTACGGGGTTGACGAATATTTGTATTAATTTAATTTGTGTTTGCATTTAGGTTTAATATAATTTACATGAAAATGAATCCCAAGAAATATATCAAACTATAGTTTATAAACCTACCGTTATGGGAGTTATGGGCTAACGGAATTTCTATATAGAAACAGGCCTATTTGTAAACCAACGACCCTAAGAAAGTCCATATTTATAAGATTTCAGGTATTTGTTTTCCGTTCCCACTTGTTCGATAGGAGAAAAATTTTAACGGGGGTCGCAGAAAGTCATCAGGGATACGAAAAAAAATGAAACCTCTCACCTAAGGAATTCAACAAAATTTTTATTAAATTAAAGTTGGGTGAAAGATTCATTGCGGAGTAATAAGAAGTACTACGTTCGTGTATCGAACGCGCGCTGTACTACGTATACATATACAGTATTTAAATATAGTCCTACCTGTAAAGTATCCAGTTACGATAGATTTGGTTGTAATTTTATACAATATTACCTCATTAAACGTTTACTTCCGCAGAGTAATACTTCGACACGTGATCTCTATTCTAGCTTTACATGTTTACATTTGGTTAAACGTATAAAATTACAACCAAATCTATTCTGACTGAATACTTCATAGGTATATAAAATTAACCTTGCGTGCCAATGACAAACAATAATTTTCATTATAGCTTCAGGACGTGTTTTTTATTCGTTTTATATGCATTGTATTGGGCGTAGCACTATTAGCATCACGTTTTGGGGAATTACAATTTTCCAACACTGAAAACTTTTGGCGCGTAAGCCAGAGTTTTCATAATCGTTTTTGTATCGCTGATGACTTTCCTCTTCGCCTGATATAATTTATTTCGCTACAATCGAACACGTGGGAACGAGATAAAATTACCAAATTTCATTTCAACGATTCCATTAGTTTTTACGTGGTTAAGTAATACATACTCACAGATGATACCATTAGATTTTTATAGATTAGTTCCAAATAAATATTTCAAACTATAAACTTACTGATTACTGTCATGAAAAACAAAGGAAGGAAAAACGTCTGCTTGTAACATAACATTTATAGAGTAAACTAACCTAGAAAGATGAATAGCAATCAATTACTATCAGCTGTTTAAATGAGTTTAAAAGTGTCTGTTACATTTGATTATCAGCTGAATAAGTAAAGTTAAGTATTAAATGGAGTATAGAAAATTTAGTGTTAAGGGGGTTTTCAAGAGATGTGGGGTGGTGCCCTATCAGAATTTATAAACAAATATAGCCTAAGTGTTAACCAAGGACCCTCAGAATGTTTATGTAAAATTTTAGCCTAATGGTAAAGTAATTGTTTCGTGATTGAATAACACACACACACACACATACACACACACACACACACACACACACACACACACACACACAAACACACACACACACACACAAACACACATACACACACACACTCAAACACACACACACACACACACACACACAAACACACACACACACAAACACACACACACACACACAAACACACACACACACACACACCCACACACACACACACACACACACACACACACACACACACACACACACACACACACACACACACACACACACATAGACTCCATTCGATTTTTATATGTTAATATAGATATTACATACTTCCAGCCATAAACTTTTCCTTACAACTCTTAAGAACTTTTCGATTTTTTTTAAACATTTACGACGATTCATCAATGAGTGTACGCATTTGTCTATTCTCTAGAATTGATATTTTTTCCAAACCGTTCTGAAATACTGCTGAAGGGCTACAGTTTAGAGAGTAAGTGTTTTTAACATTTTACCCCAGCGACCTCTAGTGTCACTAATAATATTACGGTAGTGCAGCCTAATTAATGCGTGTTTGAACTACAGCTCTTTCTGACCTTTTATTTAAAGATTTTCGATATCTCTGTTACTTCCATACAGAGGCGATTTCTATACAGAGAGCTTTTGAAATCAGGATCATTTTTGCATTCAGCAATATCTTAACAACTTTAATCCTGTGAAACAAAAATGAAAACTAAATTCTGTCGAAAGCAACGTTTTCTAAATAGTAAAATACAAATATTGTTAGTAAGAAAGTGAGGGTTGAGGCGAGTGAGGGTGAAAACCGCCCCTCGTTATAATTAAACGGATATTACAAACCTTCTCTAGCTATTAAATTTCCCGTGTTTACGTTCATCCCAAAACCCTAGAACAAATAGAAAAACTTTATGGTTGGTTTGATTTAGATGTTTCAGAGATTTGCGGTGGCTAAATGTATTTGAAAATTAATTAAACCACTTTAAGGTTATAATGTGGATAATGGTATAAAATAATGAAACCGACGGACGAGTGGCTTTACGATGGCCTACAGACGAGGTTAACTTTACTTGCTCTGATAATTTCTGAAAGTTTCTATCTTGGGAAAGGGAATAAGAAAAGGAATCTGCTAAACTAAATTATTTATTTTAATTTACTATTTTTAATAATTATTTCAGACACTGTTAATTGTGTGTTTTTTAAATGGTTGTAAAGATGGATTCTGCTATTTTTCGTAATTCCGAATACATATTTCTACCTAATAATTTTGTTATCATCAAGGGCTCATTATTGCCAACGTCCTATAGCAGCAATGTGAAATTGCTTTTTCTGACAGAGAGTACAAAGAGTTAAAGAAAAACTGAAAAATTTCCTTTAACTTATGACTGAAGATTTAGAATTAGAAGTAATTCTTTAAAAGTAATTAAAATTTGTTTTAAAGCAACAACTTGTGCTATTTTTATTGATTATAAAAGTGAGATTTAAAAACTAAAATAAAGGTTCGTTTGTGAGTATGGCGATGTTCGTTAAAACTATAGTTTGTGTCTTTATCTGTGAATTTTTTTTTTAAAAGTCCTGTTAATTCTTGAGCTTGTTAATTCTAGTAGTACAGAGGTTTATTGAACGGAAATTTCCAGGAACTGATCCCCAGGAAGTATAACCCTAGGGCGCTTAGAACGTCAGACTAACATGAAAAAATCATCTTGAAAGTTACAAAATGGTTGAAAAAAAAATTACTCTGTGTTGCTGTGAGCAGAATAAAACTTAGTAAAATATAAAGAAGTTAAATGAGGCGAGCCGTATATCATATTCTAAATGCTGATTGTATAAAAAACAATGTAATTCCCCTAAATAGTGTGCACTAATAGCGCGTTGTTTTCTGTTGTCGTTGAAGTTAATTCTAATTAGTTAAATAATTAGCACTAATAGCGCGTTGTATTTTCTGTCGTTCAAGTTAATTTTAATTAGCTAAATAGTTTGCACTAATAGCGCGTTGTATTTTGCTGTCGTTCAAGTTAATTTTAATTAATTAAATAATTTGCATTAATAGCGCGTTGTATTTTGCTATCGTTCAAGTTAATACTATTTAGTTAAACTTGTATTATACAGTCTAATTTTCTGCCATAGATTTCTGCTTCTGACTTTAGTAAAAGTTATTTTTTGTAGTCCGAATAACATTATTTTCAGCCACGATTATAAGGAAGGATTAGAATTATAGGCAGAATGATGGTAGGGATGAAAATCCCTGGTAGTGGATACGGAGGAGTAACGTATCTAAAGTAGATCAACTACAATAGGGGACATAGAAATGTGTCTGTAGGTACATACCTTTTGTAAGAATAAAGGTATGGAAAGTTATAAAAAAATAGATAGGAGAAAAACACCACTGTATATAATGAGTCCCTGGTACTAGAAACAGGTGTAGTCTATGACATTTCAGGGTCAAAAGCACATGAAATAGTTTTTAGTAGTGAAGATATCTTCGGTTTCTTTAAGAAGACTTGCTATCTAACGAGGCGAATTGGCTTTAAATATATTGACTTTCAAATCAAAAAGGGGCTTTTGGGTTTGTTGTTTTTAGAAGCGATTACAGATCTTGGAATGCAGTATTTTCAAATCTATTTAAGTAATTATTTTTTGTATAAAAATAATAATATTGTTGATTTTAGTAGTAATAATTAATAAACTTTCTCCTACTTTTCTATGTTTTTTTCTCTAAACATATTTTATATTAACCATTATTTTTCAACGCAATTACCTCAAACTTTACGTAATATCAAGTTATAACTCTTTAATTAGGTACGAAATGGTTGTTTTAATAAGCCCGATCTATAACCGTTCCGTTTTGTGGGCTAATTTACTATTCAGTTACAATGTACAGCTAATGTAATATTTTTCAAAATATCGCCATATACATTTCAAAGATTGTTAATTTTTTTTAAATCACTTGATACCAGTTCCTATATCATGGTAAAAAGCAATCTAGTGAACAATTTAGTTGTTTTGATTAATCCTTTTTATGAAGCTATTAAAACAAGTTTAATTGGAATCCTGTGAATGCATATGTTAACATGATTAATGAAGGCAAGCCATCCATTGTGCATTGGCATGCAATAATAACAGGTACGCCGGGCTAACAATGTATATGGAAAGCCAATTTACATTCGGCTATATGAGTTGAAGTGTGGAAGCTCTATCAGCTGGGAACCTTATTACCCAGTGCTGCGATAGCACTGCAGTACACTTACTGGGTCTCCTGTTACAATATGCATCCGTATTGTGGGTAAACACTTCCACTGTAAACCTGCAATTATTTGGTTTTACCCAATGGACTGAAATCAGAAGTGTATATATGTATTCATATAAAACAATCTCAATACTTTACCATAATAATTTTAATAATGTTTCCTTAATAAAATTTTCCTAATAATGTTTCACTAATAATTATACCCTAATAATGTTTCAATAATAATGTTTCCCTAATAATGTTACCCTAATATTGTTTCCCTAACAATGTTTTTTAATAATGTTACGCTAATAATATTTCCCTAATAATGTTTCCGTAATAGTGTTCCCCTAATAATATTTCCCTAATATTGTTCCCTAAAAATGTTTCCGTAATAATATTACCCTATTAATGTTTCCCTAATATTGTTACTCTAATAATGTTTCCTTTATAATCTTTTCCCTAATAATGAAAAATTATTAAAAGGGAAATAGAGAAAGGAAATAATATTTAGAATGTACAGGGTAGATTAGAATTTGAAGCTTAAAGATTTTGGAATAACTTTGGAATAAACCACTGAATAAACATGTTTTGAAAACCTTCTATCTACTAGAGCACGGGTTACTTTTAAAAACTTAAATTCTTACAAAAGTCTAAATAAAGCGCTCCGTTACGATTATATCGTTTTCGTGGCTAATCAATGATTAATGTATTTCCTCTGTTATTATCGAGTTATCTACCTTTTACTTGCCACACAGGGTGATGGATTCGTTACTAAAACTGTAAGCATTAAACAAGATAAAATACTGGCTGAGCAATAGGTTAACTAAGTGTATTGCTGTACTTACTGCTTAGATCCAGTTGGTAACATATTATCTAAACAAAGGAAATAAGGATTTAATCATCGTATAACAAGAATTAAAATAATTTCAAGTTTAATTCTAATACTTAATAAAACAAAATAACAATTGAACCAAACAATCATATTGTACCTGTTTTCAACCAGACTTACTGAAAATGCGAAAAACAGATGTTAAAGTCGAATGTTTAAAGATTGCAAAAATTAGTAATAAAGGTATCTGAGTTAATCCAAACATTCAGGCTCCCCAAGTCAAATCGTTAGATACAATTATCGGTTATTATTAAGGTGAACAATTGACCTGGTAAGTCTTTTTAAAGTATGATTAGTAAGTAATTAACGGTTGTTTAAATTAACTAAACACATTACAAATAAATAACAGGTGGGTTACAAATTGTGCGACTCTGCTGGTTCATACTTTTGTTTATAGGTTATAATGCATACTTTACTAGTTATAAGAAACTATTTGGTTGTTCTCTTTGTTTGATGTTTCTTGTGCTTGTAGTGAGTGAGTTTGTGAGTTTTTTAAAACGAGTTTAAACATAGATTTATTGTCTCAAGACGAATCTATTTTTTAATTAAAACCAGATGAGTAGATACTGGATTCGATAGTACAGTCCAAGAAACTTCAAAACTTTCAGAAAGATTGTCAGAGAAAATCAATTTAAAGCAGGGACTACAAATATAATTGGTACTATGGATGTAACAAAGCAATTTAAAACAATATAAACTAAATTCAGGGGTTTATTTAAAATGTGTAAAATCTAAAAGCAGATAATAGAGATATAGATGTTTTTATAGCAGAAACTAAATAAACATATGTAAGATTAAGATGCAGATGTAAGTTAAATGAAATTTAAACTAGAAACAAAATTTCAGATGAAGGTAATATAGACTACTGAATGGTTTAGATTCACTAGTGTCAGAAACTTACATAGATCAAAAGATAAAGGTATTTGTGAAACAGTAGTCCTTCAACAGTAGCCAATATGTAGTCCTCGTCAAATTTTCAAATTTAACGACATTCAGAATTTCTAAAACAAAATCTTGACAAAAAGTATTGAATTTAAGGTTGAAACGAAGGTAATATTTAAAGGAAAACGTTGATTACAATTTTACGACGGAAAAATAATGGACCCTGATAAACGTTTTAACGGTGTCTCTAAATTAATTTTGCAAATTAGAGCTTTTTTGTACATTTTCTGATTTTATCAAATTATTTTAAAATAACAAATATATTATTTTGGCAATTACCTAAAATTTGACTTACTGACAAAACCAAAACCTTAAACGGCTTACTCTTTAGACAAATTCAATTTTTGAAAACTATAAATACAAAACTATTTATTTATTTCATCTCTACTTAAATCTCTACTACTATTAAATCTCTACTACTACTTAAATCTCTATTTAAATCTCTACTTAAACTTTGTAATCACAAAGTTAATAACAATAATAATAATATGTCTTACTAAAGTATATTTTGAGCTTTGTTTTTAACATTATGTTGTTAGTAAAAGCAGAAAAATTAACAAAATTAAAATTATCTCTGATGTAGCTGCCATTAATAATTTGTAACTAACCCATCAGTTAGGATGACTTGTAGTGTTTATTATTAGTATTTAATGAGAATTGTAGTAAATTTTACATTCCTAATATTTAATAAATCCAAAATGTAAAAAATACTTTGATTTTGCACAGGGTATGGATTGCATTGAAGAATCGAAAAGTAGATTAGTGTAATTAACAATGATTACTGTCAATAGGTTTTATTTTATATATTTACTTACTTTACATCCTTGCGTGTTTTTAATTGGTTGGGTAAAAACGTAAAGGTCTCCCCTGATAAAATTAAAGCCAGATATCTCATTTCGTATTCCTAATCTTTCTATTCTCTCCTTATCTATTCTATTGCTAGATACGTCTGCTCCATGTAGTTCGCTAGTTGTATAGTTTGGTGAAGTTCCAGATATCTTATTTCGTATTCCTAATCTTTCTATTCTCTCCTTATCAATTCTATTGCTAGATACGTCTGCTCCATGTAGTTCGCTAGTTGTATAGTTTGGTGAAGTTCCAGATATCTTATTTCGTATTCCTAATCTTTCTATTCTCTCCTTATCTATTCTATTGCTAGATACGTCTGCTCCATGTAGTTCGCTAGTTGTATAGTTTGGTGAAGTTCCAGATATCTTATTTCGTATTCCTAATCTTTCTATTCTCTCCTTATCTATTCTATTGCTAGATACGTCTGCTCCATGTAGTTCGCTAGTTGTATAGTTTGGTGAAGTTCCAGATATCTTATTTCGTATTCCTAATCTTTCTATTCTCTCCTTATCTATTCTATTGCTAGATACGTCTGCTCCATGTAGTTCGCTAGTTGTATAGTTTGGTGAAGTTCCAGATATCTTATTTCGTATTCCTAATCTTTCTATTCTCTCCTTATCTATTCTATTGCTAGATACGTCTGCTCCATGTAGTTCGCTAGTTGTATAGTTTGGTGAAGTTCCAGATATCTTATTTCGTATTCCTAATCTTTCTATTCTCTCCTCATCTATTCTATTGCTAGATACGTCTGCTCCATGTAGTTCGCTAGTTGTATAGTTTGGTGAAGTTCCTAGTCAGCGTTCTATATTTCATCTCTTATTTAATTTCGCCAGAACTCTGTTGGAATCCAGGAAGTTTCCATTTAGTTAGTTAACCATATTAAGGTAGCATTCTCAAGAATTCAATATGCAACAGCCTTACATCGTTTCTTGTAATTACACATCTGAAAAAAAGTTATTCTGCAGGGTAAGGATGTGAATAGGAGCATATTGGTAAATCCTAAAATTTACTACTATAACATAAAACAAATATACTGGCTTTTCCAGCTGCATATATATTAAATAATTGTATCTCAAAAATGTAACATTTTTGTCTGAAGCAAAACTGCAATGTTGGTTTTTTATACATGTCAAAATACAAAGTGCGAAAGTTATTGATGTACATGAATTACATATTATAAAATGATAAATTTATTTTGAACAAATATATCATATGCAAGAATAATCTTCACAAAGAATTATCAGTCACAGACATTTACATTGAATACTCAAAGTTCAAAGCTTTCACTAAAAAAGTACCCTATTGTTACCCCTATTATGATTTTTTCAAGTAAATCATTAGAGCGCTATAGCCTATATGAGACAAGAGGGTCAACACTAAAAGCAAAGATGAGTAATGCCAACAACGAACAAATATAAACAAAGAAGAAATCTAACTCATAGAAATAGCATACAAAGTATTGCAAACATTAGACTAGGCGAAAATAGTCCGGTAAGAAACAAGGGTCAAAATCCTGGTTGTTAATAATGCTCGTCCAAGATACCAAATCGCACTTTTTTCCAATTATTTCAAGTTTTAAAAGTTTTTCAAAGCTTCTCATTGAAACATTTCTTCCATCATACTACTATATTAGAAATTTATATAAAAAAGAAATAATCGTTCAAGAATGAAACTAGTTATTATTCTAAAAAAAAGGTTTGCTTTTGTCGTCGCTTTTTTGGTTAAAGATATCTCTTAGATGCTCTTCAAGAGGCACCAATCCCAATTCCAAAATACGCTGCGTGAGTGAGATACAATTTGCCTAACCTGAAAGTTGTCTCATTGTTTCGAAAATTGACATCCGGTTAATTTCTGCATGTAACGAGTGTCCCTGGTCTTGTCTGGGAGAATCTTCATAACTTGATGTTTATTTATAAATATAGGTTATGATTTACAAATTTTTAAATTTTCCTTTAGTAAAATTCTAGAACTATTTTTAATTAATTTATATTTCATAATCTATAAGAAATGTTTTTTATTGACATGAATGTTTGAAATAAGTATGGCTCATTTAATGTATTCACTTGATTCTTAAATTTATATTTCAATTTGTTTTTACAGTTTTGCTATTATTTTGTTAAAATTTGTCAGATTATTTAATTTTTAAATTCACTTACATGCCATCTAACATCTCGTTTGCAACTGATATAAATTTTGTATTCAGTTTCCATAAATTGTACAGCTTATAATATTGCAGCTACTAAACATATTATTTCAATAGGATTTTGGTGATTTTTTTAGTGTAATTTGGACTATGTTTATGGCTAGTAATTCTTAGTTTGATATTTGCTGATGAAGTTTTTTATTTTGAAGTTTCGATGTTATTATTTCATATTCCAATTTAGGGACACTATTTGTATTGATCTATGTTTTAGATATTTAGTTTATGAATTTCTCCTCCCTTGTCTTTGTGATATTTAATGTATTTAGTATAAAAGTTAGTTGTAATGTACAGAGTATGTACACAATATAGTTATTGTGTTTTGTTTTGGTTTTTGCTTGTTGTGCGCTTTCCAATATTTTATGTGAACCTAATTTTCTATTTGTATTTTTGAAAATTGTCTAATCCAAATAGATTGATATAATTGTCATTTTCTCTTCTTTAAAAAAATGTTCAATGAATATATTGCTTGTTGTATTGCTTGTATTAAATATTGTATAACTATTTGAATAATTTAAAAATTACTTGCTGCCCCTAGTGAAATAAACAATTAATTACAATAATATTATTATTAATAATCAGTAACAATATTATTTCCAAAGTATTCATTTAGTTTTGCAATAAATACTTATAATTTAAGGTTTGTCATTTAAAGTTTGTAGATTTGAGTTATGTAATTTTCTTTTATTTTAAAGAAAATTATTTTATGGTATAGTAAAAAGTAGAGACGATATCGATAGTTATTTGTAAGCTACTTGACTAACGTACAGAAACTTATCAACTAAAGCACATTCCCCACTACTTAATTGCTTTGTTCAAAGCTTCAGAATTATACACGACTTATTTGTTCTCCTCAGGTGTACTACTGAGTATAAAAATCTCAAGTTGTTAGGTAGTCATATTATAGCTCAAGTTAAATATAAATGTACAATGCTATTGAATAGAGAGATCGTATTATGTTGAGAACTTCTTAGGCTAGTAAACTTGTCCTAGATAATACGAATGCTTTCTTTTAGTTCATGTAAGCATAGGTATCTGTGGTATCACAAGATTTGTCAATTTATACTCCAACTTAGTTTAGTGTTTTAGGCTGCTGGATAGTGCTTGTTATTACCGTTTAATTACACACACACACACACACACACACACATTGAAACGGTCTGAATTAACGTTTCAATTAGGAAATTAATAATTTCTTATTTTTTAAATAACAATTTTATTATTTAAATAATAAGGTTTTAATTTAAGGTATAATAAACATAGCAAAGAGTCAAGAAGTCAGTAAAATTTTGAATAAGTATTATTAAGACAAATTAAAAATTATGATAGCATGAAATTGTAATAACTAACTAAATTTGACAAACGAGAGTGAATGTGAAAAATTTTCTTAGTGCCGAAAAATGCTAACTTGAGAACTAGGCCACGTAGAACTATTATCGACATTTTGAAATGACCAGAAAAATCCATAATAAACAGTAGTGAAAACAGAATTTACAAAGGTGAAATAACAAAAAAGTTACAGCCATTTAAAAATAATAGACATTTTTCAGTGTTCTAAAACAGATAACAAAATTATGCAGGTTAAAACTAATACGTTGTCCAACCGCCCGTACAAGAAACAAGCCGGAGATAGCAACGAGCTGAGAGGAGAGGGGACGGGTGACACAGCCGCAATAAATACACGAACTTAAGGACCTGTAAGGCAGTCTGTAAAAAGTGTTTAATATTGTAACGGTTGATTTAGGAACAAACAAAACGAGCAGAGTGGCGCATTTGTAACGGACTAGGTTTTTTTGGAAACAATAATTGAAAGTTTCAAAAATACAAAGTCATACAATATATTAATCAGTGACAAATTTCAAAAGAACAAATGACACCAATGTGTCGAGTAATTTACTTTTAATTATTGCTAATTATTCCATACATTTTAATTACTTATTATCTTTTAAAATTTATATATATCGACAAGATAGTAACTTAAGTTTTCCAAATTAATTCTGAAATGAATATTCAAGGGACAATTTCTACCGTTCATGTGTTAACCGTATATCAATTAAAAATTCTTCAACTTAGTTAATATTAAAATACATTTTCTTTATTATTATTATAAAACGTACCTGCTTGTGCACATTACTTATTTTTAAAAACACTTTAACACATATTAAACATTGCCCATGGCTTTTGGAATCACTAATCACTTAACACATCGCTCTTGCAATAAGCGCACTTAAACAAAAATGATATTAACTTTTATTTATTTGGAACATACGAATAATCGCTTTTGACTTCTTCTTTAGTTACATTAATAAAATTTGGTACCGGCCTTTACATCTTAAATTTTGAATAGTGGAAGCTTATAAATGTCTAGGTTATGTCCGAAAGTGCCATTACGTCCGTCTCGTTCAAAGACTTTTGGAGAACTGGGGCTTCTGAAGGGGCACGCCAACGGAAATCCCACCCTTGGTTATTATTTCGAATTTTTCGATTGGTGCATTGGATCTGGCGATATCAAACCATGCTTGCGTCACATGAGGTGATGTCAGTTAATTACCCTGAGTTACCACTCGTACGATATTTTAAATTTTTACCCGCTAGGGGCGCTACTATCTATGCTAGCTTTACAATGAGCACGAATAAAACACAAATTTTCTTTCATATTGGGAAGATATAATTATTAAATAAAAATCAAATATATAAATGAATTTATATGTAACACCTTATTTTTAAGAGTGTTACAATATGAGGTGCTAACGGTCGTTATGTCGGTCAGCGCCTAGGACAACCATCACCAGGCCAGATGGGACCAAAATAGCATGTTCCTGCCGTCTACTTCCATACATGGACGAGGGCTCCAGACTCAGCCTCAAGGACGCGGAAATGGAGAAAGACTACCATCGACTGACCAGGGATGGCAACTTCCGATGTCCAAGGACCAGGGATTCCAGACGAGAGGACTCCAGGACCGAGAAGGACTGAAATTTAAACTATGGTTTGTGTCTATTATATGTTCTGCTACACTAGATTTTTCTGGTCGGAGGTACTTAATATGGGAAATATGTTCTTTAAATCTAGTGACGATTTTTCTTCTAGTCTGTCCTACATAAATTTGGTCACAATCTTCACAATTTATTTCATCTATACCCGAGTTTTCTAGCATTGGAACCTTATCTTTCGGATCCCTAACAAACTTCCTAAATTATTTAAACTTTTACACACGATTGTTATATTAAACCTGTTAAAAATACTGTTCAATCCTCTTGTAATATTCATGCCATACGGTAAACTAATGTATCTTCTATTTCCTTCTTCCGGTAATAAATTTGAGGCATCTTTCATCAATAGTTTTCTTTTTTGTTTCCGTAATATGTTGTCAATAACATTAATATCAAAAAGGTTCCACCTAGCAATATCTTTAATATTTGTTAATTCAATATAAAATCGTTTTTTTTGTTAGCGGCATTTTAAGAAGTCTATTCACCATCGAATTAAAGGTAGCTAATTTGTGCTGAAAGCAGGGGTTAGAACTACTTAGTAAATATTTGTTATTGTTCGTAGGTTTTCTGTAGATGTCGAACTCCAGTTTGATACCTACTAGATACAAGAAATATCCGAAAAATTTAACTTGTTACTCTCTTCCATTTCAAACGTAAATTTAATTGCCGTGTTCTTGCTATTTAATTGGGCTATAAACTCTTCTACTTGACATTCTTCCGTTTTAAACACCGCCAAAATATCATCCACATATCTAATCCAAGTTCGTGGAAAATATGGAAGGTCTCTTTTTAGTTCAAATTCAAATCTATTCATAAATAAATTAGCAATAAACGGAGATAGGCTACTCCCCATGGCTGTACCATCTAATTATCTATAATATGCATTATTAAATTGAAAATAATTCTGTTTCATGCAACATTCTGTAAGTTTAATATATTCATTGATTTTCTGCTTCTCTACTTTATTACATTCTAAAAAATCTCTGAGGTATTTTATCGTCTTATCAATAGGAATACTTGGAAATAGCGAGCAGACAACAAAAGAAACCAATACTTTATTATTGTTCAGTTTTACTTCTTAAATATTATTTACAAATTCTATGCTATTTTTCACCGTATACATTTCCCCTTGGAAATCGAACTTAGAAAATTGATTAGACCATAGATCATGAAGTAACTTATTATTATTTATTGTAAATACTCTACTTAAATATAGTTTTGAACAATACGTGTATTTACAGAACGATAAGTATTATGATACAGCGAGTATATGTTAAACAATATTAGGTTTAACAATATACTGAAACATAAATACTAACGTAATAGACAAATACCCTCACACAACTATACACAAATCGATTTACAGTTACTGTTTGCAACGATGTTTAAATGAAGTTGCTTGATGTAATCATCTTGAATTCACTGATTAAACTAATTTTAAAAATACTTAACTAATACGTAATTTCTTACTTGCTGACGCGTTTCAAAACATTCGTTCCTTTTACGAAGCAAACCTTCTTCGCGCGTTTCAAAACGTTTGTTCCTTTTACGAAGCTAACCCTCTTAAATATTTACACAAGTAATAAAATACTTATGATCTATGGTATAATCAATCCGAAAAACATTGCTACATTACATTTACTTAAGTAACGATAAATTTAAACAGTAGTAATTTGAACATTATTATATGGTAGTAATAAAAACCTACTAATCAAAGACAAAGCTTACTTCAGATTTACTAATTAGGTGTTAATTACTTTTAGAATATAGGATATCACTTTTATCATATTATTTATCGTTTTGTAACTACGCTTCTTTCAATATGAAGTTTAGATATTTACTTTAATATTATTTTCCATTTCTTAACTTCAAGTTGTGCGAAGAATGTCTGCGAACGGCAATACGATAAACCGTAACATTTCGATCAATTAAAGTCCATGCACTTTAGATTAGTTGAATGACACGTATTTTGGTTAGTGGAGTGTTTCGAATTTTTTGGTTAATTGAATTTTTGTAATTTGGACGCAACAATTTTTGCTTGGTTAAATTTTGAAAAGCTACTCGTTTAATACTTGTATTACTTGTTCCTATTAGACCTTTTATTTTTTTCATTACTTCTCATTATCACTGTTGGGAGAACTTCTGTGTAAATCAGGTCAATAGGTGTATATTTAAATAGTAAATAGGGTTAGTTACTCTACACCCGATCTACAGCAATTGAATTCTAGTGCTACGTCCGGCCCAAAGCGTTTTGCTATGAACACCATTTTTAAAAGAGAATCATTCAATATTTTATACAATTTAAGAAAACGTCTTCAACCTAATTAAAACAAAAATAGCATCAAATTGGTATAAATAGTATGTTAAACGTAAAACACTAAACAGAAAAGAAACCCACGGGCGCTAAAGTTTATATCTCTCGACTCGTTTAGCTTTTTAAATAAGTGAATTTAAAAATTAAATTACTTTTCGTATTTCCGAATAACCAATTGAATTTTTCATATATTTTATAACTTTGTAAATAACGATTTCCTAATTATGTAACAAGCAGTTATTTATATATTACTTATTTTTCAAGAGAGTACATAAATTAAAAGATTCGTTAATTTTACATGATTCTCACAGCAATTACGTTTTCATTCCTTCGTACTGATAATAACTTATGCATAGTTACGTCAGTTGGTTCGTTGCAAGTGATTACCGTTAAACAGATAGGAGAGACAAGTCATCAAGTTAAACAATTCTTTATGGTTAGTTATTTGATCTTGTTAATCGATAATATAAGGTGTGTTTATAGGCATAAATGCTTTCATATTACGACGAGCTATTTTTGGAATGGTTCTTGGATTATATTAGGCGTGTTTATAGGCCCAAATGTTTTTATATTACGACGAGCTATTTTTGGATTGGTTCATGGGTTATATTAGGCGTGTTTATAGGCCTAAATGTTTTCATATTACGACGAGCTATTTTTGGATTGGTTCATGGATTATATTAGGCGTGTTTATAGGCATAAATGTTTTTTATATTACGACGAGCTATTTTTGGATTTGTTCATGGATTATATTAGGCGTGTTTATAGACATAAATGTTTTCATATTACGACGAGCTATTTTTGGATTGGTTCACGGATTATATTAGGCATGTTTTATAGGCCCAAATGTTTTTATATTACGACAAGCTATTTTTGGATTGGTTCATGGGTTATATTAGGCGTGTTTATAGGCCTAAATGTTTTCATATTACGACGAGCTATTTTTGGATTGGTTCATGGATTATATTAGGCGTGTTTATTGGCATAAATGTTTTTATATTACGACCAGCTATTTTTGGATTGGTTCATGGATAATATCAGTTGTGTTTATAGGCATAAATATTTACATATTACAAGGCGTTAGTTTGTTTTGATTCATCGATTTTATCAGGTATGTTTACAGGCCTAAATGTTTTCATATAAGGAGGAGTCAATTTTGATTGGTTCATCGATTATATCTGGTGTGTTTATAGTCATAAACGTTTCCACATTAGGGATAGCTATTTTTGGAATGGTTCATGGATTAAATCAGGTGTGTTTATATTTTGTAAATTGTACGAGGAGTTAATTTGAATTGGTTCATGGATTATATCAGGTGTGTTTATAGCACTAAATGTTTTCATACAACTTTGAGTTAATTTTGATGGTTCATCGATTATATCAGGTGTGTTTATAGCCATAAAAGTGTTCATTTTACGACGAGCTATTTTTGGATGGGTTCATAGGTTATATGAAGTGTGTTTATAGCCCTAAATGTTGTCATATTACGACGAGCTATTTTTGGAATGGTTCGTGGATTATATCAGGTGGGTTTATATTTTGTAAATATTGCGAGGAGCTAATTTGAATTGGTTCATGGAATATATCAGGTGTGTTTATAGCTCTAAATGTTTTAATAAAACGAGGAGTTAATTTTGATTGGTTTATCGATCATATCAGGTGTGTTTATAGGCATAAATGTTTCCATTTTACGAATAGCTATTTTCGGATGGTTCATGGATTAAATCAGGTGTGCTTATATTTTGTAAATATTACGAGGAGTTAGTTTTAATTGGTGATGGATTATATCAGGTGTGTTTATAGCACTAAATGTTTTCATACAACGAGGATTTAATTTTGATTGGTTCATCGATTATATCAGTTGTGTTTATAGCCATAAACGCTTTCATTTTACGACGAGCTAATATTGGTACGGTTCATAGGTTATATAAAGTGTGTTTATAGCCCTAAATATTTTCAAATTACGACGAGCTATTTTTGGATTGGTTCATGGATTTTATCAGGTGTGTTTATATTTTGTAAATATTTCGAGCAATTATTTTGAATTGGTTCATGGATTATATCAGGTGTGTTTATAGCCCTAAATGTTTTCATAAAACGAGGATTTAATTTTGATTGGTTCATCGATTATATCAGGAGTTTTTATAGCCCTAAATGTTTTCATATAACGAGGAGTCAAATTTGATTGGTTCATCGATTATATCAGGTGTGTTTATAGGCATAAATGTTTCCATATTACGAATAGCTATTTTTGGAATGGTTCATGGATTATATCAGGTGTGTTTATATTTTGTAAATATTACGAGAAGTTAATTTGAATTGGCTCATATATTATATCAGGTGTGTTTATGGCCCTAAATGTTTACATTTAACGAGGAGGTAATTTCGATTGGTTCGTCGATTATATAGGTGTGTCTATAGGCATAAATATTTACATATTACAAGGCGTTAGTTTGGTTTGTTTCATCGATTTTATCAGGTGTGTTTACAGGCCTAAATGTTTTCATATAAGGAGGAGTCAATTTTGATTGGTTCGTCGATTATATAGGTGTGTCTATAGGCATAAATATTTACATATTACAAGGCGTTAGTTTGGTTTGTTTCATCGATTTTATCAGGTGTGTTTACAGGCCTAAATGTTTTCATATAAGGAGGAGTCAATTTTGATTGGTTCAACAATTATATCAGGTGTGTTTATAGGCATAAATGTTTCCATATTACGAATAGCTATTTTTGAAATCGTTCATGGATTATATCAGTTGTGTTTATATTTTGTAAATATTTCGAGAAATTAATTTGAATTGGTTCATGGATTATAACAGGTGTGTTTATAGCCATAAATGATTTTATAAAACGAGGATTTAATTTTGATTGGTTCATCGATTATATCAGGTGTATTTATAGGCATAAATATTTTCATATAACGAATAGCTATTTTTGGAATGGTTCGTGGATTATATCAGGTGGGTTTATATTTTGTAAATATTACAAGGAGCTAATTTGAATTGGTTCATGGATTATATCAGGTGTGTTTATAGCCCTAAATGTTTTCATAAAACGAGGAGTTAATTTGGATTGGTTTATCGATCATATCAGGTGTGTTTATAGGCCCTACTGTTTTCATAATACGATGAGTTATTTTGTAATGTTTCATCGATTATATCAGGTGATTTTATAGGCATAAATGCTTTCATTTTACAAGGAGTCAATTTGAATTTGTTCATCGATTTTATCACGTGTGTTTATAATTATTTTGCATTTTGCAAGGCGTTTAGAAATTTTGTAAAAGTACAAACAATTGAAAGTATTAAAGTTTAAAAACAATATGACATAGATGCTATAATGCATTCTCTGCATATCCCACCCAAAGTTAAAACAGAAAAAAGTAAAAATAATAATAAATTCTAATGTTGTATTAGTTCTACGTTTCTTTTATTTTCTGAAAATAAATTCCAAGTGATGTGGACCTTTTTGAGACCAAACTACTCAATTATATTTTGATTCTGAACGGTCTGAGAACTGGTTTTAAACACTTGTCTTTTTAATCCAAAGAAACAAATTCACCGACAATTTTCCTAAATTGTTTCTTTTATTTGTAACAATTTGTACAGTTTTTCAGTCAGTGAGAGACAAGACGGAGTGCTTGTGTTGTACAACACAAGGCAAAGTTGGGACTTTCTACGAATTTTATCTTGCGTCCGCAGTGACAGTAATGTGGAGAGTTGAGGGTGAAAGAGTTGATTTAAAACAGCTGGTTTTCAAAGGGTTAAGGTAAGGTAAATCATGAATTCAAACAGTCCGTAATATATAATAAGACTTTGTGCATTACCATTTTAATACCCTTTCATCATTCAGCAGTAATCTGGAATTGCTTCATAACTTTCAAGTGGCTGAATAATTGCTTTTACGCTCATGATGGGATATTAATTTACATCATGTCATATTATTAAATTAATCTCTTGCATGATTGATATAATGGTAATAATTTTAAAAATTAATGAAATATTATTATGTGAGAGAAAGTTGTTATTCTCAATCATTTAAATTTAGAAAACTGTAAATTACTTTACAAAACGCCAAATTTTATTTCAAGTATCGTCATATTATTTGAATTAGGTGGCCCTTGTCTGTATACCGGCCTGGAATTGTGACGGGCTCATCTTTGGGACGAGACCAACTCCAATCAGACACTGCGGTTCTACCGGTTTTCCAGAAATACTCATTAACCTTCCGACGCTATGGTCAGGTTTCAGTATCTCGCTAACCCGCCAGATTATTTCAGTTCAGTGCAATCGGACCCTTATTCCCCCAATTCTGGACATGGTTTTATCTTTGCATAACCTCAAATCGTGAGACCTTGAGAGATCATTGCATACACAGTGAAACGAATATTAATAAACAGTTATGTATACAGGTTCTGGTTTGCTATTATAATTTATACCAGTAGTTTTCAAAGTGTCCACCGCGGCTACTAGGGACGCCATGGAAAATCGTCATAGAAGATGTTAAAATATCTTTAAATGAGTCATAAGCTGTGATAGTATACAATGTTGTAGTTTGCAGTAAAATTGTAAATAACAGAAAAACACTATTTTTCTTAAAGTAAACTGTCACTATGGTATACAATACTGTTGTTTTTATTTGTTAACAAGTTGATAGATTTTTTTAAATAACAATGTATAATGCTTGCGTGACCCGTTCACCGCTCAGGTCAGGACTGTCCTAACTATATATCTTTTGGTTTTTGTTAGTTTTACAGCTTTAAAAAATGCTCTAAAAATGTACCGGTATGTGTTTGTATAGAACGAGTAAGTAGAAGAAAAAGAAGTACAGATACGGTAAATATAGTAGTAAGAAAAAACAATTGATTTAAATTTAATAGAAACTTTACTATTAACAAACACATGGAAATATTTCTAGTACGGATACTTCCAGAAAATATTGCTATCTCAAGGGTTGGGTTAAAAAAGTAATGGATCTACTGATTTAGACATTCCTCTACAACTTCGGAGGAGTATCTACAGCCGACCCGTCTCATGATTATTGTTTTCAGTTCTGGGTTGTTGACCTTTTTCTGATAAAAAAATCTATATTTTTAAATTAATTTTCATGACATTAAATACTTAGAATAAAACATGAGTTTATGCCTCAGAGCTTTAGAAAGTAAACGAAGTCAACACCCTCCATATATATTTGATCTGTCTCAAGCACCTTTACGAATCCTTTTTCATCCCTCCACTTTTCAATTTTATTCTTGAGTCGCCTCTCCCCCAAACTATAAACATAGTGACTATACACGCATTGACAGTTAAGTATTGTTCGTAAGGATTCCATAAATACATTTGGAAGTAAGCTTTAATTCCAAAGAACCCATTGAAACATAGCTTTGTTCTAAAGGTTAATGGAGGCTCTTTAAACAATAATGTTTTGTTTAAATAAATATATATTATTGTTATAAGTCTGAGAAACTGATTTTAATAACCATCTGTATTATCATTTCGAACAAACGAACGCAATTTCGAGAGAGACGGGACTTTCTAAGATTTACATCTTGCGTTTGTAGTGACAGTAATGCAGGGTTAAAGGTGAAAGAGTTGATTTATAACAGCTGGTTTTCAGAGGGTTGATACTTCCATTAGCGTGAAGGAAAGTTGTACAATTATTAAAGCCATAACATGATAAATGGTCTTACTTCATCATAATTGTATTGGCCATTTATCTCATCAATAGTAAACTGATATTTCCTCTTTCTGTTTAAAAGCTAAATGAAGTTAACTCAAGTCAATCTCGAGTGATCATATCTAACTAAACTATATTATTGTTAAAAACATATTATTATTGATATTAATTTTTAAAATATTTTTTCATAATAATTTCACTATTCAGTGCGTTATTGTTTGAGTTTGGATACAATGGGGAACCCTAATCTATGTACGGGACATATTTACATTAAGCAATGTACAAAATATATGGTAAACACAGAGAGCTTGTTTATGCCTTCTGCGCCCGGCTGAGAATTTAATTATGACATCTATGATTATATTAAATGTGTAAACAGTAATTAACTAAATTATATGTTTAGGTGTTTTCGCTCAAATTCACGATCTCTAAACATTACTTCAAACCAGTATTAAGTGGTACTGGATACAAACTCACAATCTATAATTATTTTTCCATACGCGTTCAAATGACACTTATGTTATCAATAAATGTAATTAAACAAATTCTTATTGATAATAACGAAAGGCTCTCTTTACTGTCTACTTATTATCTGACAAACCGCTTTGAATTTTGGTGTTGTTAGTAAATCTCTTTGAGCAGTTACTATGATTATATTTCGAACAATTTCTACGTTTACCATTACTAGTAATCGAAAATATTTAAGGTCAGGTTTGGACTCTTCTTTTTACTTCTTAGGAGAGACTGAGTTTTCGTTAGTATGAAGTGTTATAAAATAAGAATAAAAACATTAAGAAAATTACTAAAAGACACATATTTACATCACTGGTAAAAAATACAGTGACTTATAGGTCTGAAGTCTGGGAAGTGAACAAGAACATGCATAAACTAATACATGGAAAAGAGTTTCTGGATTAAATGAAGTACATACACAATACAAGATCATATAATAACGGAGAGAATCAAAAAAATAATAAATGTAGAGACATTTCTTACAGACGTCATAGAAAAAAGCTGCTGACGACAAAGAAAAAGACCAAAGACATCACGGTGTAATAGGATTCAAATATATATATATATATGCATATAAGTGAAGTTATATTGGCAATCAACGAATAAATTAATAACATAACTAACCTTATGTGCACAATGTCTAGTCCTAGGTTGTAATGCCTAGAGCTATAGTTGTAATTGACCTAATTATTCACGAGGCTTAACCTTCGACTCACCGCGAATGCTCCACAGATGTGATTGTGGTTTATTTGAAATTACTATTACTATAACCTTAACGTTGACATTGGACGAGGTTTGCCTAGTCCCAGCAACAATAGTTTTCTATACTGATCCAAGTGAATTAATGTTTACTTTTAAAAAGTAATAATATTTAAATATATTATACAATTGAAACTACTAGAATTAGTGATCTTTGCAGAGGTCCAAAAAAGGAGTGAATCCTATAAAAACGCTGTTCCAATAAAAATTTTAGTGTCGTTTTGGTGCAATATTTGCTGTTGAATTAGACAGATGTGTTTATGAGGCTTTTGGGCTAATGGATCTGAGCCTCTATTACCCGCCCAGTCCTTGTGACAGGAATTTCTTAGCGAGCTACCTCCATCTCACATGCACATGTGGTTAGTAACCCTGCCATAAGTGCAATCAGGATGGAATGCCTATGTACCAGGCTGATAAACTCTTTCTTGGTAAATCATAGATAGTGAAATAACAGAGTACGGTCTAGAAAGAAAACCTGTCAAGAACTCACAATAGATCTTGCAGGAACTCTATGAGCTATGATAAACTTATTATAAACAGATAGGATCGGGTATTTGCTTTTAAATACTTAGCTAATAAGGCAGTGTTAGGAATAACATGAAATTCTTTATTCAAAGCCTTTCATCCATGCATGTGTCCCTCCGTCACCTGAAACAGAACTGTCGCGGATTGATGTACATTTTGTTACGGCTCTAGGAGGGACACCACTCTTCAGAGGAAATCTACTTCAAGTAAGCGATGCTGCAGAGACAACGTCATAACCTCTCCCCCCATTCCACACCAAGGATAATTATATCCTCTTCTCACTTCTTCCTTCATTCTGTTAATTCTTGTTTCCTTCATGGGATTCTATGAGCTAGACATTTCTCTTTGCTTGAGAGAGAGAGAGAGAGAGAGAGAGAGAGAGAGAGAGAAAGAGCAAGCTAATTGACTTCAAAAGATAAAAGCGTATACATTTGGCAGCTACTCCCTAAAGTTACAACGAATGTCGCTCATATGCTTCACGTTTTTTGTCATTTTAAATTTTGTAAGTATTTTTATGACTATTAGACTTAATATTAGACTAAATAGACTTAAAACACTTACTTAATACATAATTCTACCTGTGTAAGGAGATAAGTGAAACCTGTTTGAGGTTATGAAATTTTAAGAATCTATGCATAAGTGTTGACGAAAAACATAGAGTATTGGTTTTATTGTTGAAAAAACCAATTTGTTTTTTACATTATCAATTTGTTTTAGCGTAAATACTTCTTTTTATTAGCTTATATAAAGCCCTGATAGTAGCAAATAAGTATTTCAAGCCCTTTATTTTATTAAATGTATTCTATACCTTATTGAATCCCATCCAACTACATCCATTTAATATATGTGTAGGTGTAAGTACTTACAGTCACTATGGCACTACGCTCCATTACTCTGGCCACAAGAGTACCTGAATACCTTTGTATGGTAATGAGAACACGACTGTCTCACGCATCACATTAACTCACCAAGTCGCCCAATGTGTAACAGGCTCCACTTCTAGCGAGGGGACTTTACTAATACGACAGTGCTTTCCAGTTAAATATATTCAGAAGGAAATATATTATAGCACTTGCCTCATTCTTTATTCGTAGGTTCTTTAAAAATCTCACGATAAATTAACGTTATACTTTGTAACAAATACCTTATGTCTTATTTTCAAGCGTTGAACTATAAATAAAATATTTTAGTGTTAGGTGAAAACTATTCTTTATTCAAATACTATTTTACTTGTTGTCCTGACCTTTATAAACTATGAAGCCTGAGTTTTAACTTGTTACAAAAGGTAACACGTGAATATTCCAGAGATTTTGGTCACAAAAGCTGAAGGAGACAAATAATAAAATAATGCTGACTTTAAAATTATTATTTTAAAATTCAAAGGTTTTGTGCGAAGATTTTTCTGTCGGTAATCATTCCAGCGTGTACTATGGTGCTACATACAGATCCAAAAACAGTCGTTGTTGATAAACGACATTAGTTTAGGTTGAATTAACCGTATCATTGAAAGATAAATTTTGTTAAAGTATTCGAAACGGAAAATAAATTTTATTGTTCACGAACATATTCGATTAGACTTTCATTAAAAAAACGTGTGTATATCTGTTTTTTCAATTTGAGTTTGACAAAAAATAACCAATTTTTTAACATAAATAAAGCATTACTACCCTTTTAAGGCCACTATTATCTAGACAATTGTGTCGAAGTTGGACATTCCTGACGACTCGTGTTACATAAAAGGAATGGATTAATATCTCGGTGATTAATATCTTTCATAGATGCAGCCGCCACTATAGTGGCATTTTAAAAGGTGAAGCAGCAGTTTGTTACAGACACTCGACTTTCCAATCTGAAATACCAATAACATGTAGTAGCCGAATATTAAAACAAACTTTACACTAGAAAAACATACTTTAAAAATAAGAATGTTATTATAAATTAGATTGACCTAAATGACTTAAAGAATATGACGTATCCTATTCTACAGGGATGTATATACTCTCTCTACAGAGGTTGCAGTATGTACGACACCTCCAGCACCTCCTACAGCATAACGACTCTCTGACAAAATATAGTATCGGTAGCATTATCCTTACTAAAACAGTACTTTTTTAATTTAAATATTTCATGATAGAGAATATAAGCAACGAGTAATAAAAGCAACAGCTTTTATATAAAATTGTATGTTATCATAGTATTTGCCACATAATCTGGTACCCGTATCACATAACTTGCTACCGCACATTTTGTTTTTATATAATTTAATATTACAAAATTTGTTATAATGTAGTTTGAAATGTCGTAATTTGTTTTCATATATTTTTTCATCATATATTTTGTTACCAGATAATTTTTACGCATATTTCCTCGCATAGTTTAAGTAAATAAACTATATATCTGAGCATTGTCGGTAATTGCTATTAAAAATAAATAAACATAAACTAAAAGTTAAGTCTTAGAGGGATTGAAGGCACCTGTTATAGAGAAACATAGGGAGAATTAAAATTCTTCATCCTGCATATGACGTCTGTAGAAATATAACGTCTGTTGTGTGACATCATGTTTCCAAAGTTTCACTCACGTCTGAGAAAATTCGGTCTAAATGTTACATAAATATCATATACATACTATATTCAAACAAAATATTTCTGAATTATTAATCGTACTTGAATATATATGAACCTAAACTTAAAATACTCTTAAATAGAGAGATGAAATAACCTGTTTGCAATTAGCAGCATTTTTAAATTTTAAAATAATTGTTTCACTTTCTAACGTTATGCACTTTACTAGAACAAAAAGTCGTAAGAGAGAAGTTTACAATTAAAAGGTAATATGATTATCCTATGACAATAAATAGATTATGTTTAAATCAATTACAAATAGTGTCAATCAATGTAAGAATGTGTGTTTTACTTCAGTTGATTTCAGAATTTAGTAATGACGTAATTAGGGGAGAGTATTGTGCATTTAACATGAGTCTCTAATAAATTGTTGTAATAAATGTGACAAATATTAAATCGTTTCTCCTTCCATAAAATTAAATCAAATTAATTAGAAATAAAATACGGATGAAGAAATAATTTATTACAAATGTAAGGGGTGTAAAAGGGAGGGAAAGATTTATATTAGCGCACCCGTGCACAGACGTAATCCCTAGATTAAGAGAAGTGTTCATAGTCCTCGGGGCTTTGCTCATTGTATTACAAGCGCTGTTTAAGTGATTTAAATAAAATTCATTATTTACTGGCTTCAAATCTCGTTGTTTTGGTAACATAAAACCGATTTGGAGCTTTTGGGTTTTATTTAGCTTGTTTTAAACCTATGAGCTTCAAACTCGGGTGGGCTTTGAATTCCATGGAGTGTTTACAGATATAAATTTAAAACACCATCAAATTTATTGACAATCTAAGGTCAACGCTACCGTTATCACTAAATCCATCATTTAGAAATCAATATGCGATTAACTATTATATTAACAATAGAGATTAACAATTATAGTAGAAAACAATATAGATTATCTATTAACAACTACGATAATTCACTATTTAGACGTAAGTTACGGAGCTTCTTTCCACTGTGTCCTTTTCATTTGCTTTGTGGGATTCATTTAATCTTTATTATGTATTTTACTCTTACAATCAAAATCATTACTCTTAAAAAGTAGTGCTCATCATTAAGGCCTCGATGAAGAGTACCTAACAGAATCAACCCTGAAGGCGCAAACCGAAGGGGGACCAATTAAGAGCGCTATAAACATAATCCCTCCACATGTATCATAGATTTCTTCTTTCTATAAACAAAACCACCTCCCATAGTGGAGGTGTATATGGTATCCAAAACTGACAAGGGACTTTTGAAATTTGAGTTTGGAACCAGAAACGAATTCACAAAAGCTTATGCACTCATTTTTCATAAAACGTTTCAATACATTTATTTAGCCAATAAAGTTTTATACGAAGTAAATAAATTTAGTAACTTTTTAATAAATCTGCATTTCTTTTCGATACGTCACAAGTCTCTACAAATTTGCGTTGCTTATGGGTATATCTGGCAACGAGTTATACAAGTAGAAATGATAAAGTCTTTGGTGATTTATATTTCTTATATATTCTGCCTTAATTATAGGGGGCCCTATTCAGGGGAAACTACCCTTTGATATTAACAACTTCATAAACAGGCCCAACTTTACCAAAACAAGCATAAATAGTAATAAAAACGTATTGCAAAAAAATTAAAACTCTGTACTGAACTTGTTCCAAGAGTTTTTCGTTTTAATTTAGTAGTTATTTCGGGTCACTAGAGCAGTGAGACTAAAGGAGGGGAGCAATACTAGACAACACTAGCCTTAACATACTCTAATAGAAACAGAACTTGTGCTCAACGAGGAACAAATAATGATACAAATTAGGAATTGAACATTTATTTTAGCTAATTACTATTCAAATAATAGTTCATTGTCACCAGTGTTTGCAAAATCATAAATTTTTAACTATAACTTTTATAATTACAATAAATAAGTAATTGATTTTTACCTAACGTTCTTTATTATACGTTACCTGCTAAAGATGGCCTTTAGGGGAGCGCTAAAAAAGGTAGTCGCGCCACTCTTCAGTTTATGCTATTTTAGCCCATCTATTACAAACCTAACTTGTTAAGATGTCTTAAAATTGGGAATGCTATTAATAAATGTTTCTGAATCAAATAACTTAACTGAATCAAATGGATATATTTTATATAATTAACACTTTTACGCTACAAACAGTGGCACGTCCGAACGCAAGACAAGGACAAACATCCAGCCAGGAATACGGTAAGGTTTTGAGCTTTTGTCGTTGTTAAACTGCTTCAATAAATTTTAAATGGAATAAAAGCGAACTCCAATATAAACAAAGTAAATATTACCGGCATTTGGTTTATTATTGTGGGCACAACATGATAAAACCTTTAGACTTTAGTTAATAACGGTAAAAAACCAGACAAAGTAGATTAATTTCACACACGAGGAGTATGAATACGTAAAACCATAACTTGTACGCTGCAGACTGTAGATACTGAAAGGAAATTACGTTACGAATAGAAAGAGACGGATGTTGATTCAATCATCTAAAAAGGGTATTTGTCCGACTACAAGCAATGGAGAGGTTGAAACGCCTTACTGCTTTCTGTCCACACTTTCCAAGCTTAGACATGCTGTTTAACATTTTCCAGCGAAATAGTACTTAATAAGTCATTCACTGACTGTATTTATGATCAGAGTATTCTAGGTTATAAACATAGCATTCAAGGTGTTTTAAAATATTCCGTATGATGTCACATATCTTTTGAACGCTCTGCTACATGAGTTGCCCCAGACACGCCTTATCGCAAGCTGCTGTTACATTAATCAGTCATGTATGCTATCATCTATACTATTATAGAAAAATCTAATCTATCTGTGTACGTGTGTGTTTGTGTTTGTGTGTGTGTTGTGTGTGTGTGTTTGTGTTTGTGTGTGTGTGTGTGTGTGTGTGTGTTTGTGTGTGTGTGTGTGTGTGTATGAGTGTATGTATGTATGTGTTACTCAATCACTTAATTACTACTGGACCCATTGAGCTGAAATTTTGCAAAGACATTCCCCACTGACCTCGAAAATTCCTTCAACACTCAATTAACTATATTCCTATTTATGCTTGGCTAAATCATCTGATTGTAAAGGTTTTTGTCATAACATGTAAAAGTCAGTTTAAAACCTTATTCAACAGGTGGTAGTAAATGTTTGTTGCTTTTCTTCTTTTACAGTTAGTTATACTTTACAAAAGTTATGTTACAAGGACCTTTTCGTTCTCTTGGATTTTGAAGAAAATAATCGGTAAGCTTATAGTTTGATATATTTTTTGAGATTCAATTTCAATTAATTAAATTCAACCTAAATACAAATATAAATTAAGTCAATACAATTAGCGCTCTACGAATTGCGATCACTCTGTTAGTCTTCAATAAGTACATTAACCTTAGTTACAAAAGCATACTATTTAAAAAATAACGCCCATGTGTATTTTGGAGGGAATCTTAATCATTATAAAATAAAATAAAAATAAAATTTTAAAAACGAATATTTTGAAATATATATTTAAACAACGTTAAAATTAAATACGCTCAGGAAAGCTAGACTCAATAATATAATAGCATTTAAGATACAAACTCTGGCATTGTAAAACGCCTTAAAAGTGTCTTACAAAGTGGTAGCTTTTTCCTAAACTAAAAACAAACTAGGTGATTAGAAGATGGATATCCAAGGGGCTTAGATCATAGACAATTGTTCGAACTAAGGCAGGACTAAATGCTTTGGGCTGCACTGTTTGACGTTCCAAGAAATTGTTAGATGTTTCTGTAAGATAAAAGATAAACTTTATTGTACCTATGATACTGCCTACAGAAGCTTGATCTATTGACGCGAAATAACACTACCATTTAGAGATAGGCTCTACGATTATGCGAGTTTTAAAAGAAATTATTTTAAAAAATAGAGTATTAAAATGTACCCTTATATGCGAAATTGCCTACACATTTACAATTACATATTGTTTGATCTCAAATCTATGGAGAGCACAGTAACGTAATGATAATGATTAAAACACAATAGCCTGTGTTGATGTTTGTAACCTTCTGATTATGCTAACTGTCACATCTAGGTTGTTTAAATATTTATAGCAAGGACTATTCATTATTATTGTTTTATCTGTTGAAAAACCCACACCTATATCTCACACATACGATTTTTTCAAATTATATGTGTGTGTGTGTGTGTTTGTGTGTGTGAGTCTGTTTGTGTGTGTTTGATTGTGAGTGTATGTATGTGATTGTGTGTGTGTGTGTTTGTGTATGATTGAGTGTGTGTGGGTGTGTTTGTGTATGATGTACATTTAGGTTGATTATATATTTATAGGAAGGGTTATTCTTAATTCATTATTATTGTTTGATCTGTTGAAAAACCCACACCTATTTCTCATATATACACTTATTCAAATTAAGTATATATATATATATATATATATATATATATATATATATATATATATATATATATATATATATATATAAAATATGTTTTCTTGTTTAATAATTTAAAACAACATAGGTTGTTTTATGTTTATGTTGTTTTAAACAATATATATATATATATATATATGTGTGTGTGTGTGTGTGTGTGTCTTGTGTATGATTGTGAGTGTATGTATGTGATTGTGTGTGTGTGTGTGTGGGTGTGGGTGTGTGTGAGTGTGTGTATGTGTGTGTGTGTGTGTGTGTGTGTGTGTGTGTGTGTGTGTGTGTGTGTGTGTGTGTGTGTGTGTGTGTGTGTGTGTGTGGTGCGTGTGTGTGTGTGTATGTGTGTGTGTTTGTTTAGGGGAGTTAGTGAGTGCGAGAGTGAGAGAGAGATAGATTAATACAATGAGGTCAGTGTAGATTTCAGGTTTAATGAAATGAACTTTGATCCCAGGGCAATCTGGGGCTAATAGAGAGCTAGAGTAAAATTTAATTTAATTGATTCTTGGAATTCAAACAAAGCTCTACTGTATATGTATGTATATAAATTGAGATGAAATTAATTTCTCAATATCCTTTCAATAAAGGGCTTCTAGTAATAGTACTTTTTTATGATACAATTATATACTTGCATATATATTTTAAAGAAAACATTTACTTTGTGAAATAGATGAATTGGTGTGACGAGTGTTCCCGTTACGTTTAATTTCATGGAACTATTTATTAATTTAATTAATTATCTGAGGTAAAGTAAAAGTTAAAATAAATATTTACGAGCAGATAATTATCTGACTCTTTCCAATCCAATTAATTGGGACTCCTTTTCCCTATTATTCCCGTTTAATTTTAGTTAAAAGCATTAATTTTGTAATTCACTTTAAAATGTTTAATCTTTCTCTGAAAGACTGTTATTATTATGTTTCAATTGTTTGTTATATATTTAGATATTTTTCTTTATTCTTATGAGAAAGAATTATGTCTAATAAAAAAAATTGTGTCTGTAATGAATATAAAAGTATACTTTTGGTACGTTTGTATATTATAAAAGACATTTCTCTCATCAAACATCTATAACAACAACAATTTTTTATTGTTTAATCTGGTTTCAGATAGGTTTTTCTCATTTTCAAAATTTAGTATTTTCATCCAAAATTTGACACTTTATATCATTTTCGGACGAATTTATGTATCTAAAAAATAATTCCAACCAAATTTTATTTTTTTATAAATAACATTTTATTTACAATTTGTAAACATTAATAAAAACATCCAATATTTTTTTATTTCTTTGGCATGAGCATCAGCTAGGTTAGTTTTATTATTATAATTAATCCTTGTAGTTAGGCACAAACATATGGTAACTCCATATAAAAACAATGGGTTTCACGCTGACAGGTGTTTTTCACTCTACCAAACCACAAATTAATTTACACGAAAACATGTTTAAATAATTCAGAAATATTCCAGAGATAGCAGCACTTTTCACATAACAAGACAGTATAAAAAAGTAGGTTTCTGTTTAAAAATATTATGAAATAGAATTTATTTACTAGTGCGAACTTAATGCAACTTTAGTAGTGTCCTAGTGTCAATATTACCTCCTAATGACGCCAGAAACAATTCTGAACATGCTTTAGTTTTAAAGTTTTCAAAAAGGTTTGTTTTAGGGAGAGTTCTATGATATAATAAAAGCATGCATAATGTTTCGGGACAGAGCTCTGCCAACAATTACGATGTACATCGAGCTGCCTAACCCCCAGGGAGGGAGGGTTTTTGTTGTCCAAACTTTGATGCAGATATCCTGCTCAATGTTTTAGCACGAGCTTTGCTGTCCCTCCAGCAATCCATTCTACGCATAACTTTGTTAGTGAATAGAAGCAGTAATATGACCACATTTATTTGTGCTAGGCAACTCTTTATCAGGAACGTTATACCGCATGACTACTTTTAGAGAACAGTTTATCAGTTTACAAAGTGCTGTGCACAGCTGCTTAATCTCTCAGAGCGAATTACCACATTTACACAGGTCTCAAACTAAAAGCGATCGAAACACAAAGTGAGAATGTGAAAGGAGCTGAGGTAAAAGAGTTGAAGGGGTACAGAAAATGTGGGAGTAGGTGGAAACATTGTTTGAATTATCCAATATATATATTTTTTTGAAGATATAAAACAAATTTGCAATTCTAATATCTTACCCAAATTCAGCCATAACATAAACATATTGTTCAAGGTCACTTTAAAAAAATTCATTTTAATGAGTTAGGTCTCAGAATTAACACAGAGAATTTGTGATAAATATAAAAAATTAACTGTGATAAATTCAAGTATTACAGTTTTAAGTTTTAGGAATTAATGAGAAAAGCACTGGAGAAATTATAGATATATCTTGTTGAGCCTTTTTAACTACTGAAAGCGTTATTAAATTGTATGCTATTTAAATAATTTATACAGATAAAATATGTCATGAAATTGCTGATTTTTGTAACAGTATGAACATTTTTAATACATTCCATTTATCTGATGCGTGTTGTAAGTCTTACAGTATTTTTTGTGAATTTGTGTAAAGGTTCTTCCTTCAGTTTGTATTTAAACAAAAAATAGCTTAACCAGGACCTAATAATGAACACCAGGATACGTATTATTTTTTTTGCTTTGTTCTACATTCGATACTATTTGAAACCCAGGGGATAAGGTTAAGCCTTATTTTAGCTTTCCGCGATTGTGACATATTATGGTACGTTCGATTCCCATAGAATTCCTACTAATAATTATTATGAAAACTGTCTGTCTTTAATTTACTTTTTAATAAACACCTTTTTTTATGACATCACTATAAAAATATTTCACTTTAGAAACATCATTAAAAATGCTTGCACAGGACATGTTGTCTGGTTGCGAGGCTGACACTTTATAATTTGATTTGTCCCTTAGTCGGGATGTGCAGGGGAGTAGATTTGATATTCAATGGTTTAGGTCTGATATTAAATGTATTCCATTCTACTTCACATCACGACAGAGGTATCTGTTTGCTGTCGCTAAAATATCACTACACCTTTTAAAAGTAGAATGTTTTCAAAAAGAAACATTTCAATTGTTTTTGCATAAGTATTCCAGATTTGGAGAATGAGTACATTTTTTACTGCGATTTTGAAATGTGAAATGCAATTTGACATTTAATTAAAATACCTAACATCATTATTTGTAGCAATATAAATATTTCAAAACCATTTTTTTCCATCCGAAACTAGTTGTAAATTTAACTATATTTGTATGAAGTTGAGTAAAAGGGCCAAGATTCTGTATGTTAGATAAAAATTACTTTAGTTAGTAGTTAATAAAGAGGAATGGAATGAGAATGATATTTGTTTTTGTAGATCGATGATACTGTTAGAAACCCAATGGCCAAAGTTAGGTCTGAAATTACCTCTCAAAAAAGGGCGCAAGTTTCAAGATAAATAAATTTCCAGGTCTGATTGAACCATAAAATCGCCAACCACAAACAACATCAAACTAAGTGCGACTTTTAGGCAAGTATATTTTCATAAATGAAAATGTTCATTTTTTTCCATTGGGATACCCTTTTATTTCCTTCAACCGAGTATAACTTCAAAGTCCCTTATTAACTTGAAAATGACTCAAATCCCCCGAAACAACATAATAACACTACTTTTGCTTAGGAAAGTATACTTATATAAGTATATGAGTGAACAATTAGAAATATAATGCCAAATCAAAGCACAAAATGTAAAATGTTTGATTGTTTTTATGAACGATTACACGAAAATTCCAGGTACAATTTTACCACTCAGCCTACAGGAGTAGGCCTACATGGATTACATTAGGAATACGTGGAGTACGTTAGACGCAAGAGGAGAACGTTAGGATTACGTGGAATACGTCAGGAATACGTGGTGTGCATAAGGAGTAGGCCTACATAGATTACATTAGGAATACGTGGAGTACGTTAGACGCAAGAGGAGAACGTTAGGATTACGTGGAATACGTCAGGAATACGTGGTGTGCATAAGGAGTAGGCCTACATGGATTACATTAGGATTACGTTAAGTACGTTAGACGCACGAGGAAAACGTTAGGATCACGTGGAATACCTCAGGAATACGTAGTGTGCATAAGGAGTAGGCCTACATGGATTACATTAGGATTACGTGGAGTACGTTAGACGCAAGAGGAGAACGTTAGGATTACGTGGAATACGTCAGGAATACGTGGTGTGCATAAGGAGTAGGCCTACATGGATTACATTAGTATTACGTGGAGTACGTTAGACGCAAGAGGAGAACGTTAGGATTACGAGGAATACGTCAGGAATACGTGGTGTGCATAAGGAGTAGGCCTACATGGATTACATTAGTATTACGTGGAGTACGTTAGACGCAAGAGGAGAACGTTAGGATTACGTGGAATACGTCAGGAATACGTGGTGTGCATAAGGAGTAGGCCTACATGGATTACATTAGTATTACGTGGAGTACGTTAGACGCAAGAGGAGAACGTTAGGATTACGTGGAATACGTCAGGAATACGTGGTGTGCATAAGGAGTAGGCCTACATGGATTACATTAGTATTACGTGGAGTACGTTAGACGCAAGAGGAGAACGTTAGGATTACGTGGAATACCTCAGGAATACGTGGTGTGCATAAGGAGTAGGCCTACATGGATTACATTAGTATTACGTGGAGTACGTTAGACGCAAGAGGAGAACGTTAGGATTACGTGGAATACGTCAGGAATACGTGGTGTGCATAAGGAGTAGGCCTACATGGATTACATTAGGAATACGTGGAGTATGTTAGACGCACGAGGGGAACGTTAGGATTAAGTGGAATACCTCAGGAATACGTGGTGTGCATAAGGAGTAGGCCTACATGGATTACATTAGGAATACGTGGAGTACGTTAGACGCACGAGGAGAACGTTAGGATTACGTGGAATACGTCAGGAATACGTGGTGTGCATAAGGAGTAGGCCTACATGGATTACATTAGTATTACGTGGAGTACGTTAGACGCAAGAGAAGAACGTTAGAATTACGTGGAATACGTCAGGAATACGTGGTGTGCATAAGGAGTAGGCCTACATGGATTACATTAGGAATTCGTGGCGTAGGTTAGATGTAAGTGGTGTAAAATAGGCGTACGAGAAGTACGTTAGAAGTTTTAAGAGCTTTTTATAACCCAATAATACCGTAAAGAAAGTTTCGTGCTGTCATTTTGAGGTTATCGAGAAGACTTTGGATGGGGGCTATTTTAACGATGATAGTTTTTTTACAAGTTTTCTTCCAAGGCATCAAAAGATCAAAGGAGCTTTTTAAAGAGAAAACCCGTTTATTCAAGCCTTACACTTCAGTAGAGGTACTTGTGTGGGTAATGACAGATACGCAATTCTACAGACCTTATAGCCTATTGCTATTTGTATGGCGGAACGACGAATATAAGCATATTGACAAAACCAGAAAAATAAGGGAATGTTCTAATAATAATGAGGCTATTTAGATCTATTAATTAACAAAATGTATAATTGAAGCCCCAGAAGTCGTATCTCGTCCTGGCTGTAAAATCAATAACCATGGTTAAATCATCTGTTTCTATTAACAGTGAATCACACATTTATTGAAAAATGTCGATATAGTTCGTGAAAGAGTAATCACGTATAGTAATCTCATATAGAAATTTTAAATGACTTCTCACAAAATTAGACAAACTCGGAACTAATATTTATTGAAAAGACAAGAAGAGTCATTCGTTTACAATATAATACTAAGAAATTGACCAAAATCCGTTAGGAAGTATAACGAAACCCATGACTTATAACACGATTAAAACGTCTGTACTACTAATTATTAAATTTATAAAAAATGATCAGGATACATTGTACATAAACTCTTCAAAAATATCCATACTCAATTTACTATAAATTTTCTAATATGTTGTTTGATCTTTGAAAATTGTGTACACTTCACCTTGGAATAAACTCTATGTAAAATATCAAATTTTTCGATGCCTGTCCTAACAGGCAGCGCGGAGGCATACAAAAATGACAACCAACTAATTGTTCATATCAAGCACTAACTGATTTTACGATAAGACTAATTAAGAAAAATCGATTTTTATCCGCATTTTAGAAACAGATACTCCACTCTATTACGTTCCAGAAATAACCGATGAATTTGCAGATTTAATCATTGAGAGGTAATTTTTTGGCCGCTGTTTTTCAAGTAGTTTATGGTCTTCGATTATCTGCATATTTGATAATGTTCATCATAAACAGCATTTATGCGAGTATTTTGGAAAGACTTTCAGGTAAAAGATTTTAGACACTTCACGAAGACCGGCTTTCTGTGAAATAGAAAAGGTAGAAAAAACTATTACCAATGCCTAATTAACCTATTATACTGCAAAAAAGAATATGTATATATATATATATATATATATATATATATATATATATATATATATATATATATATATACACACACACATAGTCTAACTAAATGAAAGGGGAATTTTACTGCAAAGTGTGGCAATGTGCAGCTTAAGTAATAATATAAAGATAATTGTTGCTACAATAGGTTTCACGTTGAACAAAAACTAAAATATTTTTCAATATGGAAATTTATTTGGTAAAAAGTACTAAAATTTTAAGGGACATGTTATAACAACCAATATTACGTGCATCTGGGAAATTTTGCCATAATTAATTTGCAGGAAATATAATTTTAATAATTCAACGGAAAATAATTTTACAGACTAGAGAATATATAATTTTACTTAAGTGGACAACTTCCAGTACAGAGGTTGAATTGTATTATGTCATTAACTAGGTTAAGCTAAAATTATAGTGGTAAAAAGTTAAAACTTATCAAAAGTTGAACAAGTTTAAAATTAAATTTTCTGTTACATAATAAATCTAAGTACTATTTCACTTTGACGCTACTTCCTTTTCTCAACAGACACGCTTTTATCTGTGACTGGAATTTGCGTTTATTAATTAGTAATGATGGTACGTTGAACAAAATAAAGCAGCGCAGTTACGTCATACAACTTTATTATACAGTTCATGTCACATGTAGGGTATTTTGATGAATAATTTTTTTTGTTTCAAAAAGTATAAACATTCGTTTCTAACCACTTGTTAAATAAAAAAAAAACACAGGAGACAAGTAAATCAATATCTTATAGGGTGTATAATAGGGTGAGAAATTAATAGGAAAGGATATTTGGTACGATTAAATATGTATTGCCAGAAAAATAAACAATTTTATTTAATTATTTTCTAATTACCATGAAGTATCATTTTGAATATATTAGTTTAAATAATAGAAACATTAAGTTACATTTTGTATGAATTTCTATAAGTAATGGTTTCAACTTATAAACAAAGAATAATTAAATTTCTTGAAAAGCAGTAGAAACAACAATTATATAAGTCATAGATTACGCTGAATATAAATAAACTAGTATTGATAAGCAATACATTTTTTTTTTATAATTAGTGAGCTTTAGGTACATATTGCTTGTCTCTTAAACTGTGCATTGTTTAATGAATGTAATAAAATTTAATTTCCCTTCCAGCAAATACTCAAACACGGTCTCTCAGATGAAATACGTGTCGGGGCATTTTATTAAGGGATTCACAGATCTTGACATTTTAGCGATTTGAATTTGGAATAATATTTCCATTTTATTATCATGTATTTTCCTTACATATATCATATCAAAACGTAAAGAAAACGATAATTTTCACAAGAAGAAATTGTCAAGATAATTGGAGTCGGAAATATTATCTCTTGAAAATAAACTTAGCGTCTTCATTATTTACCTTCAATAAAAAGTATGTTACAGTAAAAAAATGTAAGAAAAAATCAAGACCCTAAATACTATTTTTTTTTCAGTTGCGTGTGGCCTATGTAAATGTTTTTTAAAAATATATGTAGTTCATGTGATTGTATATAAAAATAGTTTTGTGACTGTGTTTGCATGTCACACTGTCACAATGACATCAAACAACTTTAAACATCATGTTTTCTTTATTAGGAGTACACGCTATGGAGTGATTTTAACGTCACTCGAAATTGTAACATTTGCCTTTACATTAAACTCTTCCAATTAGTTAATTACTACAACGTGTAGGTACGTAAAAATCCAAATAGTAAGGTTTTGAAATTAATTCGTAATATATTTAACTGGAAATATTTTGATATCGTTTGTCATAAGTTTATTAGGCTTAGTTAAAATGCAAAACATATACGTAAAATCAATAATACCCGCCTAAAAAAAATATATATATCAAGTAATTTAAAAAAAATGGATTTTTGTTTGTGACTCAAGGATAGTTATTACTATTAAAATATCGTAATAATTAAAAGTGAGTAAAACGACATTAAAATTGTAAATTATATTTCTTAAATATAATTAAAAATTATAATATATTTTGAAAAGATTAAAACATTTTCCTAACTTACTTTAATAACTTTACATTATGACAAAAACTGAAAATATTTCGTGTAGAGTCTACAAGACTTTAGTACAACAATGCACTAATAAAGTGGAAAACGCTCTGCTGATAAACCACTGTAAATAGGTGTTTATGATAATTAGGGTCAGCAAGTATATACAAGAATTTAAAGTAACTTAAATTAAATTAAACATATATATATATATTATTGTAATATATATATATATATTTTATATATATATATATATATATATATATATATATATATATATATATATATATGTATATATATATATGTATATATATATATTTATATGTATATATATATATATATATATATGTGTATATATATATATATATATATATATATATATATATATATGTATATGTATATATGTATATATATATATATATATATATATATATATGTATATATATATTTATATATATATATATATATATGTGTGTATATATATATATATATATATATATATATATATATATATATATAAAAAACAACTGAGTTAAATAAATTTAGGTAATATAAAGATTTTACAGTTGAAATCAGACATATATGGCGCTTAATGCTAGTTAATTAATTATAAAACAATAAATATTTGGTGTTTTATTTTGTTGTTAAAAGTCAAATTCTATGAAAACAAAACATTTAAATTTTAATAAAATTTATATCTAAGAGCTTTTAATATGAATGTTTTTTAGCACAATAGAGGTCTAAATCCAATCATGCCGTTCTTTATCCCACGTTATAATGCTAAAGAAAGTCTGGGAGTATATTTAGATATAATAAGAGAATTTAATGGGAGAGAGAGGGAGAAGAAGAGTGAGAGACAGAAGAGAAAGGTGAGAAGTGATTAACAGAAAACAATTTATTATTTATATCCTTAGAAAACGAATGCTAAGCGTAAATAAATAACATGGTAAAAGACAAAACTTATTAGATATATTAACCATTATCGGTCAGAAGGAATTCTTTATTTAGACGGAAACCACCTGTTGCAGTCTTCCACAGAGCCTCCTCTTGTAGTCCTGACTGATATTAAAGGACTCTTGATAGTCTCTCTCCTGATAGATTCATTTATCTTCCCTTGCACTAACTTACAATAGCCTCACGAAGGTGTGCTTCGTGTAACAAAGCAGCTGTACATTCTGTTTGCAGTGATACAATCCTGGTTTCTATCAAAGTCTTCAGTAAGTCTAAAGTCAATTGATTGGATATTACCTTTGTAAATGTAAAAGGTTTATTATATAAAATCCATTTATTTCTGGCACTCGTGTGAGACCCGACAGTGATAACAAAATAGAACTAATAGTTTCGCAAGGTTTTAACCAAAATCACCGAAAACACGAATTTCTTCATTTTTCATATCTTTATTTGTATTTACATTATTCATATTTTTATCCTAAGGAATTTGTGTAATAAAAACTAATATTTATTGTACTTAGTAATAAAATAATGTGGGTAACAAAAAACCCTTTTTAGATGTTTAATTAATATAAATTTTGTTAAAACATTTAAAATCGCTTGTTTAAAAAAGTATAACAAATTTTTTCTGTTCAAAAATCTTTTTTTTAAAAAAATACATAACGTTTTAATATCGTTATATTGAAATATTTGTATTAAGATTTATCAAAATGAAAATAGTTTGATATAAATAAATTAATTTATAAAAACTATTAAACTATTATTAATCTAGATGTGAAGTGGCTCTAATATACAATGCAACCTGTAACAAAAAAATTAGCTGTTACATGAAATGATATGCAGTAAGGTATGCAGATATACCGTGACGCAAAAGCAATGAATAAGTCGCATGATTTGTTCTCCGCGCTTACAGAAGTGGTCATTTCAATAACTTAAAGAGTTTAAATAATTGTTGTTTAAATTAAAGAGTTTGTTTCTAAAGTTTAAGGGAATAGTCACCTCAGAAATTCTTCGTACTTTAGGTTAGGTTATAAAGAGGGTTGGACATTTCAAAGCTTTCACAAGTTATACTAGTCACAAGTGCGATTCTTCTTGTTCCTGAAAACAATTATTGTCGTAGTTTTCTGATTATTAGTTAATGAAGAAGTATCCTTTTTTGGAAACCGTTTGCGTATGTTAGACTTCTTCTTTTACTGTGTTATGTGTAAACGTTGTAAACATTAGGATGCATAATATCGAATAGTTGTCGAGAAAGTAATTCCTAAACTGGTCTTTTTTTTAACAAATTTTGTAATAATTTCAAAGATTAACATTGCAAATTCCAAACTATCAGAAGACAATGCAAAACGTATTCTTGGGAAATGGTCTGTAACTACATAGCTTTCAGTAGACATGGGTGTACAAAATGTCCTTAAAAGACAAAATACAATCCTTTATAAAAGTAACAATAACTTAAATATTTATTATTGTTTAGCTACATTTATTTATTTATTATTAAAACGTCGCTTGAACTTGGCTAATGAGGACAAATATTTTAGGGATAAAACTTACTAAGAGAGCTCAAGAGGGCTAGAAATGACCTACCCATGCGAAAGTAGTTACAGGGGATTGTATTTTTTTAAGGAAACTTTTAAGAAGTATCCTACTCTTAACATTTTTTCAGAATTATGGTTCTTAAAAACATAAAAATATTGTTTAGGATTTTTATATCTTTCATGCTTAATTCTTTATTACCATTTTTTTCATATGCACAATATATATCTTTAATATACAATTACTTAATTAATTCCATCCTGTATTCAACTTAAAGAGAATATTCGTTGACAACTCATAAGTATTTAAAGTTCTCATATAATAAAACATTTAATTATTCGTTTCTTTCATATGATGTAGTTTTAGGAGTTGAAATGACGTAAAATGGTGTTTATAAAATTTTCTCCGATGAATCAACATACCCGCTGTGAATAACTGATTTCGCCCAGAAGAGCTGCACCCAATCCTCAAGTACAACTCGTCATTTTGATAAATAAGGCATTGTCACGATAATTATTTGCGTCGCAATAAACAAAAAGCAAATATCAAAAAAGCAAATATAAAAACCAAAAAACCTATTTAGATCTTATCCACACTTTCAGACCTTGGTTTTTACGTACAAACTTTATGTTTGACGACTCTGTGCTTTTACACGTTTCGTTCTTAACAAGCTGAATGGTATTTAGAAAATAAGGTAATCAAAGAAAGTTTTAAAATTGTTTTTGTACTGTAGGCTATCAAAACATTTTTTTATCAATAGTAGTTGTTCAGTAAACGCAGTGTCAGTACTCTAACCCTTATCGAAATTCAAGGTTCGTTTTGCATTTGTTACGAATCGTTAAACTACGCTTTTAGAGACCACGTTCAGAATTGTCGGATTATAATTTCATGTATTTATTTTAAGAAGTGACTATAGTTTGTGAAAAACGTAACAATATTTCAAACCTCATAGGGTTAAATAAATTTATTCTATTAAAATAAAATAATCTTTTCCATTTATGTTTATATAAGTTTCATAGTATATGACTTGGGTGACCGAATTTAAATTAATAAATTTGTTTTAGAAATAATTTATTATATTTATAATTTGTATTGCCAGAATATGTCTTGAATATGTCAGATAAGATGTTAACTGCAAGCACTCAAATCACATATTGTTCTTTTTGTGTTTACCATTCTGTTATGGGGCTTTATCACAGAACATCTAATACTTCATTTTATTCTCTCTGTTTATCTACAAAGCACTACGGTAAAACACTAAAATATGATCACATTTATGGAAGGGAACTTAAATCATGATACATTGGTGATTTGTCTTTTGAATGCAGTAGGCCAAGTAAACTCTAAGTATGCTAAGTAAATGTGATTTAACAAGAAAAATGTAGCTCCAAGATATCTCCGCCTTAACTGGAAACTTTAAAAAAACTGTTTCACTTCTTTGCACCTTGAACATTTTATTACGCACGAAATCACAAATTAAACTGAACGAAAGGTTCTAAAAACGCTATTCTTTTGCTCACCTGACCGAACCGAAACCAATTTAGACCTTCTGCATGATGCTGCAGCTACCATGAAGGTTCTACGCGACTTACTCGTACTTTTGCAAAGGCGCAATAATACACACACACACACACACACACACATACACACACACACACACACACACACACACACACACACACACACACACACACACACACACACACACACACACACACACACACACACACACACACACACACACACACACACACACACACACACACACACACATACACACACACACACACACACACACACACACACACACACACATACACAAACACACACACACACAACACACACACACACACACACACACACACACACACACACACACACACACACACACACACACACACACACACACATACACAAACACACACACACACACACACACACACACACACACACACACACACACACACACATATATATATATATATATATATATATATATATGATGAAATGTTACTATCTGGAGTACATCCGTTCATTCTGCAGTCCATAAATTCGCAGTTCCGACGTTTCGCTAGAATCTCATCCAGCATTGACGAGGTCAACCCAACAACCGCTGAATGGTGAACCCATTGGCGGTTGTTGGGTTCACCTCGTCAATGCTGGATGAGATTCTAGCGAAACGTCGGAACTACGAATTTATGGACTGCAGAATGAACGGATGTACTCCAGATAGTAACATTTCGTCATATTTTTCCATCCGTGAAGGAATACGTATCAGCATATATATATATATATATATATATATATATATATATATATGGGATAAACGTATGTTGCATATTACAAATAATAATCAATGTTTGGAAATAAAAAGTTTGAAATTTTGATAATAAAGCTGACCGGAAAAATATATAGGAAGCTTACAAAGGGTGCAGAGTGCATAGTTATAGTAACTGTTAGTTTAATACTATAAATCAATCCAGGGTAGATATTTGCAAAATAAGATGTAGATTGTCTTATAAATTAACTAATTCTGTAAACAAGTGTAAAGGAAAGTTTGACATCTGGGGGAGTTGAATAACTCATAAGAATAGTGTGTATCGTCAAAGTAACGAGAAAAATTCAAACAGCGAAACGGATGGCAGAACGTTTCATTTGATCAAATATTTAAAAATTTAACCGAAAATAATAATATTGCCGAAAATAACATAAGGAGGGAAAAAATCCCGGTAATCAAAAGAAACGAAATCGAGTAAAAACGGAGACTTAGTTTCAAACTTAGGAGAGGCGGGGGCTAGTAAATTATGTAAGTTCGAAGGGACTGATTTCATTAGGGAGTTTTTCATGTAAGATGTTTAGTTAAAAGAATTATAAGTAAATAAAGAAGAATTGTACTATCTTTATATATCAATAATTAATTAAATAATTATGTAACTATTTTTTCAAGAGAAAGGGCTTGGAAAACATCCCAAAGATACCATTGTGCTAAATGATAGGCAAGTTAAGTGCTTCGTGTGAAATCCTAATGACAGCGTAGGAATCCAAGCAGACTCTAAACGTATGAGTACAACAAACTTTATTCAATTATTTTTTAGGTTAGAAGAATTATAAGTAAATAAAGAAGAATTGTACTATCTTTATATATCAATAATTAATTAAATAATTGTGTAACTATTTTTTCAAGAGAAAGGGCTTGGAAAACATCCCAAAGATACCATTGTGCTAAATGATAGGCAAGTTGAGTGCTTCGTGTGAAATCCTAATAACAGCGTAGGAATCCAAGCAGACTCTAAACTTATGAATACAACAAACTTTATTCAATTATTTTTTAGCCTAACAGAAAGATTTAGTAATAATAACATATTTTTAAAACATTTCATTATAGTTTTTTTTATATTACACCACTTACAATATATACAAATCCCAAATAGCGATTAATGTGTAAATAACAGTGACTTTAGACGTTATTTTAAGACGACAAAAGGCCTCAAAAGTCCATCTTTGTATTAGAATTATGTCACAAACTTAACTTTTTGGTTGTGTAGATTATAAATTGTCATTGTTAAGGTTGTAACTCAATTAATGTCAACTATAATAAATAGAACGTTATTAAATTAATACGATTGTTTTAACTATTTATTAACCTATAAGTGTAGGAATTACAGGTTTTTGAAATTTAAAATTTAAAATTATTTTAGTAATAAGTAAATATATATATATATATATATATATATATATATATATATATATATATACATATATATTTTTTTTCCAGGCGAAATACCTATTGAGGTTATCATCGTCTAACTAAAGTTAAGTTTTTTAAAATAAATATTACATAAATAAAACTAATCAAAATAAAACAAAATAAAATAAAATAATTGTTTAAAACTAATTGTAATTATCTAAAACTAAAGAACCTAAAATTATACAAAATTTAAATATTATTAAATATATTAAGGTGGCGTAAAAAAGCGAGGACACGTCGATAGCCGTGTCTTACCGACTTACTTTTTATAACCTTTGCCGTTGTTTATTTCTCTTCCTCAATTGCTAAGTCAGTAAGAAAGTAATGGTTTATCCATTGACTACGAACCTAATTTCATAGACCTGTGCCTCAAGGAATAAACCTCTCAGAGGAACCAACCCCTGAATTTTTGATAAAACCAATTAGCCTCCGATAAGCCCTGTTCAAGCTCCTTTTCGGGTAGTGGAATCTTTGAGAGACACTTGTGATTTAAAGACTATACCTGGATACCTAGTGAACTTATCTTATCTAGAATGAAAACACAGCTAATTGGAAAATATACATTTTTATTTATTTGTTCCAAGGTTCAAATTAATTATTATTGTTTTTATTTAATTTCACAGGATTTTCTTGACTAATTATTTTTTCAAAATTTCATACAACTTGCCATTTAACTAAACATTATTATCTCCTTCTGTTTTTAAATTTTCTTATTATCATTAATTTTACATATAATTTAAATTATCAAAGTTACCATAATTAATTTTGTATATAATTTTGATTAGTAGAGTTAAATTTAACATATTTTAAAATCTGATTCTTTTTCAAACACTTAATATTACTATGTAATGCCTTTAGGCTAGGCCTTGAACAATTAACTTCTTTGGAAGTTATTCATTAGAAATTCACTTAGAAAAAGCCATATAAGATATACATCTTTATACTTAATCCATACATTCCCACAGCGATGGGAATGGAAAGTCAATTTTGAATCTTTATTACCTAAATTTGGGTAACCTAAGAGAGTTGACTAATCAGTCCCTTAGGTTATTCCCATCTTATTTAATTTTGAAATTAAGTTAATATAATTTGAAGTAAAATGTTATTTAAAAAAGAATAATTAAATTGATTATATAACCTTGTACTGTAGAAATCTTTTTATCTTCATTAATGTTGTCATCTGTCGGTCCTGTTACAGCTTCAAGGGTCTTGGTAGGTAGGCGTCTCTCCATAATTTCGGTCAATCTTCTTATTTTCTTTAATTTTGCATTTTGGTGGTCGAAATTTTGTTCTGGGTATATATGAGCCCTTGCTCATATATATCTTCCTTCCCCTGATCACATCGTAGCACTTTTTACTCTGTTTTTAGCACATTTTTTCTTGTCCTGATCGCATGGTACAAAAACACGTCTGCTCGCTTTGAGAGCCTAATGCATTCTGATCTTGGATAGCGTCATTTTGTGAGGCCTCTTTCTCCAATTTCAAACTTCCCACGTCCCAGTATCCATTTTTCAACTTTTGACCAATCAGAAAGCCGTTGCCATGGCAATTGACTTTGTTTGTTCGGAAATTCTGAACTAAGATTAGTTTCCCTTTTTATAAAAGGCGTTTCTGTATTCTGATGTGTCCTTTGCATTTTTACCTTTTATTTAATAACATATTTGATTTATTTCTTCTCATTTAATTTAATTAACTTTTTAACATTCTTAATCCAAAGTTCGACTGTAGCGCTTTCGTTTCGTAGTGACAAGATTTATAATCAATGCCCTAAGCGGATTTTTCCGAAATCAAATATGACTTCTTCTATTATAACCTAATTTCTTAGGCTATTACACTTTAACATTTAATCTTTACTTTTACATAACTACTATTTTCCCTAGCTAGGCCTAATTTACTTTCCTCACATCTTAATTTACATTCTTTATTCCTGATTATTTTTAAGTACAATTATTTTAATAGCCGGCATCTAGGCCTAGTTTGTTATACTACACAATTACCGTCTTTTTTTTGTTTACATAATTTAGGCTATCCACTTTGAAGTGATAATTTTTCTTATTGCTTATAATTTATGTTTTTTAAGTCTAAAGTTATTTCTAATTTTCTTCATTTTTCTATTATTTACCCTAGTTTTAATATTATTATTATTATAATGTTTTAAAATTTTTATATATAAATTTAGTCAATTATTTAACCCGGTTAGGTTTGATTCTGGTATTCTGTACAATTACCCAGATTCTTTGCATCGGACATTCTGGCCGCTGCAAAATTCCCCCCTTTTTAAATATATGAAAATTTTGGTTCTTCTCTCCCTTGAAACAGATAAACATAATTAATAACATATTTGTGAAAAGTAACATTAACACTTATACTAGTTTATATTAAAATTTTCATATTCCTTTCATTAATCTACTATTCCTATTCATCTTCATAACTTAATTAATTTTACTAAAGTTCACAATTTACTCTCCTGTCCCTTTCACTCATATATATCATTGTCACATTAGTCACTTCACATGCTATTTACTCATTTATTACTCCTGTCCTTAGTCACATTCTTTTTTATTTAATCTTATTTCAAGTTTATATTAACTATACAATATTGTATATTGTAATCCTTATTTTACACATTCATTGTTGTTTAACACAACCTTTACTTTAATAAATTCAATGAATCCCGTTCATTTAACATATGGCTTTTTCTTTCACATTTAATACTGATTTTATATTATTTGTCCTATGTATTTGGATTATGTTACTGCTTTAATCTACTACTTAGATTTATTTTACATTTTTATTTTTATTACTTAACCGTTACTCCCTATGTCACTGATGGATCATTTTTTATTTACCTTGCCTTATTATCCTTTATTCTTTAAATATCTTTATGTCTTTGATGTCATAGATCTCCCTTATTTTCCCTGTTTCCAAGTTTGCTATTTCATAAGTTTTTGCCCCCAATCGTCTAGCCACTACATATGGACCCTGGTAAATTAATAGCATCTTCTCGGTTTCTTGACGGCTCAAGTTAGATCTATTTACCCTTGTTACCAGTACTTTGTCCCCACATTTCAATTCCGTCTGCTTCATCTTTCTATTTAATTTCTTTCTCCTTTTCCAATTTCTTAACTTTCCCTTATTCTCCTTAAATCTACCTTTTATTTTTCTGTTTTTGACTTGTAATGAAATGAAGGTTCTTCTCGTATTTGGATTGGCTCTCATTTTAATTGACTTTCGAACTCTTGAACTAGTAAATGGGTTTTTCTTTTTTCTTTCTTTAATTTCAATTTCTTTCCTTTGGGTTATCTCTCCAGAATCTAAAGTCTTAGTCATGGGCTTCCGAGCTACTTGTTGGTTATTCATTTTAACCTCGTTGTTCCCCCCTTTTAATTGTTTCGACGCGACGTTTATACTTTTATTTATATTTATTTTCTTATTTATTATTTTTCCACTCACATTATTTCCCCTTTTTGGCACTATTTCGGCCTTACCTTGTTTATATTTTGGTTTGCTCTTAATCTCAGCTGCAGCTCTTCTTTCCATGTCCTTTGTTTCTTTATCTCCTGTTTTGACTCCCTCAGGTCTTAAATTTATTTCCTTATTTATTATATTTTCATTTTTGTTTTTTAATTTTTTGTTTTTGTTTAATTTTTCCTCTGTTTCATTTTTTATTTTTCTTTGATATTCGTTCGTTATATTTAAGATTTCCCCTTTACTTGTTTCTTGTCCATTTCCTCCTTCATTCATTCGGCAGTGCCCCTGCTTCTCGCACTGTCGCATTAACCCCTCCTTTTTGCTTTGATGCCCTATTGTTGATGCATCTTCTTTTTCCTGGGTTATCTTGCATATTTTTCGGACTTCTTCATTTTCCTCTATCTTTTGTATTTTACTTTTAAAGTCCTGGTACACCATTTCCCCTTCTATTTCGAATGTCACAAAGCGTCATTAATGTTGTCATCTGTCGGTCCTGTTACAGCTTCAAGGGTCTTGGTAGGTAGGCGTCTCTCCATAATTTCGGTCAATCTTCTTATTTTCTTTAATTTTGCATTTTGGTGGTCGAAATTTTGTTCTGGGTATATATGAGCCCTTGCTCATATATATCTTCCTTCCCCTGATCACATCGTAGCACTTTTTACTCTGTTTTTAGCACATTTTTTCTTGTCCTGATCGCATGGTACAAAAACACGTCTGCTCGCTTTGAGAGCCTAATGCATTCTGATCTTGGATAGCGTCATTTTGTGAGGCCTCTTTCTCCAATTTCAAACTTCCCACGTCCCAGTATCCATTTTTCAACTTTTGACCAATCAGAAAGCCGTTGCCATGGCAATTGACTTTGTTTGTTCGGAAATTCTGAACTAAGATTAGTTTCCCTTTTTATAAAAGGCGTTTCTGTATTCTGATGTGTCCTTTGCATTTTTACCTTTTATTTAATAACATATTTGATTTATTTCTTCTCATTTAATTTAATTAACTTTTTAACATTCTTAATCCAAAGTTCGACTGTAGCGCTTTCGTTTCGTAGTGACAAGATTTATAATCAATGCCCTAAGCGGATTTTTCCGAAATCAAATATGACTTCTTCTATTATAACCTAATTTCTTAGGCTATTACACTTTAACATTTAATCTTTACTTTTACATAACTACTATTTTCCCTAGCTAGGCCTAATTTACTTTCCTCACATCTTAATTTACATTCTTTATTCCTGATTATTTTTAAGTACAATTATTTTAATAGCCGGCATCTAGGCCTAGTTTGTTATACTACACAATTACCGTCTTTTTTTTGTTTACATAATTTAGGCTATCCACTTTGAAGTGATAATTTTTCTTATTGCTTATAATTTATGTTTTTTAAGTCTAAAGTTATTTCTAATTTTCTTCATTTTTCTATTATTTACCCTAGTTTTAATATTATTATTATTATAATGTTTTAAAATTTTTATATATAAATTTAGTCAATTATTTAACCCGGTTAGGTTTGATTCTGGTATTCTGTACAATTACCCAGATTCTTTGCATCGGACATTCTGGCCGCTGCAAAATTCCCCCCTTTTTAAATATATGAAAATTTTGGTTCTTCTCTCCCTTGAAACAGATAAACATAATTAATAACATATTTGTGAAAAGTAACATTAACACTTATACTAGTTTATATTAAAATTTTCATATTCCTTTCATTAATCTACTATTCCTATTCATCTTCATAACTTAATTAATTTTATTAAAGTTCACAATTTACTCTCCTGTCCCTTTCACTCATATATATCATTGTCACATTAGTCACTTCACATGCTATTTACTCATTTATTACTCCTGTCCTTAGTCACATTCTTTTTTATTTAATCTTATTTCAAGTTTATATTAACTATACAATATTGTATATTGTAATCCTTATTTTACACATTCATTGTTGTTTAACACAACCTTTACTTTAATAAATTCAATGAATCCCGTTCATTTAACATATGGCTTTTTCTTTCACATTTAATACTGATTTTATATTATTTGTCCTATGTATTTGGATTATGTTACTGCTTTAATCTACTACTTAGATTTATTTTACATTTTTATTTTTATTACTTAACCGTTACTCCCTATGTCACTGATGGATCATTTTTTATTTACCTTGCCTTATTATCCTTTATTCTTTAAATATCTTTATGTCTTTGATGTCATAGATCTCCCTTATTTTCCCTGTTTCCAAGTTTGCTATTTCATAAGTTTTTGCCCCCAATCGTCTAGCCACTACATATGGACCCTGGTAAATTAATAGCATCTTCTCGGTTTCTTGACGGCTCAAGTTAGATCTATTTACCCTTGTTACCAGTACTTTGTCCCCACATTTCAATTCCGTCTGCTTCATCTTTCTATTTAATTTCTTTCTCCTTTTCCAATTTCTTAACTTTCCCTTATTCTCCTTAAATCTACCTTTTATTTTTCTGTTTTTGACTTGTAATGAAATGAAGGTTCTTCTCGTATTTGGATTGGCTCTCATTTTAATTGACTTTCGAACTCTTGAACTAGTAAATGGGTTTTTCTTTTTTCTTTCTTTAATTTCAATTTCTTTCCTTTGGGTTATCTCTCCAGAATCTAAAGTCTTAGTCATGGGCTTCCGAGCTACTTGTTGGTTATTCATTTTAACCTCGTTGTTCCCCCCTTTTAATTGTTTCGACGCGACGTTTATACTTTTATTTATATTTATTTTCTTATTTATTATTTTTCCACTCACATTATTTCCCCTTTTTGGCACTATTTCGGCCTTACCTTGTTTATATTTTGGTTTGCTCTTAATCTCAGCTGCAGCTCTTCTTTCCATGTCCTTTGTTTCTTTATCTCCTGTTTTGACTCCCTCAGGTCTTAAATTTATTTCCTTATTTATTATATTTTCATTTTTGTTTTTTAATTTTTTGTTTTTGTTTAATTTTTCCTCTGTTTCATTTTTTATTTTTCTTTGATATTCGTTCGTTATATTTAAGATTTCCCCTTTACTTGTTTCTTGTCCATTTCCTCCTTCATTCATTCGGCAGTGCCCCTGCTTCTCGCACTGTCGCATTAACCCCTCCTTTTTGCTTTGATGCCCTATTGTTGATGCATCTTCTTTTTCCTGGGTTATCTTGCATATTTTTCGGACTTCTTCATTTTCCTCTATCTTTTGTATTTTACTTTTAAAGTCCTGGTACACCATTTCCCCTTCTATTTCGAATGTCACAAAGCGTCATTAATGTTGTCATCTGTCGGTCCTGTTACAGCTTCAAGGGTCTTGGTAGGTAGGCGTCTCTCCATAATTTCGGTCAATCTTCTTATTTTCTTTAATTTTGCATTTTGGTGGTCGAAATTTTGTTCTGGGTATATATGAGCCCTTGCTCATATATATCTTCCTTCCCCTGATCACATCGTAGCACTTTTTACTCTGTTTTTAGCACATTTTTTCTTGTCCTGATCGCATGGTACAAAAACACGTCTGCTCGCTTTGAGAGCCTAATGCATTCTGATCTTGGATAGCGTCATTTTGTGAGGCCTCTTTCTCCAATTTCAAACTTCCCACGTCCCAGTATCCATTTTTCAACTTTTGACCAATCAGAAAGCCGTTGCCATGGCAATTGACTTTGTTTGTTCGGAAATTCTGAACTAAGATTAGTTTCCCTTTTTATAAAAGGCGTTTCTGTATTCTGATGTGTCCTTTGCATTTTTACCTTTTATTTAATAACATATTTGACTTTATTTCTTCTCATTTAATTTAATTAACTTTTTAACATTCTTAATCCAAAGTTCGACTGTAGCGCTTTCGTTTCGTAGTGACAAGATTTATAATCAATGCCCTAAGCGGATTTTTCCGAAATCAAATATGACTTCTTCTATTATAACCTAATTTCTTAGGCTATTACACTTTAACATTTAATCTTTACTTTTACATAACTACTATTTTCCCTAGCTAGGCCTAATTTACTTTCCTCACATCTTAATTTACATTCTTTATTCCTGATTATTTTTAAGTACAATTATTTTAATAGCCGGCATCTAGGCCTAGTTTGTTATACTACACAATTACCGTCTTTTTTTTGTTTACATAATTTAGGCTATCCACTTTGAAGTGATAATTTTTCTTATTGCTTATAATTTATGTTTTTTAAGTCTAAAGTTATTTCTAATTTTCTTCATTTTTCTATTATTTACCCTAGTTTTAATATTATTATTATTATAATGTTTTAAAATTTTTATATATAAATTTAGTCAATTATTTAACCCGGTTAGGTTTGATTCTGGTATTCTGTACAATTACCCAGATTCTTTGCATCGGACATTCTGGCCGCTGCACGTGACATCGTCCCTTAAAGCCACCTTTAAATTACCTCGAAGATTGAAACGAATATATAAATTGACCAACTTATCACAATCAAGCAGAATGTGCTTGATTGTGATGGTACTTTTACAAAACGGACAAAGTGGTGGATCGTCAAGTCTCATCAACCATCCATGCGTTAACAAAGAGTGGCCGATGCGAAGTCAGGTTATCACCACTTCCTCCCTACGATTCGAACGAACAGATGTCCTCCATGGTCGGACGGTATTTTTGATGTCCGTCAGATTGTTTCTATTTATATTTTGCCATTCTTCATTCCACACAGAGAATAGTGTAGTTTTAACTTTGCATACAAAATCTGATGCCATAACACGTTGTGTCGATGGCAACATACCTGTAGCTAATTTTGCAGCTTCATCTGCTTTAGAGTTTCCGAATATTCCACAGTGACCAGGCACCCAGAGAAATGACACCTCGACACCTCGTAATTGGAGCCTGTGTATAGAGCACAAGATGTCTCCAACTAAAGGGTTTTCAGTGTACATTTCCTGAATAGCCTGGAGATCACTTTTGGAATCACAACACACAAGATATTTAGATTTTGCAGACGGAATTGATCTTAAAGCTTGAAAAATTGCATAACGTTCTGCAGTAAAAACGCTACAGGCTGAGGGCAATCCGTAAGTGAAGGTTTGTCCTTCCATATAAAATGCACAACCTATCTCATTGTCTAGTTTTGAACCGTCTGTGAATATAGTCACAGTATGTTGGCGAGTTTGTTGAATCTGCAAAAACTCCTGACGATAAATAACGTCAGGAGTAGGGATGGGCCGATTCCTAAAATTTTCGATTCCGTTTCTAAAATTTTCCATTCGATTCTCGATTCTTTAGTCGATTCTCGATTCTTTCCAGTTATATTAGCTTACATGCTAGTTCTCTAATAATTAATTTAGTTAACATCTTGGTCATATGGCAAAACCTTTTAAAAGTTCTGTTTTAATGTAATAGGCTACACAAAACCTTCAACCTTGATTTATCAATAGGAATTTTTAAAAGCAAAAAACATATCAGATAAAAGTAATGACTTATTTTAAAGTAAAAATGTGAACTTTACTTATTTTATGATGTTTGAAAAATACCTAAGCCTATTTACATTGTCTTTCAAAACAAAACAAAAATTAAAAACAAACTAACAACATAAAAAGTAAAAAATTAATACAAATAGGGTAGTTTTTAATATTTAAAAGTCTGGCAGGTAATGTACATTTCTGTTAAAAAACACAAGCATTTGAGCACGTTGTGGTACAAACTAGTTTCATCGCTTGTCATATATAACTCCTGAAGTTGAGAAAGGTTTTTCAGAAAACACTGTCGCGAGTGGGCAGACAGGTATTTTATTGCCATTGCATTTAAATGAGGGTATTTGGCACTTTGTACTGCCCAATACTTCCCAACATCACAATCTGGACTGGCTAATGGTTCCCCCAGATAATTGTTTACTTCTTCTTCTACTGTCAATTACCCTGGGGTAACTTCTTCCTCAACATTCTGGATTAGTGGGGCATACCTTCTCCACATCTGGGGGGACCTTTTTTCTGCAGGTGTCTATAATAAGTGCAACTGATTCTGGCTTATTTTGTATTTATTTCTCAATCCCAGTTGATTTTTAACCGACTATCACTTGTAGGTCCTGTGTCTGAGGATAAAGTTTCTTCAAGTATAGATCTTTTTTGTTGATAAATTTGGGCAAATTGAATGTTGTTAAGTGCTTTTTCATATTTGATATATTATGTGGTTTTCCACCGTCAGTTTCTGTTAACCGTCATCAAATTGATGCGACGGCCAGTACCCTCAACCGAATACCGTCGGGTCTCTTAACGCTTTATGTTTATTAGTACTACTCAGCTGGTGTTGCTACTTTTGGAAAAATTAAGGCACAGTATTTAACAACAAGCTTCACACTACTTACAGATGTAATTACGATGGTTTTTGTTTGATAGATAAACGACGACGGGATTAAAAACATGATGTTATTCTAAGAGCTTTTTGTCCGTAGTTACGGGTCGACAAACATATTTGTTATAACGTATTGTAATGATTTTCACTACTGTTTTCAAAATTTCACAAAACCTTAAAAGTAAGTCGGAAATATTGACTAAACATTTAGTTGTAAAATAATCCTTAAAAACGGACTTTGTGAAAGTTAAGTACAAACATTGATACACTTAGATAAACTCATCCTTACTAGGAAGTAAATTATAACGTAAATTCCTTAACAAGTAAATTATTTGGTGTTAAAACGTTTACTTAATATGAATCTTGGATAGTATTTACTGGACCTTTAGCCTTAGGCTACTTATCAGAGAGAGAATATATTACACTTTAGTTCTATATTCAAAATATTTATAAACTCACAAATCAATCACATGTGACACGTTTACGTGTCTTAGTGATAGGCGCCAAAACACTTTTATCACCAGTCAGTTTATTATTTGGGTAACCGGGACATGAAACTGTGGTTTTGTTGTTTCTTGCTTACACAAAACACAAATAATATCAAAAGAGTGTTGAACAGATAATAAAATTTAATTAAATCAAAAACAATGTCGGGTCCATTGGTCCGATGGAGTTTATTTACGTTTCATTTACGGTAGAAAAAACAATGTTGGGTCAGTTGGACCGACACGTATTTTTATAAATATTATGATAAGAAACGTATATTCATACTTAGATATGATAGGGGACCAAAGTATAAGAACACATTATTTAAAAATGAGCTTAAAATATTTTGGCAATTCTCTATGAAAACGCCGATATTGTGGCCGGCAGCTAAAGTATTAAGGTGCAGTGACGCGTTCACTTTGTTTGTTAAACTACAGGAACTATTTCACCTGTAAGTTTATATTACTGTACATTATTTTGCTACATTTGTAGCTACTGTGCGGATCTTTTTATCATGTAATAAATAGTTTCATTTCTTATTACAATCGTGTTTATGTTCTTTTCGCTCCAAAATATATTACATTACTGTGAGAGTGATATCTGTCTATAATATAATTTATTGAGGTTAAGCTTCGGAGGAATAATACGCTGTTTCTGTTATCCGTCTATTCGCTCAACCATCATGGCCACGGTTAATCGAGTCTTTACTGTACTTTTTTTGTAATTTGTTCTGACATCTATAAATCAGTGGCAGTAAGACACGTTGGGGGGAGAGAGAGTATCGAACCCGCTCTAGTGAGAGAGAGAGAGAGAGAGAGAGAGAGAGTGAGAGACGAGCGATGTCAAACGACCAGAAATGGTTACGATCTTGATTGCTGTTGCTTCATAAATATTAATATTTTCGTTTACTTTTATTATTTAATTCATTCAAATCAAATAATACATTAATAAGACATAGTTGGTAATTAATTATTTTTCCAATAAATTACTCCACACACATATTTTAATAGTTAAAAAAATAGGAATCAGAATCGACACTTTTATGATGAAGAATCGAGTATCGACGATTCCTCGATACCACCTAGAATCGACGATTCCTGGAATCGAGAATCGGAATCGGCCCATACCTAGTCAGGAGTATTGTGTTTTAGGTACCTGGACAATGGGAAGTCACATTTTGGCTTTTGTATTATCCATGGAGGGATGTAGCATGATGTTCGTTCGAATATAGGTGGATGTTCTAAATTTAGATTGCTAAAAATGCGCAACGTTCTTATTCCGAAGGGAGCAGTTGAACGTTGACGCAAATTGTAACGATCCTCGAGGTAGTTATCAAAAACTGCTTTGAATGCCGGATGTTTATGTTTACTTCGAAGACCAGTGTAATATGAAATTTGTAGCATTTGACGTCGCATTGAGAGAGATGGTTCTCCAGCTTCAACTAGAAGGCTGGAGGTTGGGCTTGATCTGAAAGCACCAGTAGAAAGTCTAAGGCCAGCGTGATGTATTAAATCCAGGAGTTTCAGAACCGTAGGTCGAGCAGATGAATAGGCTATACAGTCGTAATCTATGCGCGATCTTACAACGGCGCGATAGAAACGGAGAATATAGATTCTGTCTGCTCCCCAATTTGTACCACTTAGAACTCTTAACATATCCAATATCTTGCTGCATCGGGTCCTCAAATCACGCACATGCAAGTCTTTTATCCAAAAAAAGACCCAAAAATCTCACATTATCCGCGGTTTGAAGCCGCGCACCATCAAGATAAAGAATAGGTTCCTGGTGTTGCCTGCGACGACTAAATGCTATACACTGGCTCTTCGAAGCCGAAAACTTGAAGCCCGTAGATTTGGTCCATTCTTGCAATGTATTAATGACTAATTGTAAGGGTCTTTCCGCTGTTGCCATACTTTTAGCAGCCATATATATACAAAAATCGTCTACAAACAGGGAACAATAGACCGGTGACTGTACGTTTGAAGTGACGCTGTTAATGGCAACAGCAAACAGCGTCACACTCAATACGCCACCCTGTGGTACAGCATTCTCTAGTTCGCAACGATCACAATATATGCCTCCTAGACGTACACGGAAAGTCCTGTTATTCAAATAATTTTGTATAAAAGCAAGAATGTTACCTTGTATACCCCATGATTTCAATACGTTTAAGATTCCTCTTCTCCATGCCATGTCATATGCCTTCTCAAGGTCAAAGAAAACAGCTACCAGTGTTTGTCGTAAGATGAAGGCATTCTGTATAGCTGACTCCAACAAAACCAATTGGTCAACTGATGAACGTCCTTGTCTGGAACCACACTGAACGTTATAAAGAAGTTTATTTGTTTCTAGATACCAGACTAGACGACGGTTGACCATCTTCTCCAGAAGCTTGCATAAGCAGCTGGTAAGAGAGATGGGTCTGTAACTACTGGGATTAGTTTTGTCCTTTCCTTGTTTTAGAAGAGGAACTATTGTCGCTTCTAACCATGCATAGGGAAAACCGTGCTCCTCAAATATACGGTTGTATATCCGAAGGAGAACTAGTTTTGCCGACGGTGGTAGATTTTTAATCATGGAGTATACAATATCATCCGGGCCTGGAGCTGAATCCTTCGTTGACGAGAGAGATGACTCTAGTTCGTCGATAGAGAAATGGATATTTAAACAAGAATCTCCAGACAATCCAACGGTGAAAGGTAAGGCTTCCTGTTTACGTTTATACACCTGGAAAGCGTCCTTGAATGCAGAAGATGAAGAATGTTTTGAAAACGATAACGCTAGCACATTGGCAATTTCCTCGGAGTCCGTGGTCAAAACACCATCCGAATGCCTTAATGAAATTAATGGCATCGGAACGGAAATGCCACAGACTGATCGTAATTTCTTCCATACTGTGGATGGAGCTGTAGTTCTTGTAATTGTGCCAATGTACTGCGACCATAATTCTCGTTTACTTTGCCTAAATATTCTTCGTGCTTTCGCACGAAAGATTTTATATTTTTCCAGGTTTTCACTCTTTGGATGTCTCTTGAACTGGTTCAGAGCTTTTCTCCGTTGACGAAGGATCACAGCGCACTCATCATTCCACCACGGAACAGGTGGTCGTCGTGGTTTGGATGAGGTTTTCGGAATTGCCTTTCCGGCGGCATTCAAAATGGTTTTTGTAAATTAATTTACAATGTCATCAATAGGAGCCAAGTAATCCACGTCCAGTGATTCTAGATCTTGTGAAAATTGTTCCCAGTTGGCTTTTTTCATTATCCAACGGGGATGTCGAACACAACAGGGTGAGGAGTCACACAAAGAGATCTCAATAGGAATGTGATCGCTATTGTAAAGATCAGGCAATGCCGACCATTTTAGCCTTGTAGCCAAAGCAGGACTGCATAATGACCAGTCTACAGCCGTCCATCCACCTGTTGACGCTGCTAAATGTGTCGGAGAACCGTCATTTAGCAGGTATATAAATCCAGTTCCGATCAAATGCTTTCGATCAGATTACCTCGCGGGTTGCATTCTGGTGAACCCCATGAAACACGGTGGGCATTGAAATCGCCCACTAATAAAAACGGAGTCGGTAACTGATTTATGAGGTCTACAAGATCTTTCTGTTGCAGGTTGTCACTTGGTGGAAGGTAGACACAACAGAGAGTTTGTACGGAACAGCTCTTTGAGTTGCCACTGCTTGTAAGGGAGTTATTAAGCTCACAGGAACGGCGTCGACACAGTTACGGGCTAGAATAGCTACGCCACCTCTAGCTCGATTTTCTGTAACGAAGTCCGATCTGTAAACTGAATACTCCCTTAGATAGAAATTGGGCGATTCATGGAGATGTGTCTCTTGAATGCAGATGTACATAGGAGACACATCTCTTACAATTATTTTGAGATCCTCAATGTGACTTCTAACACCGTTAATGTTCCACTGAATCACGGTTTGTTTAGGTGTGGACATTGTATTTTAGTGAAATGGATTCACCTGGCTCTCTCTGCCGTCATTGACAATTTGCTGGCCTGGAATGTTGGACATTCCAGGCAAAGAGTCATCAGAATCCATCACCACTATTCTAATGGTGGAATCTGAGGAATTTTTTGACTCAGAAGGGGAGTTAGAAATGGTCCTCTTTTGAGTCGATTGTAATTTTGCACCCAATTTCACAGGTGCAGTTTTGTTGTTATTTTTATTATTATTACTCATAGTTGGAGTAGGTTGTAACGTTATTATTAAATTTAAATTCTTTTAGTTTAAGCTTTAATTTTACGTTCTAGCTTACAGTTTAGGCGTAATAATAACCGTCTATCTGTAACGCCTTTGATGGTAGAACTCCGTTACATTGTAATACTTGAAAATACAAGATTAAATCATTTAAATTAGCAGAGTCTCATTAAATTAAATCTTAAGGCTTATTAACTTGAAATGCAAGAATTGTGTGCTGGTTAAATAATTACTCGATTAAATGCAATTAAAGCAAATTATACTCTTTTTATTCAGCAAACAAAAGGTAAGTTACAATCATGATACAAATTTCTTGACATTCAGTTACGGACATTTAATATTTAATTTATGAATTTTTAAGGATAACATTCTAACAAACAATTAATCAATCAATGGCTGTAAATGAATCTACACTCGAGTTTACTTGCCCTTTTTTTCTAATCAAATTTCATAATTCAAGGTGAACACAATTGCACCAAAGTGTGCGTAAATTACTGTTATGTAAATGAATTGAAACGTTCAAGGTTCTTTAGTTTGAGTTATGCGGTATAACGTTTTAAATTTTGAAATAAATCTTTAAAGTCTTAAATCGTTCACTTAGCTGCATTCGCATCTGGTAACCTCGCGTCCTCCTCGTGGAAAGTTTCAGGAAATGTCATCGGTAACTTCAGCGTCCCATCTTGTACTTGGTTGCGTACGCTGTCTTCTATCTCACGATTATAACATGTTTTAAAAAGGAGGTTTAAATTAAACTTTGAAAACAAAATAAAAGTTTTTCTTGCTCTCGGACACGTCCGTTGCCCTTTACATCTTGGCTAAAAGAGGCTTATATTGTATTTGCGAGCAACCTTCCTACCTACCGCGCATCCAGGGGGCGCATCCCGATTTTAATACACGTTTTAAAATTCTCCGTTAGATGTCACTAACAACCAGAGATCTCATTAAAATATTTCTCATACATTACAATTTTTTTTATACAGTTGTACATTATTACAAATTTTTGAATACATTCTCGTTTGTTTTCTGAACCTCGCCAATTTAATATGTAACATTATCTAAAGTGTGTTACATATTTTTCCCCCCTCTTGAAAAAAAAAATTGTGTCATTTCTTCCTTTTTTTTACTGAATGTTTTGATTTAATTTTATAATTTATTAATGACTTTTAATTTAGCAACCAAACTATTTTTTCTTTAAAAGAAACATATCATAAACCCTTTTATTATTACTTTCATTTCCATAATTATAACAAATGTGTTTAACTAAAAAAAATTTTCTTTTTATACGACATTAACATAATATAAACAATATTATTTCTTGGATTTACTGTCCTTTCCAAATAAAAATTAAACTTTTTAACAAACAAATCTATAATCATCTTTTCTTTTACATTCATAAAATATTTTGTATTGACACATACTATTATACCTTTACACAATGTTGTTTAGTTACTTCATTGCATTAAAACACTTTCACTTATTATTTCCATTTATCTTTGACATACATATATTATAATAAATTTAATTTAATTTAAAAGTCCTTTAATAAACATTTCTTATTTTAAATTAACTTTTAGGAACTTATCTTATAAATTCTCAAAATTATTTATTTTACAATATAAAATTTTAAAAACATTGCATTCTTTAAAATATTTTCTTTCAAAATTAAACTTTGGTAAACATTTTAATTCCATAAGCACACAATTTTATCTCTCTTCTAATTTCAAAATAACATTCTTCATTCTTAATAAATTTACTCCTTCAAAAATTACTCTGTTTCGAATTGCTCTTTGTTTGTCAACATTACCTTACATATGCCCTAGCTATATTATTCACAATCCAATCTCTAGGATTCGTGATTACCGCTTACTTCCTGTAAGCCAAAAATTTTCAACATTATCGACGCTATTTATCTACATATTCTCCTCTCCATTTCACAACTTTTAAGCATGTACCATTGCCTCATTACCTTTCGTTATCTCTACAATATTTCGTACATCTTATACCTCTTTTGGATTTCAAAACCCATACTTTGAAAATCCAATTACATTATCCTTAAATTAAAACCCATATTTTAATTTAAAAATCATATAGCTAGTATGTTGACACACAAAGGACTATCTGTATTCTATTACATCTTAAAACTTCTTTCAAATATTTCTGTAAACAAATTGAATTAATTTTTTTTGCTAAGCTCTTAGTATTTACAAATAAGAATTGAAATTAAACGGAACCTATGCTTGCACATTTATACACAATTTTGGTCAAGTATATAGTCTGTTGATTCCCCACAAGTCATGGAATCGGTGTAGTATTGTGTGTTTTGAGATTTTGTCCTAGTCTCTCTCTCATGTGGAATGGTATATAGCATGCCAACGTGCACTTTGACATACAATGTGAGTGTTGTCGTGGAGTATAAATTCTGTACAAAGGCACATTCGTATTTTCCTTGTTAATTTATTCCTCTTTTTAAAATAAGCTTGCATATTTCCAAATTTAAAATTTTAAAAAAATCTCAACTATTTTAGAAGATAAATTTCGCTTGAAATATTTTTATATGACTATTACACAACTTATACATTTAAATTTCAATACATTTAAAATTAACTCATAACTTTATTATTTTCTTTATTATACAATACTTTTAAGATCCTATCACTGTTAACTTCAATTATAATTTTCTTTTTTTTATTATATTTTAATTCCTCTTTCGACAAAAGGTCTATTATTAAAGCCATTTCGTTTAACAAAACTGCTTTCAGAAAACTAACGAGAATATATTCTTTATACAGAAAGTCAAGCAAACTCGAAATATTTAAACAAGCTTTACGCAAACATTGAACCTCAGGCTGGATACTTGTTTATACAAACCCCGGGCAATCAATTCTAACTTGCCTGACATCGGACTTGCAGCTGTGTAAACAATTGTACTCTACGACCGGCTTTCAATGCCATGCACAAACTTACAAAAATCTAAACTTTACTAGGCACATTACGATTCATATTTCAAACAACAAGAGTCTCTGACCTTGACTTAAATACAAGTAAAAACAGGTTAAAACTGGTTTCTCCCCTATCATCCAATACTGTTTACACAATCCACAAGCCACATTCTTTTACGTTCAATTTATACATTTTACAAAACTTACACTGATAAATGATTAATGAATAATAATTTTGTTTTTTACTTTTTTGAATATATTTAATTAAATCGGTCATTTGCAGCCATTTTTAATTTTCTTTCAGCCAGCCTACAATTTTACATTTCAAATTTTGCCCAAATAGCAGAGTCGCGCATTTTGTAACGTTATTATTAAATTTAAATTCTTTTAGTTTAAGCTTTAATTTTAAGTTCTAGCTTACAGTTTAGGCGTAATAATAACCGTCTATCTGTAACGCCTTTGATGGTAGAACTCCGTTACATTGTAATACTTGAAAATACAAGATTAAATCATTTAAATTAGCAGAGTCTCATTAAATTAAATCTTAAGGCTTATTAACTTGAAATGCAAGAATTGTGTGCTGGTTAAATAATTACTCGATTACATGCAATTAAAGCAAATTATACTCTTTTTATTCAGCAAACAAAAGGTAAGTTACAATCATGATACAAATTTCTTGACATTCAGTTACGGACATTTAATATTTAATTTATGAATTTTTAAGGATAACATTCTAACAAACAATTAATCAATCAATGGCTGTAAATGAATCTACACTCGAGTTTACTTGCCCTTTTTTTTCTAATCAAATTTCATAATTCAAGGTGAACACAATTGCACCAAAGTGTGCGTAAATTACTGTTATGTAAATGAATTGAAACGTTCAAGGTTCTTTAGTTTGAGTTATGCTGTATAACGTTTTAAATTTTGAAATAAATCTTTAAAGTCTTAAATCGTTCACTTAGCTGCATTCGCATCTGGTAACCTCGCGTCCTCCTCGTGGAAAGTTTCAGGAAATGTCATCGGTAACTTCAACGTCCCATCTTGTACTTGGTTGCGTACGCTGTCTTCTATCTCACGATTATAACATGTTTTAAAAAGGAGGTTTAAATTAAACTTTGAAAACAAAATAAAAGTTTTTCTTGCTCTCGGACACGTCCGTTGCCCTTTACATCTTGGCTAAAAGAGGCTTATATTGTATTTGCGAGCAACCTTTCTACCTACCGCGCATCCGGGGGGCGCATCCCGATTTTAATACACGTTTTAAAATTCTCCGTTAGATGTCACTAACAACCAGAGATCTCATTAAAATATTTCTCATACATTACAATTTTTTTTTTATACAGTTGTACATTATTACAAATTTTTGAATACATTCTCGTTTGTTTTCTGAACCTCGCCAATTTAATATGTAACATCATCTAAAGTGTGTTACAAGGTTTCGCACTTGTCTCTAATAGTGTCTTGCTTCTTCTAACTTTCCCAGAGGTATCTGGTAATGGAGATTTCTTCGCACATTCAACATTATTCTTTAAGTTGGAAACAGAATTTTTCTTCACCAATGCTAATAACTGGTTTACTTGATCAGTGAGGACTTCAATTTTCTTGTTTAGCTCAACGCAGTTGGAACATGACTTCTCAGTGGTGATAGCTGAGGCATAAGATTTAGTTTCAAGTCTAGGTTCAGATGACTTGAACTTCTTTTTCGCTTCGTGGAAAGATGTTTTGTCCTTTGCCATTATGCTGAGGATCGCTCTCTCCTCCTTGAACTTTGGGCAGTTAAAGGTGCGAGCAGGGTGGTCACCAGCACAGTTTGGGCATTTCGGAGCACTTGTGTAAACCTTCTCAGTATGGCCTTCAGATGCACACTGTCCGCATACCTCTGGCTTGGAGCAAGAAGAACTTACGTGTCCAAAACGTTGGCATTTAAAGCACCGGCGTGGATTGGGAACGTAGCGCCTAACAGAAAGCCGTTGATAGCCAGCATATAAATATTCCAGGATAGATGGTTTCCCGAATGTCAGGATAATTGACGTTGTTGGAACTCTCTGTCCGTTTTCCATCTTCATAATTCTACGACATCTGTTACACCTTCTGATGCCAGTTCTGATTTGATTTCGTCCTCACGGACATACAACAGATCCCTGCATGATATTACTCCCTTTGATTAGTTCAAGGTTTTGTGGGGAGCCACCGAAACCTTGACCTGATCAAAGAAGGAGGTCATTTTTAATAATAACTGTGACTGCTTCGAATTGCTTGTTTCTAACAGCAGTGTTCCGTTCCTTAACTTCCTTATGGAAGAGACAGGTCCTGCTGCGCATCCAGTTATAGCCTTTTGGATTACAAAAGGCGATACCTTTGAAAGATCTTTGCCAGATTCTGTGCAAGACACAATTAAGAACTTTGGTTACCCTAAATCTATTTCTTACCTTATCGTAATTACTTCCCTAGGCATTTTCGGAGAAACCTCACGACGCCTCTTTACATTCAATTGGTTGGACATTTGTTGGTTTTCCATAGTTTGTTTTTAAGCTAACCATCGTGTCAGGCGTTACGGGCGAGACTGTGAGAACGGGTACACCCATGGATCACTTTCGATCATTTCCAACCCCCGGATCTCTGGGGCCCATAGTTTCCTCCTTAGCTCGACTGGATGGGCATCAGTAGAGATCTCGTAATACTGTACACAGGCTCCGACACCTGTGCACCGCGGACACTCCCTGACCAAGGACCGAAGTGGCTAGCGGACCAGCAACCGCGCATACGTCTTTGGCAGAGCAAGCTCACAGCAGCGTCCCAGACCAGAGTTTGTCACGCTCTGAACTTTTCAGCACTCCCAACGCGAAACGGTTCTGACCAGTCAAAATTCCCTAAGAGAAGATGTAAGTGTTGAAATGTGTATAGATTGTGTTGGTGTGTGTATGTGTGTGTGTGTGTATGCTTTGTGAGTGGTGTAGTATTAGGCTAGTCACCTATAAGTGTAACTGTAGGAATTACAGGTTTTTGAAATTTAAAATTTAAAATTATTTTAGTAATAATAAGTAAATATATATATATATATATATATATATATATATATATATATATAATGAATAGTTACTATCTGGAGTACATCCGTTCATACTGCAGTCCATAAATTCGCAGTTCCGACGTTTCGCTAGAATCTCATCCAGCATTGACGAGGTGAACCCAACAACAGTAGAAGAAATGCTGGATGAGATTCTAGCGAAACGTCGGAACTGCGAATTTATGGACTGCAGAATCAACGGATGTACTCCAGATAGTAACTATTCATCATATTTTTCCATCCGTGAAGGAATACGTATCAGCATATATATATATATATATATATATATATATATATATATATATATATATTATAATAACTACTTTGCTATTAAATTGTAAATAAAAATAAATAATACAATTTTACTATTATATTTATATTACTGTAAAATCGTTATTGTCCTATTCTTTCATTATTTCTATTAGTTAATCGATTACGTGTCAATAACATGTTTCAGCTTTGGTCTAATATATTTCCATCTTTGTGTTAGAATAAAGTAATCTGTGTTCAACTATTCAACAAGAAAACCTTACTAAGAACTACCATGTAATTCCGTAAATTCCAACCACTTCTATCCTCTCCTAACCTTAAAAAGAACTACCACGCAGTTCCGCTGATTCCTTAGCAACCCAACAACAAGGAAACCTTACTAGGAACTACCATGTAGTTTCGTTAAAAACTAACCACTTCCATGCCCTCCTAAACCTTACAAAAAAGGAACACGCAGCGCTGCTGGTCCCCTAACACCCCATAAAAAATGAAACCTTACTAAAAACTACTATGTAATTCCGCTTAACACCAAACCTTTCTATCCCCTCCTAAACCTTACAAAGAACTACCACGCAGTTCCGCTGATTCCCTAGCACCCCCACAACAAGGAAACGTTACAAAGAACTACCACGCAGTTCCGCTGATTCCCTAGCACCCCTACAACAAGGAAACCTTACAAAGAACTACCACGCAGTTCCGCTTATTCCCTAGCACCCCAACAACAAGGAAACCTTACTAGGAACTACCATGTAGTTCCGTTAAATACTAACCACTTCCATACCCTCCTAGACCTTACAAAGAACTAACACGCAGCTTTGCTGATCCCCTAGCACACCAACAAAAAGGAAACCTTACTAAAACCTACTTTGTAATTCCGCTAAATACCAAACCTTTCTACCCACTCCTAAATCTTACAAACAACTACCACGCAGATCCGCTGATTCCCTAGCACACCCACCAACTTTAGTATCATTACTAAACATTCCCAAGCACACTCCAGCACTTCCAATCACTCCCACGCACTCCAATTGACTCACATTCACTCACTAAATACAGAGATGCTACATTCAGTTGAATTATTCGACCCTTTGCCTCTTCTAACCCCTCGAGTAGATTTTTATACATGTTACTGCAACTGAAAAGCGAGAGAAAATTATGACCTATCAACCGAGGTTGTTAACTATCTTTTATTAGAACGATTCTATTTGTAAATAATTTAGGCAGTAGGCATAAACTGATTTTGAATAGCTGAGATTCGGTTCCAAATACTATCTACTTATTCGTGAGATGTTAACATGTGCAGGGCTAGAGTTTGTGCTGAGAATTCCCTCAATACTAGGGGTTGGCAACCCGCGGACTGCGAAATGATTTTTTGCGGCCTGACCATTTGTGTTTTTTTGAATTGTTAGTGGTCCGAATAGCCTACGCTTGAGGCTTAGAATAGAAATAGGGTGCTCAATAGGTAGAACCATTACACTAGCCACAACAATAAATGCCTAATAATAAATTACAGGCGCAAGATAAGAGGAAAGTAGTGTCTTCAATGTGCACGGAGGGAAGTTCCTTCCTAAGACAATTATTTTATTTTAGTAGAATTTTGTTAATTTTCAAATAATGGGTTTTATTTTATTATTTTAGCCGTTCGATACGACGTTATGAGGAAGTAAGTAGCTTAGTGTACAAAAATTACTTTAAAATGTATTAATAGCTGTTATTTAAAATCTCCTTTTGTACTGTATAAAAATCAGTTTTACTACCGATCACAAATTAGGGAATATAATAGAATTCATGGTTATATTGTATTTGCTGCCTTTACAGCCATGGTCGATTGAAGATGAGACGCTCAAGTACAAAAAGATGGCTGCTGCTCTACACCATGAGAAAGAGAGAATCTCATGCATGTAAATACAATGAATACGCAGGTGACGGACATCGGAAACGCAACCATTACAGAAGTTACTCCGTAACTCGAAACGTCCGAAGATACTTAATAAGGCTTACCACGTGCTAATTTGACATTTGTAGGATCAAGTATGTATTAACGTTTTCTTTGTAGGGCAATGCCGTAAAACTTTATTGCACTACTGTCAGTCATTATTCTGAAAACGCAAACAAAATGAAGATACATTTTCACCCCTGTTTGTTATAACACTTTCCCGGAACTACGTACTGTCATCCCTTTGCACTCAATCAATCAGATACTTCACAGGAAATACGAGCCTATTCTCTTGTTTTTCTTTCAAACACCGATATTATTTCAACTACTGTAACAGAAAACTATACTCGGAAAGTTTTATATACTAAAAATTTAACTAACGTAGTTGAAACTAAATGAATATATATTCTTCGAAAACTAATTATTAAATAAATGACAAAAAATTACTAATTTCTGTTTTTATCTTTATAAACGTTCGTTACCATATACTTTAAAAATAACGTGAAACGTATCAAAGAAACGTATCAATAACGTGAAACGTATCAAAGGAAACGTATTGTCCTAAAACCTTTTCTGGTAATCATCTACTATATTTAAAAACGCCTGTGTCTAAAATTTCTTCTTAGCTTTTCGAACCGTCAACAAATTTTCCTTATTTAAAATTTTCACTTTTTTTCTGAATATGAACCGTTCTGAGTTCCTGCAACACTTGGACAAGACATTCCTCCCTATCCCGATAGATCCAATGCGTTTGCATCTCCCGGGCGTTACCCGCAGATTGGGTTTATGTTGTACTTTGTTTTAATATTTTAGAATTTGTGCAGTATTAGTTTAATTAAAACTAGAATAATTACATGATCCTGTACTCTATTATTGATTTAGAGGTGTTACAACCTTGTACGTTTATTAAAAATTATTCTATGTTGATTATAATATTGGTTTTTTATATTATAACATAATTTTAGGTTAATTAATGCAGAAGCATAAGTATAAAATATATAAAAGGAAAAAAATAATATATATATTGAAATAAGAAATAATTTCAAATAGAAATATGAATTTTGTGTTACAATACAAGTAAAGTATTTAAAATAGGTGCTAAAAGGGGCTTATTTGTGGGAACGAACTAGTAATAAATTTTACAAGTTTCTAGCGAGTTTTTGTTTAAGTCACAAAGTGGACAAGTGAGGGTGGTCTAACAAAACAACTGTGGTAGTTACAATTAAGTTGACTCTCATGATTTGGAACACGCTCAGAATGGTGCGAATTCAATGGAAATTGGATTTCTAACAGAAATGTTTAAATTCTCAACGGTTACTAGTAAATTTCTTATTGGTCGATATTTAAAAAAATGTAAAAAGATTGGTCATGAAAATTAGAAGTGGGGTGTTAGGATGAAATGAATAGAGATAGGAAAAACAGTCATACACAGGACCCGGCGAAGGGTGGATACATAAGTCTGAAATGGGAAAGTCTTAATTAGGTGAGTTTAACAATAAAAATATTGAAAAGAACCCCAATACCACAAATATAACCAAAAATAACAAATAAAACAAGTTACTTAAGATTAAACCCTTATGTACATTTTGATGACCATGTCATCATCATCAGAGGGTCATGTTACAAAATACAATCTAACACACAAGATGTTACAAATTAGAATGATCGTTCTAGTTTGTAACTTCTTGTGTGCTAGATTGTATTTTGTAACAAGACTCTCTGATGATGATGACATGGTCATCGATATGTACATAAGGGTTTAATCTTAAGTAACTTGTTTTATTTGTTATTTTTGTGGTATTGGGGTTCTTTTCAATATTTTTATTGTAATATATTGTACCACTTGATATTGTGTAGGTGAGTTTAAGTTTAAAGTAAAGTTAAAGGAGGGAGTTATAGGTTTTTCATTTAAATCAAGAAAATAATTCTTGTTAATTAATTGAAAGTACCTAAGGGTTAGTAAAAGGAAATTTGTATAAAAAGGGTGATCCGCGAATAAAAGGGAAATTGTTGTGATTAAAGTTAAAGTGAAATTTTTTGTTAATCAAGGTATTGTGTTTTTCAAAGAAAATTTGAACAGGGTCAGTGTAGTGAGAAAGGGTTCATCTGAAGGACTTTGGAACGAACTTGAGTATTGCACTTTCTGTTTTTATAATATAATAGGGGAGACCGGGGCAAGATGAAGAGCGGGGCAAGATGAAGAATGTTTATTATTTTTCAGTTTTCAAGTAGGTGGCACCGTCAACTAGACACTACTGTCTCTCCTATCGGTCATTCGGTAAATAATAGTATAGAGACGCTGAAATCGGCATTTTTGAGTTAGTTGTGAAGCTTTGATGGTTTATCGGCGCCACGCTATAACTTTTATGCACGTGTAAATAAGCTCTGTTAAAGATATAGGTAAGGTATTTCGTTTATCTATAATATGTATCAGTAGCATAGTTTAAATACTACCTATTACCATAAATAAATGTCATTTAATCACATTTCTTCATGCCAGTGAAAACGAATATTTTTAAACCGGCAGTCCGGGGCAAGATGAAGGGGGCAAGATGGCGAGCTCGTCATCTTGCCCCGTGTTTCGGAACTTATTAAACTAACTATGATTATGATGCTGAAGATGTTGTGTTGGCTTAATTAAGTATTAGTTAACTATAAACATCATATAATATATAATTATAGTATATATATATATATCCCCTATATATATAATTATATTTAAGATATGGCTAGACACTATGAGAAGAAATTCTCAAGAGGAGAATAAAGCAAAGAATGTATTGTCTCTGCTCTAGAAAATGTTAAAGAAGGATGTTATGAACTGCTTGGCTGCTGCAAATGAGTTTAACGTATCTGAAGCTACACTGTAGGGCATTGTACACTGTAGGGACCTTTTCAAAGCACTTTTACTTTCACGTGAAACCAAGCAAAGACTCTCCTGCGCTGTTGATTATTGACAATCACAAAACTAACATAATTTTGGAGGCTATCCGATATTGCAGAGAGAAAAATATCGTCACGGTTAGGTTGCCGCCCCACACATCACATCACCTCGAGCCTCTAATGCGTTAAAAAATTACTATAGCCAAGCATGCGACAACTTTATGGTCACTCATCCAGGACAACTTATCAAAGACAAAAATATTGATGAGCTTTTGAGCCCCGCTTACTTCAAAGCAGCTACAGTTGGAAATGCCGTTAACGGGTTTAAAGGATGTGGAATCGAGCCTCATAATCCCCTTGTGTTTAGGGAACATAACTTTGCTGCTGTAAAAACTACTGACCATGATGTTGATAGCGATGAAATTGAGAATAAAAGTGCTAAACCTCAATCCTTGGTAGTAGAAAACCAACATATAAACCCTCCAGAAAAACCAGAACCTATGGTAAATGCCGATTCCTATGTACCAAAGAAACATGTTAGTGTTTTAGATTTCAAACCATTATCTAAAGCAAAGCCATGTGAAAAAAAGAAAAAGCAAAAAACTAAGCTTAAGCAATCTTCAAGCACACCTATCAAAGAAATGTTAGAACAGAAGGAAGAACAGAAACGTTTTAAACATAAGAGAAAAGAAGCTCGTGTAGCTAAAAAGGGAGTAAAAAAACTCAAACTAAGTTCCTGTAGGCCTAAGTCTATAAACCCCAAGACAAACAGTCCAGTTGCATCAACTTCAAAAATTGGTTTTATAAGATGTCCTGCTTGTGAAGAGAATTATTGTAACCCTCCAACAGAACAATGGATCCAGTGCTGTAAATGCCAAGAGTGGTGGCATGAGCAATGTTCCAGTTATGAAAATGGCATTTTTATTTGTGACTATGGTTTGCTTCACAACTGAACACTTTAACATTACCTTACAATGCATTACGCTTAGTTTGATACTTTGTAAGATGTGAAAACACAATTATCATTTGTTAAACCATGTAACATATTCAAACGATAAAATATGTTAAACCTTTTTCAGTGTTGTCATCTTGCCCCAAGGCCAAAGTCATCTTGCCCCAGTACTGGGGCAAGATGACAATTTGTTAAGGTTATGAAAAATATAAAATTCTCCTTTATTTTTTTATTTAAAAAATTAAATGTTAATCAATTTAATACCACAAAGGATTGCTCTTACAGTTGACGTTCAATTATTTTTACTATCCTTAAAAATAAATGAGTAATTAACAAAAACTGTTAATATAGTCATCTTGCCCCGGTCTCCCCTACATCTTCTAAATATCTGGTGAATACGTTATGATTAAAATTTCTTTATAAAGTTTTCTTTATTGTAATAAGATTAACAATAAGCAGTTTTCTAAAGCAGTAACCTAACACGCCCTGAGGATAAATATTATAAAAAGTAAGAGTCTCAAAACAAAGCTGAAATAAAATAATATCAAATTTCATGTAATGCAAATATGTAAATTTAAATATTGTAGTAAGGTAAAACATTGCTGTATTTATGTCACTAGTTAATGAAATTTGGTAAAGTAAAGTTGTTAAGGAATTTTCAATTACTTTATATTACCTGAAGTAATATTGGCGCCCAAAACCCTAGATTTTAGTGTTAAATAAATAGCATAAATGCTCAGGTTGAGTTAGTAGAATTGTTGCTGAGTAATAGTGTTGTATGTTATAATTTAGTTCCACAACGTGGGCAGTTAATTAAAAGGTAACTTAGCAAACCAAAATTATCACACACAAAAATCTTTGATGTTAAAAAAAAAATAAAAACTATTTCATTTTTCGTAAAAATATATTATAATATTATATATATATATATATATATATATATATATATATATATATATTATATATTATATACATTATATTATAATCTTATATATTATATATATATATATATATATATATATATATTATAAATAATATATGTATATTATATATATACATATATATTTGTAAGCTATTGGTAATAATTTTATTTAGTTCTAAATATTTACAATTATTATTTTAATCGTTTTTAGTGCTACAATACAATTTTAAGACCATTGTCTCAATTTTAATTAACAATCATATTCCAACACTTTTTAAATATATGCTTGTATGTTATTGTCATAAACTCTTATCATTTCAAAATATTTATAAATATTTTAATTAATCTTTATTTTTATTGAAAGTATTTGCAAGACCATAATATCTATTCTAATAATTTGATAGATTCCAAAAGTTTATATGTATATATATATATATATATATATATATATATATATATATATATAAATATATATATGTGTGTGTGTGTGTGTGTGTGTGTGTGTGTGTGTGTGTGTGTGTGTGTGTGTGTTTGTGTGCGTGTGTGTGTGTGTATGTGTATGTTCTTACAGACCTTACCTCTGTCTGCCTTATTTTCGACAACCTCCGCAAGCTCTCCTGCAAATTCCTCAACTCACCTCGATGATCTTTCCTTGTCCGCTAGAAATTATTGGTTTATCCCTTGACTCCGAACCCTGGTTCGAGACCTGTATCTCAAGGAATAAACCTCTCAGGGGACGGAACCCCTGAATTTGTTACAAAAACATGTAGCCTACTATAAATAGCCTTTAAAGCTCCTATTGGGGTAGTGGAATCTTTGAGAGACACTTTTGATTTAATGGCTAAATTGGATACCCAGTGAATTTATTTTATCTTAAATGAAAAACAAAGCTAATTGGAAAATATAATTTTTTTATTTTACATTTGAATTTATTAATAACTATCAGGTTTCAGATTAATAGTGCACAATATGTCTCCTCATTAAATCTTTAATATTATTATTAACAAACATATACATATAGATTTACCCTACTCTTTTCTAATAATGTCAAAAGTTCATAATATATTCTAAGATTTAACCAATTCAAATTAATATAATTAGTTTTGCATATAATTTAATTTTGTTTATCCAAATTATATTTCATATATCTCAGAGTCTTGTTAATATTAAAACATTTAAACGTTAATCTATCTACTTAAAAAAGGCTATGCATTTAATACAAACTTCAGTTATTTACACTCGTTTTAATAATTATCTGCTATGTTAATAAATGATTTATATTAGCTAATCAAGAATAAAGCCATATCTGATCTTTCATGTAAACTTAAAACGTTACTGTCCATTTGAGACAAACGGTTGAATGGAAAGTCAATTTAGAATATTTATAAGTTAATTTATGTAACCTAAAAGAGGTTTATCTCCCTTAGGCTATTCAATTTTTATTTAATTTTTACTTGAAAATATTATATTTTGAAATAAAGATTTATTAAAAACAAAAATAGATTGTTCATATAAACTTGAACTGCAAAAAGGTTAAGTATATTCCAAAACTGGTTGGTTCTTGGGCATTTCCATTTTTTTCTTGAAGTTATAATGTCTTCACACTGCATGGCGACTGTGAAATTCTCTAAAACTGGCGATTAGGCATTGTATTGGTCAACATGATGTTAATAAAATATTTGGACATAGATATGTTAAACAAGTTATTAAGAAACTGCCCAAATATCTGTACACTCCCGTGTCACATCGAAGGCCTATTTCCTGCTGTATTACAACATTTTTGCAGTTTGACGTCGCCCGACCGTAAAACACGACAGCTCGTTAAGGCTATTGAGACTCCACTCCTCCCGCGTTACCTTGACAAGGTACACTTCTTTGTACCAAAACCAAACGTAATACTTCCATCATGGATTGTCCACCAATTGGAACTCCGTTATTATGGTAATCGTCTTGTTGATATATAATCTCAACTCCATTCTGCTTGCATTTACTAAACTTATTCCTTCTAGATTTTTATGAAAGACTTTTCTTTGAGGCAATGTCTTAATTCAATTCGAAACTTTCGTTTTAATAACTAATTTGTCTATATTTCTTACAATTAGCTACATTTATTCAATTATCTGTTGCTTTTTATACATAAAATTACGATGGCAGCGCTGTTTCATCAGTGTGGCGTTTCTTATAAACAATCTCTCTCCACGTTTTTTAACCGAGTCAAATACAATTTAATTCTATGCTATACAATTTTTGGTTATTATTAATTAAGTACATTTTAATAAAAACAATTTTCCCTAGATTTGCCTAAGTTATTTTTCTTACTAATTCTAACCAATTCTTCTTAATTAGTCACTTTGGCATGGTTCCACAAACTATACTTTTACCGTTCAACTTACACTGGTCGATTAGGTTTTAGCCTATTTATGATTATGTTTATTTATATTATATTTAAACACACAGAGTTTGTGTAATTAGTGCTCAGTAAATCTATTTATTTTTCTTTTCAATATATTTATAATTTTTTATGTCATTGATTTAAAATAATTTAATATTAGGCACTTTGACCTGGTTACACATTCTATATTATTACCATATTTCATGAATTGGTCATTTTAGCCGTTGCAGTGTGTGTGTGTGTGTGTGTGTGTGTGTGTGTGTGTGTGTGTGTGTGTGTAACAGGATGGAGTTTCTTTACTCAATGCAATGAATCTTTAAGGATGTTTGCAAAACATTAAGCCCTGGTTTTGAAAGAAATCAAGGTGAAACAAGTTTAAAACATCAAGGTGAGATCCAAGCATGATGTTTAAAACATTTATCAACACGTTGAATTTAATTCACTGATACTTACTATACTAAATGGCGAACTTGTGAATAAAGATATTAACTAAGTAATAACGAAGACTATGTATATGCAATACTTTATTTTTTCTTAAGCGTTTCGATGACAATGTCACCATCGTCAGAGAGTGAAACCACAGAAATTCGACTCTACAAATTTCATAAACAATAACTTTTTAGGACGTTTTATTGTAAATGTTTGGACCTTGTCTTTGAAAGCCCCATGGAAAATAAGTATCTTAAAGCTGTTGTTCATTATTACTTATTGATAAGGTAAAGATTACAGTAACACGTACATACGATACATACAAAATAAATGATTCCTAGGAATCTTCTAACTTGAAGACGATCTACAGCGCTGTAATAACGTCAGACGTTCTGATGATGTAACTGATAGTATTTCCTGCAAACGTATAAACCTGTTGCAAAAATATCTTTAAAACAATTCTTAGTTGTGAAACTCTCGTCTTACTATCTCACACTGTATGTAGAACAATTTTAAATTTGTTAATAATAGAAAAAATGTATAATTTATATTCACATTCGGAAAAGCTTGTCTCTCTTTTAAATACAGATATTGTAACTTTTCTATTTAATCACATGCGGTATAGCTCTATTTGCACACATGGCAATGGAGTGCAATCATGATAGAATCTCGCACAATGCTGCAAGATTAAGTGATTGTGTTTCTGACAGAACATAAATTGAAGAGAAATGGCGGCGTATTTCCGGTATTCTTCGGATGCCAGTTTTATTCAATCCATATCCCACATAAAACAATTACATATTAGTACAATACAAGATACGCTTCAGTCTAATATTCTTATACCTACATTAATTGCATAAATTAATTTGTTATAGTAAAATTATATATTTATAATTTATTTAGAGGTCGTACTTAAACGTGTGTGCTTTTAATTTTAAGATTATCATGTTTAGGATTCTCATGATTAGTATCAATATTTTATAGTGAAAGCTATAACGTAATTATTTATAGCAACTATTTAAATTAACCGTTTATAGTAAAATTTACAGACACCGTCTTTAGTAACATCTTACACTAAATTTTCCCTTTATAGTAAACTTTTGTAGTAGCCATTTGCTGGCCTAGTAGGCATTTATAGTAAACTATTATAATCACCAATAGTGATATATTTATCAGTTACAATAAACATTCGTTTAAACCATTTATAGTAAATCTTTATGGTTAACATTTATAGTAAACTTGTATTGTAACCATTTGTAGCAACCATTTATAGTGTAAGTTTGTAGTGGCAGTATATAGTACTTATCCATTCATAGTAACCGTTTGTAGTAGCCGTTATAATAAATTATTTAGTGATCGGGTATAGTAAACATGTATTGTAACCACCCGAATGACGGTTTTAGTAGTCATTTACTGAGAGAATTTCTAGTAATCAACAATTTAAAGTAACGGCTTGAAGTAACCGTTTATAGAAACTGAATAGTATATCAGTCATTATTGTTACCATTTATGATAAATAATATAATATTATAATTATTAAACTAAAAGCCTCTTTATAGCTTCTATCTTGTTTCCCATAAATAAAAGAAACGAATAATGAGTGTATTATTAATAAGAAATACAATTATTTTAAAATCCCTCAAGTGGGTTATATACACAAAAACATAAAACGTTATGTCATTATTTTAAAATGAAATATACTTTAAATAATACCTAAGAGAACATACTATATTTATAGAAATAAGTTATTATTAAGATAAACAATACACATTTTATAATTTATATAATAATAAAATTGAGAATAAAGAATAAAACGGTAGTTATAGGGTTAATATTAATGTCTGGTAAGATCATTAAAAAAATATTTACTAACTTCACCATTAAAAAGAGTAATTAATTAATTACGAGTTTGGTCATTTTTTTTAAAATTACAACGTTTAATCGACAGTCGTTTGTTTGATTTTGTTACAGAAATAAATTGATTTTGTTTAATTTTACAGATGTTTATAAAACGTCAATAGCATCATATTTGTAATAAATTCGAAATAATTGAAATGTTATATTGAAGTTAATAGAGACAATACATGAGTATTTGTGTAAGGTCTTGTTAATTCTTAAAGCCGTACAGCGAGTTGTTGCAAATCGAGAGACAGAAAAAGAAAAAAACAAGAAAATTGGAACCTTTGCAAAATTTACGCCGCCAGGCAGTTTAATTAAAATGAAATTTAGAGGCTTATTTGTGTCTTGTTTTGAACTGTGGCTTATTTTCCAAAGGTAAGATACACTCTCTGACTCAAAAAACACTGTAAACAAAAGGATATTTTAATTGTGTGGGTACTTGCTAGACAAGGGTAATGTTGGTCATTTAACAAATGTTTCATCAGATATAATTGAGTCATAGTGGAAACGGGGTGGATTGGTAGAACCACTAAAATAAACCAAATGGCTTGGAATTTTATTTGAGATTAATAATAAATTAACCACTAAACTGAGTGAAATATAATAGTAATGTTAGGTCTATGGTTATCCCAGCTAATAAAATCCTAAATATTGCCGTGTACAGTTGTAAATGATAGTCACATTTACAGAAAAATTATTTTCATGACTGTCCAAATAGTTGTATTATCGATTTTATTATTGTAATGCCATATTTATTTTCCAGTATATTGCTCGTACGTTTTTAATATATTATTTAAATCTATTTTTTTAACTATTAGGCATTTCATTCTGGCCTAATTTATAAGGCAGATAAAAGAAAAGGTAAACGGACTGTAAGCCACCGGCCGTTTATGATCCTCTGTCAAGAAGCAGAGACAGGAGAGTGTGCCAGCCGCAGCCCCCTTGAGACGGGATGGAGTAGAGGAAGGGGTTACGAGTATGGTTAGGTTAAAAACAATGAATATGATTTTATTTTATCACTATAATTTTTGAGTCTTTTAATCTACTTGGGTCTTTTCAAGATTATTTTCTGGAAAAGTTTAATGAAAATAATTAAATTAAGCCTAAACGTTTTCAACAAGGAATAAAAAGGTTTCCCTACTGAATGAGCCACTGTGACATTCTGTAGTAATGGAGGCAAAGTAGTGTCAAAGACCGACCCATCGAACGAGTTAGAAGAGTGAGTCGGTTTTTCAACAACCTCTTAGACTCTAGAATACGCGTTGGAGTGGAAAGATGCCTCGGGCTCTTTATCTCACTCCCCTCATTCTCGGAGAGTGATGAGGAGAGAGGGGACTGGCTGGCACTCAGTTCACCTAAACTATACACACGCTCACAAACTGTCTAGTTCACTTTTGAATCTAATATGCTACATATGAACTCAATATTGATAACACAAGGTATTCATATATTTATTAACCCAGTAATGGATTTAAATTTTTATCTATTTTAGCCTTCTCACTATACTATCACCGTCCTGGTTCTGGCAAGTGAAAACATGTCTATAAAATCTATAGTTATAACTGGGCAAATTTCTTGATTATATCATTAACACATTGCACATATATAAAATATAGTTCAAATTACCTGTAGAATATTAAATTAATTAGAGCTTAGCTAGTGATAATAATTCATAACGGTAAAAACTAAAAAAGCTTACTCTATATCTCACTACACATTAGTTTATTAAGACATACAAACTAGTTTCGATGACGATGTAGCCTTCATTAGTGCTTGGTTGTTAAAACCCAAGCGTTGAGGGATTAGTAGTAACTAAGAACTGATGAAGGTGACATCGTCGTCGAAACTATACCCCAGCCAGGAACTGTTCGGACGATGAAGAGGCTGGGACATTTCGGCTAGTACATCCCATTATTGACGCATCGCCGATTACTCCACTTAAAATCCTAATCTAATAAATAGGAACTATATGGGAAAAACGTTGGTACGGTTTTCTTATTTATTACTAAAAAACAATTGAAGGTTTGTCTCAAGTTAATCGGCTGACTTTAAGTGTGATTATCGGCTTCGCTTCGGTAATTTAAATTTGTAATACTCTTCTGTTACAACACTTCAAGACGACCGATTAACATGAGACAAATGCACAATTGTTTATTTTAAAATAATTAAATAGGACATTTTGTCTTAAATTATGCGTATTATTAGATTAACTCTATTAAATGGAATAATCGGCGATCCGCCACTAATTTGATGTACTCGCCGGGGCGTCCCCGCCTATTCATCGGCAGAGCAGTTCCTGATCCCAAAGCTACCTGGCCCACCTCACCTTACGCTGAGACGTTTTAATTTTTACCGTTGTTACCTGTAAACTATATGAATTGTTTAAAACTGCCTTCACTAAACTCTATAAATATTTATTTTTGTAACACAAAATAGCACTGAGTAATGGACTAACTAAACTCAGGCCTATTTTGTTTCGTGTTTAATGAACTTAGCTCTTGAGTCTAGACCACACTTGGCTTAGCGAGACTTAGCTATTGTCATCATAAACGAATATGAGAAGGTCAAACAATGCCTGGGCAAAGCTGTCAAGGTAAGGGAACAATGTCCACGTTTCAAGTATTCAATTACCTGGAGTTCTAATAGCAGGGCTCACTTCTGTAACTAGAAATTGGTTGTTTTCAGTAAATTAAATAAGATTTACTAATAATTAAAAACATATTATTAGAATATAACATTAATAAAAATGTTACATTCTGTATTTATTAACTTTTTAATTTGGAACCACTGAATAATCATTTAAAAACCTGACGACTGACATGATTCGATTATTATACGATATTAAACTGCAACGTACTTGATATTATTACATTCTTGTTTAATTAAATATCTATTTAAAACACATATTCATTGCTAATGATTTTTCTTTATTAACAATATGGGGTTAAAAGGAAATAAAAACGATACAGGGTAAAGGGCGGATAAATTTGATTGAAAAACCCTATCAACACACTCTGAAATAACGCATTTGTAATACAGAGAGTACTAAAAATTAATTATTTCAATACTTGACTTTTAAATTAATACTCCCAGTCTCGATTGTGAGTGATTTATTGAATATTTTCCCAATTACAATATACCAATTAAATTTTCCAATTACAATTATAAATACACTTCACAGGTTCTATTCATTCTGCTAATTGTTTTTTTATTAGTTAATTATTTTTTACTAATATCAAACTACTGAAAGTTCTGGCACGATTTTAAACCATTACTTCTACTTCCTCTTTCTGCGAACATTTCACCTAACGGTATTGTTTTTTTGTTTGGTAGCCTAGCAGTTTTTATGATTAGGCCTAATATTGTTTACGATTTAAACGACCATCCTTATTTTCATATAGCATTCTGATTTTACTCTGGAAGTTTACAAAGAAACATTTACCCGTATAATATGCCTTTAAAATTCATTCTGAAAATTTCACAGTTTCTGAAAACAGTGCGTACAGTTGCTAGGAAAATGGATAAAAAGAAATGTCACAGAATAAACAAGCTAGAACAGAAAAAACTGACGTGAGACACAATGGGCACGATGACCGCTGGAAGATGCCGCAAATCCAAGGGATAACAGGATGTAATTTTGCCAACGGCGAATAAGCGAAAACCACGAATTCAAACCGTGAATAAAGAGGGCCTCATGTATAAAAAAAATCAATAATTAAAAATACGAGTAATATACTATGATCATAATAGAATATGACAATCGTACTTTTAATAACGAAATGCAAATCAGGTAAATTTTAATTAATAGACTAATAAATAAATCACAAAAGTAAAACTTATATCAAAGCGTATTTTGAAAGTTGTTTAAACACTATTTATATTAGATTTTGTATAAGATTTAATTTTAAAATGGATTTAATTTTATATCAAGAAGACACGGGTGCTAAGGTTAAGCACAGATCACTGAGTTTGAGACAGAGCTTAATAAAGTCTCTTCCTTGAAGGCAAGTGTTCAACTTGTCCTTTGTAAACAAATTAAGTAGACAAACCCAGTTTAAATCCGTTGCCTGAAGTTTCCTTATAGACAAAACTATTTGCAAATCTTAAATGTTGGTTATACCGTTACCCCTCATTGAAATTAATATCATATCTTACTACGTCAACCCTCCCTATTTGTGACTATCACTCATATATTTTTAAATTTTTACCTTAAATTAATTAGAGATTTTAAGTTTAATTTCTATTAAATTAATGTTGTGGGACACAACTATTTTATAAATTGATATACAAAGTTTTATATAATGACGCAGGCCACGGTTAGGTCTAGTGCGATTGTGGATATGATGAAATAGTGGAACCAACCAGTAGAGCACAATGTAGCTTAGCAAACTATTTAGAAGTCAAGAAATACCCCTTCGTATTCATTACTCCTATGCAGCCCGTTTGATTCACCTTTACGTCAAGTAAATCAAAGCGAAATGCACGTTCGAAATGGCTGTAATCATCGACTTGAACCCGCAACTACGGGTTTTAAACTAATAATCATTAAATTTAATGTGAATAGAAATGGAACATCAAAAAATATCAGAGAAAACTCTTATGATACCGAAATTGAATTTTAGATTTAAGCTGCCCCTACGCTTAACATAGGAATCCAGTATTAAGCAAACTTTTAAGGTCATCCTTTACATAACTTTACAAAAATGCCGTTGGCCATTTATATTCGATCTTATAAACATTAATATTAAATCACGTTTATTTATTTTGTACATACTGTAATATTTTACAAAACCATATGAACAATACGTAAACTGATTTTATTTAATCACCAAAATAATAAACTTAGTTATTCTTGAATTTTTTTTATAAATAGCCTATTATTATTAAAAAAAAAGGATTTTTATGTAATTATAAATGCAATCCATCCCACAAAACTGGGATTCTACATATCTATAACTTAAAGTCTATTAGAATTTATAAAGAATGATAGGAATACTCTCATCGAATTTAGTAACTATATGATTGCGTCTCAAAATATACGAGTCTCAGAAAATCTGAATTCCGGAGACTCCCTGCATTCTAACAGGCACCTGGTAGACGAATCTCAGATTATCCGCGGCGTACTCTGGCCAAGGACTAAACTGAAGAAATTAAAAAATCCAGAAGGGTTCATTGTTAGCACCAGCTGAGATTGCGTGCCCCTTGGTAAATGATACCTCGGTGAGGTAGCCCCGCTGCAAGTCTCGCACAGACATACCCAACAAGGGGTCTGGATGTTAGAACTAACAAGTAATCGGTAAGAGTAACCAACGTATTTGGTTGTCACCCTAGTTCTTTGTTATGTTTATCCTGTGTTTTGAAACAATTAACTTAATTAGTTGGTTATACACATCCCTCTTTCCTAACTGACGGTAATAAATTATATTTCATACATAAATCTAATTTATCGGTAAATGATTTACCGTTTTCAATATTAGGTGAAACACAAAACATGTCCCTCATAACTTAAATCCAAGCAAATTGAAATAAATAACTCATTCACGGTCGTTGTGAGTATGAGTGAAACATTATACTTAAGAATCATATTTCATGGTTTTATACTCTGGTTTTATTGTTTTTAGGCAGTTAATGTGGTAAATGAGTGGAACCGATGCTGATGAATATTGCGTAGTTTTACGCCACACATCACATATTCCTCTCTTGATGATATTGCATTTTGTGTAAAACTATTAACGCAACAAACAGAATGTTGGAGTAGCTTCTGCCATATAACATATTCACCACTTCACAATTTTGTGGCCCAAAGAGTAAAGTTCCATTTTGACTGCAATGAAACAACGAACGTTATGCTGCACCTATAATTAGAAGTTTTTCATAAAATCAGCCTTTGACTGATTCAATGTATGCCTACTACTTTAACAGAAATATACGTAGAAAAAGCTTATGACAAAATATGATATTCTGATAACTTATGATTCAAAATCTTGATAATAAAATGTGTTTGTAAACAATTGAAAACTTTGTTTAAACTATCTTTCATTCTACAATTTATATTTGTATATATTTTGTAAAATATTTGTTAAACAATGTTGCTGTGTACACTAGTCGAATTAAAATTTGAAAGGTATTTGTGTGTCGACATTGTAGGGATAACGGCTGAGCACAGAATTGCTATTTCATTAGTATAATTCATCTGTCATGTTAATGACAATGTCTACCTCAATAGTAGGGCGATGAAAAGCTTAGTAACCGCTCTCTGACCATTACACGGAGAAAATTACAATCCCTGTTGCCTTGGAAACAGAAACTTTCTCATTAAACTAAGCCGTGCCCAATAACTTTAACCACGCCTTGTAAATATTAAAATAAAAACAAACTTTACCTTCATTAAGTTAGATAATTGAATTAAGATCGGGTTAAATAAACTCAGAAAAAGTTTAAGTTTTTTTTAACTAACTGAATATATGAAGAGAACTGTTTACCTTATTTTAACTAACGTAGTTAAAATTTGAAATAATATTTTAATAATGACAACATAATGTCTTGAAACGTGCTGTCCTTTTTCATTGAGATTTGGACATATTGGGATGCATTTACATGATATTCCGTGACAGTTAAATGCATTTGTGACGGTTAATCTCTAGTTGAAAATTCTGTAGCGATTTTTGTTTGTTATTTTTGTATTCCTTGAATTCTTTACAAGGCATTTAGTATGGAAGTGAATTAAATCCAGGGAGAGAGAGAGAGAGAGAGATTGATATTCGTCTAGCAAAGCCGAGGCACAGTCTACAGCTATGTAATTGCTGTTAATCTGTAAGAGTTTAGTAAACAGCTTCTACAGTTTGCTTCTACAATTTCTGCGATTCTCCTTCTCCGATGGGTCAAAAGTGAGATTTTCAGTAACCTGAGTCAGAGTCACTTTAAACGAAATTAATTTGCCCTTCGACCAACACATACTATCATGGTAAAAACAATATATTACAAAACTTTAGACTAATCGATTACTAAACTGAAGGAGGAGAAATCTATCTGATAAATTAAAAAAATCAAATGGTATAAATGTTTTACAATACCACTTACTAATATTTTTATAATATCTTATAATATTTCAAAAGTAGAAGTTTTAATAATGATTTATCTTCAGGGTGATTCTTTACTTAACTGGTGACATTTTGTTAATTCGAAATCAAATGATGCAGTTATCTATATGGATTATAATAATTCTATAAAATATAAAATTTCTACCATTATTGACCGACAGAAATGCCTATTATAGGTTTTTTACTCTACTAGACAAACGCCATCAATGTGTAATTTCACTGGGCGCGTTTGGGAACTGTTTCTCCTAGTAAGTTTTAAAACACTCACTTTATAAATGTTTTTGGAAATCGTAATATTACTGTCAATTTACACGTTTCGTAAATGCTATGGACAAGATTATTTGGGAGACTGGCCTCCAGAGAGAATGGTTTATTTGAAGATTTTAATTGAGGTTTTATATAATCTATTTAATGTAGTTAATATAAAACTTTTATTAGATGTCCAAAAATTTAAAGAACAAAAACATTTAACGAATTTCATTGAAACGGTTCTCAAAAAGGGTTACACTCGAATTGAACTTTTTAATTAAGGGAATACAAATATATAACCTACTAATATCATTATATAGAATTACATATTGTGGTATTTATAGGAATGAGAATTAACATATTTAATCATTGTAAAACATATTGAATAATATCATTTAAATAAATAATGTAATTTAACCAGACTTAAAACAGTTATTATATAGCTTGAACCATAGCATTATATTAGCTGTTGTATGAAACCATATCTTGTCACTTAACCTTCTTTGAATACTGTGAAATATCTATTTTTTAGGGTGTCTCGTGAATGTAAGGGCGAGCCATTCGATCTGCCACTAGAAATAGTCATTTCGAAAAGCTCTTTGTTTTAATGAATCCGTCATCTTGCTAAGGGCTAAAAAAGTATTTGGTAGATAAGTATGCCATGTGCAGTCCTCGTTGTGCTCCCATAGCTAGCACATCAAGTCATTATCTGATGAATCTGCAGCGTAAAGTGATCACTGAGAATTTGTTACTATTAGTTTATTACCTACAGTAAATAGCACAACTAAGTTTAGATATAATAGTTCATAGACTTTTATAATTGTAAAATCAATTTTTAAATACCTAAAGAAATATTAAAACACACACCAACAGACACACACTCTCTCTCTCTGTCTCTCTCTTTCTCTCTCAAACACACACACACTTTTTCTCTCACACACACATACATATATACCTATATATATGTATGAGGTTTATTTAAGTGTTTCCAATTCAGACAATGAACTGACAGACAGATTGATGAGGGGCAAACTCATAAGCCGTTAGTTACAAAAGTAATTTTTTTTCGACAAAAAACTGTAATTTCCAAAATAAATGACGTGGAATGATGGACAAAGAAATTAAGAGAAAAAGTGGAACACAAGCCGGGTTTGGCTAAAATTTCAAACAGAAAGATGGATGGTAAAGGTGTTAGAAGATAGAGAACTGATTTAATGGGGAAGCGAAATATATATAATTGATATTGTTCCTGTAACAAAGAAACAAATATTTTGTAAACAAAATCTTTGCTGCTATATTAAATCTCATTACTAACTCACATTTTTTTTTATAGAACCCAACATAAATTTCCATTCGCTTATTAAAAATGTTTATGTATACAAGCGAAGAAAATGTATTGCTTGTTTGGGACAATTTTAAATAAAGAGAAATTTTACTCTGCCGTGTACAAAAGAAAGGGGTTCTGACCAACAGATCTCCAAGATATAGGCAGATACACAGAACTCAGGGAATCTGACATTGAAGGGCAGAATGATAAACATATGGTCTTGTAGGCATATAGTCTGCCCAAAAATATTATAATTAAAAAGTAGGTTTGTTTTTTATTATATAACATTTCGCTTGTTTAGTAATTTAAAAGAAAACAATTAAGAGTTTATAAATTTAACTTTTATCAATATTGCAGATTTATAAAATCTATTCGCCCGTAAATGACATATTTCCAAACATCTAAAGACTAACGTAACCCACATTTCTCTACCACCTAAACTTACCCTAGACATCAACCAGACACGAAATCATAGGCAATAATATTCCTATTGAATTATTTGGTTTCAACCCCCGCACCCCAATGCGATGAATCATTTCAGGAACCTAGCATGAAATTTATAACCAGGCACAGGACGTGAAATTCATAAAAATTAATTATTTATTATTCTACATCCAACGAATGATGAAATGTGTTCTATAAATCACATAAAACATTATTTTCGTAATTTTAATTCTATTCTGTTGTGTCTTATGAATGTGATTATAACTGTGGAGCTTTGAAGTGTTCGCTTAGCTCTCCTTGATTGTTATGCCAATAATACTTCCATCGAACACCCGACTTATGGAATCCTGGTTTAAACTTTTGATAAATAGCTTAATGTCTATAGCTTAAATATAACATTATTTACAGTTTAAAACCCTGATTATTTAATAAAAATATCTACCAAATGTAATTAACATTACATAGATAATTACATTTCTACATGGAAGTTGAGATCAAACTGTTCAAATTGTATGCGGAACCACAAGATAGGCTAAACAAACCATAAGCTGCAGGCATGACGTGTCTCATGCACTTCTGTGCCACTTATTATGGATTACGATTTGTAAGTCGATTGGCTTAAGCCAACAGGGTATATAGTTTAGTTGTTTGCAACGTTGCGATCAGTCAGAACAAATTTTATTGCTCAGCCACAATTGTTTTATTACATGCTGGTGACACATGTTTTAAGGACCATCAGGACCAAAATTCTGTCTATTTAGCCTTTATGTTTACATAGGAAATTTTAAAGTTATTTATTATTGTCGGTGCTATATGTCTTTAATAATTTTTTTTTAAATTTCTACTTCATTTAATTATATTATAAATAAGAAAATAATACATTTAGTAATAACTAAATAACATGTAATATATTAAATATTACGAAAAATAATAAACATTTTAATTAAAAACTTTCTATTCACATAATTATATTACAACTTGTGCCTACAACTTATGCCTACCACTCGTGCCTGCAACGTGTGCCTACAACTTGTCCCTACAACTCGTGCCTACACGCATCAGTTACACTCTTATCCTGGTCGTTTAAAGCACCCCGCAGAAGCATAGACTTCGGCGGGAAAGAATTTCTACCGCGCTAAAAAATTTAAAGAATATACTTGTGCCCCTAGTTTTTGAAGATTCAGATATTTTGAGGATGAGCAAATGGTAGCTCTATAAGGGATACCATAATGTTACTAACCAAGGATATATAAGCTAATAGGTCGGTTAATACTAATTTGTCGATTGACAATAACTGGTGTATTGAATGTTTCTTAAAACATTTAGTGATTGTTACTGGGGCTATCGGCTACGCTTATCTTGAAACCAGGGAATTAAAAATAATAAATGTAACATTGCCTAAATAAATTTAAAGAAGTAATTCTATAGAGTAATTTATAATATAGTCATTTATATAAACTAGCATTTTAGAGATCTTTTATAAAGCGAAGATTGTGGAAATTTCTGTTACATGTTAGATCAGGTTACGTATTATGTTAACGGATTATTTGTAACCGAAAACTAAATGCTCTTCTGTAAAAACACCTTGCAGTTTTTATTCCAACTACATAAGTATAACTTTATATTATTCATTCATTCACTAGAGCTGCATACATTGTATTTATTACAGTACAAGGTGAAGGATCTATCATCAAGGAGACTTATGATAACACTAATTAGGGTCCGAGCAGTGATGTATAATTCTTTAACAAAATAATATGATTCAATATTTTGTCTACCCCAGGGATTCCAAAACGTTAGGTACCAATCCCCTTCTTCTTGATATCAAAGCCTCCCACGACCCCCCTCTTTACAGTATAAATAAATTATACGAGCACATTAAAATTAAACATATATATATATATATATATATAACAATTTATTTATTTACACATACCTTTTTAAAAAACGTGATGTAACCTTTTAAGTTTTATTCGTCGAGATAAATTTTAACTGATAAGAGGAAAATCTGTTAGTGAGATGAATGAAGATGCTTATTTGAGGTCGTATTTTAGTAAGGGCACAATACAAGTCATTAGCAACACCAAGTTTTATCCTTAGTTTTGTTTTTATTTCAAAAAGTGCTAAAAAAAATTTTATCACACAAGTAGGTGCTTGAAAAGAACAAGTATAATCTAAGAGCTGCCTGTGATACACTTCTAAGTGTTTCCAAAATGGCGATGGTGTCACATTGATCAGCAAAACATTCGTTCCGCGACACTTTTGTAGTATTATTCTTTTCAAGCTATCATGATAATATAATTTAAAATGTACAAAATTTCCACAATCTTTACTTATATTTCTTCTATAAATGCACACATTTTAATTACGTTTTCTAAACATTTTGTTTAATAAAGTTACCTATGTAAATAAAATCTGCGGTAATAATTTAGTTTTTATTTTGATAAATTATATACATAAAATTTTAACTAAATGAGAATTTATCTTACTATTTTCAAACTGGCCTCACTTCCCTACGAATTGCTTTCAAGGAGGGCGCAGTTTGGGAATCTATGGTCTACCAATTCACTTTTCACAAAATGAATTTTGGTCCTACACCTACCTCACCTTAACCTAAATCAACCAAGGGGTCAGATACGGTCTAAGTTAACAATGAACACATCTGAAAGTAGTTGTCAAGCACTGATGAAGGTAACATCGTCGTCAAAACGTGTCTGTTTGTTTTAATAAACTAGTGTGTAGTGAGATTTATAGTAATTTTTTAAATGTTAGTAATAATATATGTTTAATCTTTTTTAGTGAAAAACTTTCACTTTTATATTAAGTGAAAATGTAATCAGATATAACTTTACATATATACAATTTTTTATTCAAATACAACCGCCTTATCACTTGAGAAATCTTATAATCATTTTTAAATTATAAAGGTTCTGACAAATTTTCAATTTCTAAAGAGAGAGACTTTCTAAGGGTTTATTTAAACTTTGGCGTTTGTATCACAACGAAATCTTGTCACCAATTACGCCTCTCTCGCACCGGTAAATGTGCAGGGAACAAATGTCTTTGTTATCTGAACTCTTCAGTTAATTCATATATCATGTTCAACATTTAATCTGTGTTTTTATCACATCTAACTCTAAGTATCTGTTCTTCTCCTTTGTTACTGGATTCAGGCTAAAATTTATTCAAATTTTACTATATAAAACATATTTTGAAGCATATTTCTTTTAAAAACTGATTAGTAGATAGGATCGACTAATTAACGAATGTGGACGTTTTGATCATCTGTGCACATATACACAATCAAAAGAGACCAAAAATGATATTAAGGTGGCAAGGGTAAAGGAGTAATTAAAGCATTGAAGAAGAAAGACAGATAGAAGAAGAATGGAAGTAAGCAGAGAATAGCAGCTAATTGGAGTAATGAAAAAAGGAGAGAGTTGGTGTAAGTAGTGGGAAGGAAAGAGTTGAATGTCCAACTTTAAATCGACTCTACACATGTTTACTGATTTCTCAACAAAAGGCAGAAAGAAAGACAGACATTTCTAAAGAATGAAAGAAGAGATGAAAGCTTGAAAGAGGAAAATATATATAATAGGGGAGTAGTGAAGAGAGGGGAAGCTAGAACGTTATGTACAAACTCAAGCAATAAGTTTTACTTGAACTCTAATAAAACGAAATAAATGACAATAATGATTGATTTAAGATCTGTTTGAATGACCCATTTTAATTACAGATACCATCAGGAAAATACCTGGCTTTGCAAAAGCGTACGTGGTTGTGATATCCAATAAAAATGCTTATTTAAGCTACTGCCATTTATAAGAATATAGCACATATTTGAATAAATTCCTTTCATCCGAATTGAGTTGGAGAAAAATGTCTGACAACATTTTTGACTGAACGTAATGCCCAGTTATAATTTGTGGTTCAGTTCTAGTGTATAGACAACACGAAAGTTAGATACAATTTAATGTAATAAGTATTACAATTGGGGACAAATGATTTTTTATCATGAAACATACAAATGTCACAAACTAAGCATCAGATTTTTATATGATTATTTACATTTTTAGATCTTGTTACGGAATGTACTTAGTTTAATAAATAATAAAATAAGATATAATTTAAATGTTGTAAGAGGAACAATAAACTTTAAAGTTATCCGTAAAACTGTTATAACTATATAAATATAAACAACTATTCATAACTCTAAAACCTAAAAGCTAGTGTTTCAAAATTTCTCTCTCGCCCTTCCCCCTCCCAATATATCTCTCTCTTCCTGTCTCTTGATTCGTTTTCAAAAATTAGTTACACATACTTAGAGACTAGTCACTCAATAGTAACGAAGGATAAAACAACTTCCTACCTACAGACACACACACACACACACACACACACACACACACACACACACACACACACACACACACACACACACACACACACACACACACACACACACACACACACACACACACACACTACACACACACACACACACACACACACACACACATTCACACACACACACACACACATTCACACACACATTCACACACACACACACATTCACACACACACACACACACACACACACACACACACACACACACACACACACACACACACACACACACACACACACACATACACACACACACACACACACACACACACACACACACACACACACATACACACACACACACACAAACACACACACACACACACACAATGCAACGAATCCCCTCCATTACCAAAGCTACCTTCGCTTAACTACCTAAATACTGTTTAAAATGCACTTAAGCTCATGCAATGACACGCCTACTGTAACTAATATTCTGAGGGCTATATAGTCATTTTGTCAGTAATTTTGACAGCTGAAAAGTTATATGTTAGCATGAATAATCATAACATACATAAGATCTTACCATTTGCCATTCTTAGCAGATGATCGTGGTTGGGTCGTGCAAATTATGATCCTGCCTAATTCTATCTGTTTTATAGGCTCCTGTGTTACATTTATTCAGCATCTGCCAGTGGAACGTGTTCCTGAACTTTGATTTAAAATCCAACTATCTTTCAGTATCTCAAATATTTTAAATTAATTTACTCTCATGAGGAAACTCTCTTGTTATAACATTATTCTTTCATTCTATTGCATTTATTATTTTATGAATTCAACTACTCTTGATATATAACTTTGCAACCATTAATTTAATAGTCGGAAAAATCTTTCAAGTTTTTATTTATTTATCAACAGAGGATAATATAAAATAAATTATAAATATTTTGCATAATAATAATTTAAATGGATATATATATATATATTTGTGTCGGTAAGGTAGGAAACCACACAGTACAGTCCTCGTTCTGCTCTAGCATTTGATTACTAGCCTAACTGAAAACATTATACAATACATATATCGTCTCTTTCGTAATCGCGTATCTTCCTTTGCAGTAGCAGAGCAACATATTTAAATATCTTGTCTACATCAAACTATTACAGTATTATCATTTAGTTGATTAGAGTTCTTTTCACTTCAAACACGACAATGATGTTTTCTGAAGTGTTGGGTTTTGACCCTGCACTGCAGCCCAGTCCAGCCTAGCGATCTCAAGGTCAGAGACACGGTTAAACCTCGCGCTCTGTACATACTGAATTTAATACAAATAGTTAATAAAAAATGAAGGTAACTAAGCCATAATGTTCTTGAAGGTGGTTTATATATTATGTTCTTGTATAAAAATTAAATTTAATAAAAAGTAATACAGATATAATCTACCTGATTTGATTATATAAATATGTTTAGTACACAATGGGAACAAACAAGCAGTAAGCGTCAATAAAAACAAGTATATTCGTATGGAAGAATAACACACAAGTGTTCGTGCTTGTAGCTTTGTCTTATGAATAAGAAATAAAATTTACAAAGAACAACAAATATTTAAACTCAATTTTTTTTTAAACAGTGAACGATCATGAACAAAAATATGAAGAATATACTTTTAGAAACACACATACACAAATACACACACACACACACACACACACACACACACACACACACACACACACTGATTTAAACCTGATACAAAATTATACAATGATGTCATAAGAGATAAACCTATTACTTTTTAAAAGGAAATGGTAATGTCTAATGTTTAATAAAACAGAATTTCTTGCAGAATTTCTTGCAGGCGCGTATCCAGCGACTTGCTTTGGGGGGGGGGCGATCGATGCATTCTATATATATATATATATATATATGTGTGTGTGTGTGTGTGTGTGTGTAATATGTATGTGTGTGTGTGTGTGTGTGCGCGAGCGCGCGTGCGTGTATGTAAAAACCTAGAACAGAAACAGTTCTTTCTTCGCTAAGGTAACGTGATAAAGATTCGTAGCAAATTAGACTTTTTAATAAATAATTATTCCAGTTTCTATAACACTTATGACTAGAGAATGTTATTATTTTTATAATAAGCTATTATTATTTTTATAATAAGCTATTATTATAAAAATTGTTTATTAATTAATATAAGTAGTTATTCTTCCAACACCAACAATTCCGGAGTCAACTGCGAATATTACGCTTGCGAAATTACGTATTGAAAATCATGTTTTTTTTTTTTTTTTACCGGGGTCTGAGCCCCCAAAACCCGCCCAACCTTCGTGGCAGCCAACCTCTAGCGAGCTACCTCCGTCTCACATGGGCATGCGGTTAGTAGGTATCCCTACCGCGAATGAAGGAAACGGGATTGATTGCCCATGTACCAAGCTCATAAGCTCTTTCCATGGAGAATCAGGAGATAGTGAAATGAAACAGTACGGTAAGTGTCGCGCTAAGAGCGGGATGAAAAAACTTGGCAAGAAAGAAACCCTGCCAGGAAAAATCCCGCGACAGATCATGCAGGAACCCTGGGGGCTTGGATCACCTTATGCTAAGGAATAAGGAGAGGTATTACCTTGCAAATACCTTGTTAGTGAGTCTATGGCAGGAATGGCATGCACCTCTTCTTCTGCTGCCTACTCGAAACTGAAAAGGCATGCAATCAAATTATTACTTCTGTTGGGGCTAAGTTGCGGCCCTGGAGATGTGCCCCTGCGTCACCTGGAACATAACTGTGAAGCAGAATTTATTAGTATGTATATTTTATTTTGGTGGTATGGTGTGAGCGAGGCGGTCAGTAAGGACAGCGGCCGTCTGTGTGTGTCGTGGGTGGGGTCATATCTACCCAGTGAGGAAATGAGTGTTGATGTTGTATGAGGCTGTTTGTAGAACTTTGTTGCTAAGTGTCGGAGGTGTTGTTTGATGAAAGGCACTATTAAGTCAGTGTGAAGCAGTGTTAATCTTGTACATCTAGGTGCCTTCGTGATTATTCGCAATGCCTTGTTTTAGAATAACTGTAGTCTGCGTGTGCGTGTGTTACCTGCAAGGCCCCAGGCGGGTGATGCGTTAGTCAGTATGCTGCGCAACATAGATACGTATATAGTAATGGCCGCCCGTAGTGAAAGTGGGCTTGTTCTGTTAAGCATAGGATATAGTTGTGTTAATCTAATTATTGCTTTTTTCAACGTGTTGGTAATGTGAGGGTCCCAAGTCAGGCCTCTGTCGAGTATGACTCCCAGATATTTGACCTGGTTCCCCCAGTGAATGTCCTCGCCTAATAGTTTTAGAGGTGTGTTGAGTTGGTGTGTCCTACGTTTGGAGAGAAGCAAAGCCTGGCACTTGGCCACGTTCACCTTAACTCTCCAGTAGCTCAGCTATGATTCTAGTACTGTAAGGTGGTCCTGTAAATATAAGTGTATTAGATGTGGTTTCCATGACTGAGCGGAAAACGCGGTGTCATCTGCAAATATGGCCATTTGTGTGTTGAGTGTTGTCGGTATGTCGTTGATGTAGATGTTGAACAATACGGGCCCAATAATTGAGCCCTGAAGGACTCCGGCCCGTATAGTCCGTAGTGTAGATTGAGCTTGATCTACATCAACCCTAAACTTGCGGTTGGACAGGTATGAGCTAACTAGGTGTATGAGCCCGTCTGGAAAGCCATAGTGACGAAGTTTCGCTAAGAGCCCGTTGTGCCAGACCCGGTCGAAAGCCTTTTCAATGTCCAGGAAGACTACCCCAGTCGAGCAGTAATTGTTGAAACCCTTGGTTGCATGCTCCACCACTCTCATCAGCTGATGCGTAGACGAGTGTTTTGTCCTGAAGCCAAATTGCTCTGGCCTCAGTATGTTGTGTGTGTGGATATGCTTGTTGATACGTTTGAGCAAAATTTTTTCAAATACCTTGCCCATCGTATTCAACAAGCTTATCGGTCTATATGAATCAGGTTTGTTGTGGTCTTTTCCCGGTTTGGGGAAGACCAAGATCTTCGCCTCCTTCCAAGCCTCCGGGAAGTGTTGTGTCCGGAGTATAGCATTATAGATGTTTGACAGATAAATGATCGCTTTCTCCGTGAGGTTTTTTAGCGTTGTGTTGGTGATGGTGTCTGGTCCAGGAGCTTTCCCGGAGTTTGTTTGTGAGATTGCCCACTTTATCTCTGTGATTGTAGTGTCAGTGTTTGGCTCTAATGTAGGGCAGTAGGCAAACTGTGCTGTTTCTAAATCTACTTTAGCTATAACGGCTGCATCAGCTGGTTGGTGGTTTGGTTGGAACGTGCTCTCAAGCGTGTCAGCAAACAAGTTAACTTTGTCGACCGTGTCGCCCACCTGCCCATTCGGGCCGATGAGTGGGGGATAGCGCAGCGGTTCTCGCGTGAAGTGTTTGACCATCGGCCAGATGGGTGTGTCTGTTGTGTTTAAGGTCGCCAATTCCGCTTGGAAGCCATCGACTTTGTACTGAATTAGTTCCCGCCTAATTTGCCTCTTAAGGCGATTACGTGTTGTGTGTGGAACGCATCTGTTTACCCCGTGTTGCAATGCCCGCCGGATCCTATTTCGCCGGGTGATTAGATGTAGTATGTGCCTTGGTATGTGTACATAGTATCTGGGCTGACATTTAACTGGTACCTCGTTAGTAATCGCAGTACGTATTGCCGTCGTAAGGCTGCCGACGGCTTTGTCTATGTCCAGTGGTGAGTCGACATTTAGGGTGGCAGGTAGAGTGCTGTCCAGCTGGGACTGGAATAACACCCAGTCAGCCAGTCTGTAGTTCAGCACCTTCCTTAGCTCTTTGCGAGCAGGGCTTCCAGAAACCGCCATTATCACGGGGTAGTGATCTGAATTTAGATCTCTATCGACGTGAAGTTGCGGTGACACTAGCAGACCTTTCGCAATAGCTATATCCAAAATGTCTTCCGTGTGGTAAGTGCTGTGGTGTGTTGGTTTAGGAGGGGCCAGCAGTATAGCTGTTGTGTTTTGTTAGAAGGTTTGGAGTTGCCGGCCTCCTGTGTTTGTAGACTTACAGCCCCAGCATGTGTGTTTAGAATTAAGGTCCCCGGCGACTATTACCCTACTAGAGGTCTGTAAAAGAACTTCTAAATCGCGAGTGTAATCAACAGAACCCGGGGGTTTGTACGCTGATACAAGTGTTGTGCTGCCGTTGAGCTCAAGCCTAATAGCTGTTGCTTCAACGCGTGTGAGTGCGGGCAAAAACCATTCAAAATGTTTAATGCGTTTATCTATTATTATAGCCGTACCGCCGCGGCTTCTAGTTGTCCTGTGAGTGCGGTAATTTTTAAAGTTTGGCATTGAGAATTTATTTTGGGGGTTTAGGTGTGTTTCTGTAATAAGCGCTAGTTTATAGTTGTTTCTTTGCATATAGCGAAGAAGCTCTAGTTTTTTATATTTAACGCCGTTGGCATTCCATATCAGGACCGGTAACCTATCCATGGTTAACAGAAGAGACGTACTGGATGAAGGAAGTCAGGAATTCTGAGAAGGTTGTGGGAGGTGAGGATAAGGTCTTGACAATGAAAAGACCCAGTCCGCCCGTGAAGGCTTCCCAGGTCAATCGTGGCCCTCGCCACATTTAACGCACCGAGGAGTAGCCTTACAACAGCTTGTTGTATGGCCTATCCTCTGGCAGTTGAAGCATTACACAGGACCTGTGGGCTGCCTGTAAGCTTCCACTTGTACCCGCATGAAACAAATACTGGTCAGCGCCATTGCTTCACGAGCGTCTTTTTCGAACGCTAGCTCCACAAGGAACATGGGCAGAGGCTCCTTGGTAAAGTGTCCCTTCATTTGGGACACTTTGAGGACCTCCATACCCCTGCTTTTAAGGTCGTTTCCGACTTCCGCTGTTTCGGGGGATTCATCCACTCCTCGAACTACTACTTTAAATGTCCTCGCATTTTCGAGGCGGAATACGTGGTGGGGCACACCCTTCTCCCCAAGGTACCTCTGGAGGTTAACGTAGTCTTCGTAGGTGCTGGTTTGGAGCTTCACTCCATCCTTCACCTTCGTTGCTAAATAAAAGTAAGGGTTGTATTTGGAGTTGAATTCCTTACTAATGTCGATTAAGCGGTGGTGATCTGGGTAGATCGTGATTGCAGGGATTTTGGCCGCTGCCCCGGTAGATTTTATGTTTTCAGCTAAGTCTGTCATAGGCGAGTCCGTGACCATTTGTGGAGCTCTGTGAGCCACTGCGCTGAAAATCATATGTTCGAGACTAAGCTTTACTAGCGCTATCTGTTGGTAAAACCTTTAGACGTTTACGAGGGTATTCCGAGGAAACGCGTCACATTTTCAACTTAAAAATTAAAACTTTATTTTTTATTTACAATAAAAGACGAATTAACTTAGGTAAATTAAGTTAAAATTCGAGTGTATTTATAAACATAGACTAGTATTTGATAAGTGATTCTATTTTTGTAATTATTCAGAGCATTGCAATGTTACAAAATTATTATTATATTTATTACAGTTAGGAGTTTATATTTGAGAATATATAATAACTTATTTATCGAAAAAAGTCCTAATTTAATAATATATTGTCAATTTTTAACCCAAAGTTCTTGAGGGTTGGGGGGGGCGATCGCCCCATCCCCCCTTTGGATACGCGCCTGATTTCTTGTAGGTTCTAGGTTTTGATATAATGATTTGGATTAAGACTTTTTTTACGTAAAACTGTAATTGTAAAGGTTTAGTGTATATTAAATTAACGAGAGAAATCATTCAGTATTTCACTTAAATTAACTTTCAAAATGATTATTTATTCAGAAGGTGAACACTAAGTTCGCGGGAATGTATAAAACAATTATAAAACACGACAAAATATATGCATGTATTATCTTTTCTGTAAGAATATTAATAATGAAATTCCATTAAATTATAATAATGTTATTTTGAGATGTTTTTGTAGAGTTGCATGAATAACAAGTATTACATTTCACATGAAAAGTTTGTAGCTGAAAGTTTCGTAGAATTCATGGAACCGTCTTTTCTTGTGGTAAATGATGTTTTGCTATTCTCCTGTTTTATTTTAACGTGATTTAATTGTTTTCAGACTTGAATATATAATATTTAGAATGATTTAAAGGTTCTCTAGTGGTGTGTGATAGTCTTTTTTAGTCTAGCTTAACGATATGTTCTATGTTACCTTGCATTTTATTCAATCCGTGCGACAGAATTGCATGAACATAAACTCTCATTAAATTATAAACATTCAATTCTCATCTTCGTTTCAATTGCTTATTATCACAATGAGTGAAGTTTCAGTTTTTTTGCAATAATGCAGTGGTATGACTTATGATCCTGTAATCATAGGCATTAAAACTCAAAGGCATCCTATAAAGATAGAATTTGCGTAGTTGTGAGTTTATATAAAATTATTACCAACCACTTTAACTCATAACCTAGCGCAAATATTGTCTACATAAAGTTTTGAGCCACGTCTGTATTCCGTTTTCTGAAATAGTCGTACATTTCTAGAGATATGTAAGTTATATAGCACATTAAAATTTAAGCTCTTCCATATTGCAGTTTCTGAACGCTAACAGTGCTGTTTAAATATTTTAGGAAATTTTTGTATTAAAATAAAACAGAAACTTTTAGGCGCAATAATTTGAGATTTTTATTTTTATACAAAACAATCTTGAGTGTACATAATGGTGTAGTTATCTCTAAAGCTATTCATGATCGTAAATCAGCATTAGGTGTAAATTAATATCTAGCAGCACAAGTATGTACTTATATTAGCACTTAAGTCGTTGTATTACATCTGTATTACCACTTGGATCTATTCCTTTCATTAAGTGCTCAACAACAGTTTCATTTGTTGTTAACAATATTGCAATAATCCATTAGTAAATCATTGATTTCCTTAGTAATACTAATCCTACAATTCACCACTAAATCTATTCTTTGTTTAATATTATCTCTACGATCCACAAAAACTTTGTTTATTGTTATTACTCTTTCCCTAACAATTAATATTTCTCTACTCTCAATCTCAATAATATTTTTATTCTTAAATATTTTTCCTACTTTCATTATGATTACTATTTTTATTATACATTAATATTTCTCTGCTTTCATTGATATTACTGTTTTAATCCTCCAATATAATTTCTTTGCTTTTATTATTATAGTATTACTACTTTTTAAAATCCAAAAAACTTCTAGTGCCTTCTTTGTTATTACTGTTTTCGTTGTCCAAATAATATTTTATTCTCCATTATTGTTTTTCGACTTCCATTGGGGTTAGTCTTTTCATAATCCGCCAAGAACTGTCTCCTTTCATTGTATACTACACAATCTCAACAAGTTTGTATGAAAGACGATGATACTTATGTTCGAAGTAAATTACACAAGCTATACGAGGCCTTTATTGAAATGACAAAATATTCCCTCTGTCATGGCGTGTTATTAATAATTATGGTTTATAAAACTGTTAATAGAATAAAAATAGTTCATTTACTTTATACACAAATTTTAATTAAAGAATAACTCGTGAGAAATTACAACGAAATTTTGAAATTTAAATTATTTTAAAATTTATTTACGACATAATACAAATACAGTTTTATTGTGTTACATTTTTCACAGTATTATTTTTTATTTTTAACTAATATTAATTTCTCGTCTTGAAAAGTTTCAAACTCTTAAGATAAATATTGTCTTCAGGTTGATGTTCGTGTTTCGTAAATCTTTTTCTTTAGTATTGTAGACACTTCCTACAGGATACGTGTTAACTGCACCAAACAACTTTAAACATGTTCCTTTTGAAGGTCTGTGAGCATTTGGATGTCCAGGCACGTACTGTAAGGAACCCCAATTCCCGTTCACACTTCTATCAATATAGGTCTTCATTAAACTAGGAACAGCGAGTAGGGAAGAAATAAAGCATGTTAGGAGAAAAAAGTTTTAAGGAATATATATATATATGTTATATTATAACATAACGGTAATTGCTTAAGCTAGTAGAGCCAACGAAACACACTGCGTTATAAAAGATTTAACAAAACTAAAGTCAGTTTTGTATCATATGCTTCTATGGGATTGATCATTATCTAGTTTAATATTAATTATATTCATTAATGAGCCTCAAAACAAAACGGTGAGTATTGATTTTGAACAAAACAGAAATATTGAAAGATTTTCAGAATAATATCTGAATATCATAAGAAACTCACTAATTGCTTATTTAAATAAACCTAATTATTACTAATAAATTTACTAATATTCGTAAATACTAACTTGTATGTACACGTTCATTTAACATAATTTAATTGATGCCCTGCCAGGTATATAAATTTCAGTTTTAGGACAACAAGAAAGGACATTTTTAAAGTTAAAATTGTTCAGTCTTAAGTCTAGAATATATACTTAAATAGTTTCCTTCTTCACTATTCCTGATGGTGTTGGTACTGTGGCCAACGAAATGCTTTTTAAGTAATGTTATATTTTGTATAACATATACATACGTCGTCAACTGACAGTAAAATTACACGAATTATATTAGGACAAAACGATAGATAATTTACGGAATCAAAAAACAAAAATAATAGATATATTTTTATTTGAAGGTGTGTATATTAGCAAATAACATGTAAAAACACCAAACGACAAATATTTTAACATTTTCTACATTTCGGTTACCAAGTAACCATCTTCAGAGGCATACTGAACAAGAGTATTATTTAAAACATACATAATCTGTGAGAATTCCACCCACTGACAAGCTTTTGTGAGAAAAAAATACTCCATATAATGTAACATAACCTAAATTGTGTTGTAAGATTAATTAACTGTTAACTTCATTAAGACGAAATACTGATTTCAGAATGTATAACTAAATATTACATTTCAGTTTTTATTACTAATATCTGATATGATCCCAGAATCCGATCTGCTTTATGAACTAACCTGTCGTATTAGTTCATAATGAATCCTTCGTCACTCAGGCTTTAATCTCGTTTTTTCCTTTACATTGCTTAGCTCTAAGAGGCACTAACGAGCACAGACCTCTTTATCCTGATAGAGAGTAGGTCTTAATTAAATGTAACCCTATTTCCGAAACAGTGTCTATATATATATCCCCTAATTATAGCTATCTATTTTTTTTTATTTTTGTTCCTCTTTCCACTTGTCATGTTACTCTCTTTCCTTTTAATTATTTATCTTCCATGCTCGCGCTCTTTCTGTTACAAAATTGAATCTTGGTATTTTAAGGTAAGCTCTTTTTTTATTTATAATCCACCATCTAATCACAAGCCTTTAAAAGTGGAGTTTATTAGCAGAATAATTAAAATTGCAAGTTTAAATATTTAAATACATTCCTAAACGTTTAAATGTATAAAATACACAACATATTAATCACGAATTATATAGATCTAAAATACTTCACCGCACAAAATTGTTGAAAGTGTAAGAAAATCATTGGTAACTACAATTAAGTAAAACATCCTACTAGCAACTCAGTTATATCTCTATAAACAGCCTCTCTAATGTTTAGTAAAAAACTTCAAAATCACTGTGTTTTTCACCTTTTAGTGTCACGAAGTTGCCGAAATATGTATTTCAATTCGGTCTTCGTGTTGTAATCTCTTCCCGTAAATTACTACCACACATTGTCTTCGTTGTAGCATTATGTTAAAGAATAAATATGTTAGTGTGTTTGCCAGTCTCATAGGTTATTTAAAAAGGTATTTTCGGTTATGTGTTTATATTATAACATGTTTCGGTTCTATGTCATAACTAAAATGTTAGGGGGATGAATAATTTTAAAATTATGACAGTTCTTGTTCCAATTCCAATTTGCCAAAATATTCCCAACATGTGTGGACTCGTTGATCGGAGGCCAGAGCACGTATTTCATTCTGGTGAAACCGAGTGGGAATATTTCCTGAAGCAGGAATTATATTTGATTTACATTTCATTACCTAATGCATACTGTAAGACACAAGAGAAAAGTAATAGTTACAAGCCGTGGTTTTGATCTTTTGTTTATTTATTGATTTCCGTGAGACTATCAACAATTAAAAAGCTAAGAAATCGTATTACTAATTGCAGTTTTATTTCAATTTTATTTATTTCAAATCTTAGATATTTTAAACATTTCATATACAGGCCTACTAATAAAGCAATGATAAAAGAGAAACTTTAAGAAAGACTTATTTTCCACGTGATTAAAACGTATAACTACTTCAAAAGGTTTTTCTGTGTAAAGGATAATGTCCTATATTGTAGTCAGATATCCGTAAAAGAATACATGTAGGGCCTATCTTAAAATAGCACAATATTTTTTCAATCAAACTTTAAAATTTTTAGGATATATTAAATCCCCTTTTAAAACCTAATGACTTGTATTTATTACATCCAATTTATCCATGTATTGTACATGGAAGGTTAAACTTGTACAATTTGGGTTTTAATACTCATAACATCTCGCACTATTTTAAATGTTTGCTGAAATTCAATGAAAGAATCTTTGAAATGGTTAACTAATAGATAATGAAAGTACACACCATTGTTGTATTCAAGGTTACTCATTTAGTTGTAGTTGACCATAACCACCGTCGTAAATATTTCTACCAGAGCTTATCTCGCCTTCTAGACCATTATTTAATCATTCGTTGTAAAACGTTTTACCTTAAACCTAAATAACATAAGCAAATTTCTTTATCTAAGTAGAGTTAACTTTTATTTTTCATTATTTAGAGCACTTATATTTTGAAAATATTACTTAGTTCATCCATCTGTTTTGTTGTTTCTTTTACATACTGTATTACCATTTGCTACTATGAGCAGTGAATTATATGAGTTTTTCGTACTTAATATTACATTTTCGTACCAAAATTACATCTGTTGCCTGTTTTGGTTTCTTGAAGGAAGTTTATTGAGAAAACATCTAAATGGTGCGAAGTAGTGACACGCCATGGGTTTAGTCTTAAACAAATATAATTATTCTTGTATTCGAAATCTTATATCTATCCACTTCTTAAAGTCAATCAAACTTCTTTAAACCTATACAATATCAAGTAAGAGTAATATACAGTAAGCAAGAAGTTACAAACTATAGTGACAAACGGAACCAAGTCACTATAGTTTGTAACTTCTTGATTGCTAAATTGTAATTTTGTATCAGACCCTCTGATGATGATGCCATGGTCATAGAAATGTACATAACGGTAGCTTCGTACATCAAGTAACTTGGTATCAATTGTTATTTTTTATTATATTTGTGGTAATGGGGTTCTTTCCAATATTTTCATTGTAATTTCAGTAAACTTCTCAAAACTTTTAAACACGTGAACAAATCATATTAAATCTATGGCGTAATCTTTTTATCCTGTTTTTGCCTATTCCTTTTCTTAAAATGTAGATGTAAATAATTATATTTGAGTATATTCTGGTTTGTGCTTTAAGTACATCGATCTAACATTCTTCTCTCCCCCTCTCGCATTTTAAAATCAGGTCCTCTGTTTTGCAATATCTATTTTATTTAAATTTGTTGAATATTACTAGCGCACCGATCGTCTTCATGGGATGCAAACATGGATGCATTGTTGCATGTCAAGCTCTGAATACAAATAAGGTATCCACGATGGCCGAGTCAAGGTTGTAGGGTATTTTTTAAGTTTGCTTGAAGTCTGTTCTATTTTCTTCCAATATAACACACCCAGTATATATTTTCGCTCACAGATTTTAATAAGTAGCCCACCATTACATCGGATGAATATCGCTTAATTTAAGACACCGTCTTCCTTTTGCCTGTGATAAACTATTTACTGAAATAACTGATCATTTTATAGAATTTTACCTAAAAGTTTTCCGTGTTTACTATCTGCTTTGTTTTGGGGATTCTAAATTTTGGGTAAAGGAGGTATTTTAATTGTAAGTAGAGAAGGCTTTAGTTGATATGGGTCGCTTGGTAGGGAACAAATAGGAAAGCCGGATTTGTTACCCACACCACTTTCCAAGATGGCGGCGCCCATATGTCGGGAACAAGATGGCGGCGCCCATAAGCGCGGGAACAAGATGGCGTCTCACTCTAGTGACCTAACCTAAGAAAAAGTGTTGTATGCTTAGAGTGTATTTTGGCTAGATATGGGGATGGGTTCGCCCCGGGGATTGTTTTTAATAATATATAAAATTGCCAAAAAATTATCGGTTAGATCAAATGACCAACGTTTCAACTAAACCACAGTGAAACACTGTCCTACGCTAAGTTTAACCGACCAACTTGCACACGTATCAATCGACCAACAATTACGTTGATTCCAGGTAACCAACAGTCTTTGCGGAAATTGACCAATCACATTGCATGTGCTCGGTAGTGCTGTCAAACCCAAGACACTTAGACGGCCTGTAGCCTACCCCTAAGTGTGTTGTGTGTTAGGGGTGAATTTTCAGGGTCACGGTGAATAGATATCATAGAGTCCTAACCTAGCTCATCCTTAAGTGTTGTATGTGTTTGGAGTGTATGCTGGATATATGCGGAGTGGATCCGGGGGATGGGGTATATAATAATAATATATGAAAGCATCAAAAAATGATCGTTTGGATCAAATGACCAACGTTTCAACTAAAAAACAGTAAAACACTGTCTTACGCTAAGTTTAACCGACCAATTTACACTCATTTCAATCCACCATCAATTCAAATAGTAATTCAATTCAGTAAATTCAAATAGTCAACGATCTGTGCGGGGAACCGACCTATCACATTGCAGGGGCTCGGTAGGCTTACGCCTGACGGACGCCTCCCATAAGGTCTCAGTAAGACGTGTAGGCTTATTACTATGTTAAGCCAACATGTACGATAGCTCTATATAGTATGTTAAACAAATATGCATATAAACCTACATAGATTTATATACTATGTTAAGCCAATATGTATGATAGCCCACATACTGTGTTAAACCTCTCTACTATTGTACCCTTCCATTAAAGCTTTCAAATTGCACGCATGATTATTGGCTAAGCTGCATGTGGCAAGGGGGATTTTCACGAACAGTGCGTTAAAACCAATTATTAGATGGCTTTCCCGTATTTTATGATACATCATTACTTTAAATTCAAAACAACAGCTTAATGCTTTGAGAAGGTGCATTGATTTAGGGAGTTTTACTCCAAATATTATTAGATTGGACGTAACTTGTTGCGTCTAAAATCTAACTTATAATATCTCTTGGTTAAAAAATGATTTATTTCCCCAAGATAACTTTATTTCCATTGAATATACAATTATGAATATACAGTATAATACTGTTACTCCCTTCTATGAGATTGTTACTCCCTTCTATTAGATTTGTACTCCCTTCTATTAGATTGTTACCCCTTCTATAAGATTGTTACTCCCTTCTATGAGATTGTTACTCCCTTCTATTAGATTTGTACTCCCTTCTATAAGATTTTTACCCCCTTCTATAAGATTGTTACTCCCTTCTATGAGATTGTTACTCCCTTCTATAGGATTGTTACTCCTTTCTATATGAATATTACTCCCTTCTATAAAATGTTTACTCCCTTCTTTAAGATTGTTCAGTCTTAACTTGACATTCACTTCCAGTTTCATGTTTTTAGAAAGGGGATCGTCTACGTGTTCAGATGGTAAACGCAATACAAATATTTTCTTTTATAACGTTTTCAAACACGAGTATAGATAATTTGCTGTGCTGATGGCAGTTTCGTCTGATTACAATATCCTTCGACAAGAAGGTTTGGCCATCTATAGATGGGCTCATACTTTACCAACATTTACTAAATTGAAAATTGTATGGTTTTTAAGATTATTAAAAATATAAACTTATATAATGCTAAAGTTGTATTTCTTGAAATAAAAACAGTTTGTGTTTTGTGTCTGAAATGATGAACATTTATTACATACTATAACTTATTTACAACTTACATAATACATAGTGGCATGATAACAATCACATTTACCAACCGTAGTGATAAAATCAAGTGATTCTTTACATAGGCATAGTCGTCATTATTTCGACATAGGAAAGTCGGAGAGCAGCCACAATAAAGCAGTAGAGTCTCTAATGTCAGCGCATCTATTCAGTGCTAATCGAATTGTCAAAGAGGTTTCAATAAAAAACGTTTACTGCTGCAAAAAATTTTCAACTTAATTTAAAACATTATTTTATTAATTGATTGAATTTATTTATTCCATGTTCGCTCGAAAGCAAAGCACCTGTATCCAAAAGATTTACAATACATATTTTCTCAACTTCAAGACAATTATTAAAATATTAATAGAGGAGGACACCTCAATTGGGCTTGTCTATCTCATGGTTCTTGTTCAGGTAGTTTCCAATACTTTCCATATATTTGTTTCCATACACTCTGATCTGAGTTCTTCTCAGTTTCTGTATGAGGTTGTTATAGCAATTCAGCTTCGTTTAGGTCAGTGCATGTAGCTTCTACTACAAAGAACTAAGAAGGTTGCCCATGAATTAAGCTAAATTGTTTTTTCATGGCTAGCCAGAATAGTGAAGGGAAACAGAATGTAAGTATATGGGAAGAGACTTGGAAAAAAAATAAACATGACTAGAGTCCTGTTGAAAATAATTCTCTCATGGATAATGCAGGAAAATCTGTTAATAAAATGATTTGTCTTTCTAGTGAGTTTTATGCACTGAAGAGGATTGCAGGGCTTGTTTGTGTCAAGTTTCCAGACCATCAAAGTAGCCCCCATCAACTGAAACAGAAGTGGGGTTGTTGGTGCCTTATATAAGCACATAAATAAGAAGTTTTCTGACTCCCTCGTTCAATCCCACCACCGAATATAACCTTTGTTTTTAATATGGCTAGTCATAACACCCCATGTCACACCTATTGTATTCTCGACACTTTCCGGTTTTCCTCGGCAGTCGGCATCGGTTACACCTTGTAGCGTCGATAATATTATAAGGATCATTTAGATTGACGCTGCTTGTCATCAGAAAATTTGCAGTTTTTCAACTTTTAAAACCACAAAAGTTTAAGGATTTTTCTAAACCCAAACTCTTCTCTACGAAATTACTGTGTCAGGCTCATAAAACATATTCATTTTAACCAAAAGCTTTTTAAAAATAACTGAGTAGATAAAAACTACTTTTAAATTTAAAAAATATTCTAAATTTAATAAAGTGTTCACAGGAAACCCCTTCTCAAAATGCTTTTTATGAAGTACTCCGCTTAGCTAAGAATAACTGCAAGACATCGGAAATGTATGCATCGGTGTAGAGACGATTGCGCCACATGAAAGGATTCAAACTTACAATAGATCCTGGCAAGGGAATGGAGAGCAACCTTTCATTAGATTTTGCTGAAAAGGAACTCTTGGAAAAACTAGAGACGGTGAAGACTGTTAGAGTTCTGTGATCCGAGGTTATTTTTGGAAAATCGAAGAATCGAGTTGATGTAAAAATAAAATGTTCATTAAAATTTAAACTAATTTTGTTCAATAATTTATTTTTAAAAATAATTTAAACAAGCCTATTATACTAAGGTATTCTTTAAAATGTAATTTAAATATAAATACCGTATAACTCATATCCCTAGCATTTATTATTATCGAACGACAAATTAATCGTTAAAAATTTTGTAGTGTAAAGAAAATATGCCGAAAGACTCACTGGGCCTCTATGTCAGTGATGACTGGATGAATATATAAGACTTCTCCATTGGATATTAGCTTATAGGAGGTATAATACAAGTAAAACATCCTTTATATCCAAAAGATAGTTTTCAAATATTATATCTGAATTTACGTTAACGTTTGTAAACAAATCATTATGAGGATATTTATTAAAGATTCATGTGAAACAGTTGTCTATAGCAGTGATCACAGTTTTGAATATACAGGAGAGATTTGAAAATCCGATTCACGATTTTTTGAACTTCCGTTGAATTCTAGTCCGGCTTCGAGTCGACTAAGCCGCGGGAATAATCAGCTAAGCCTCCGGCGTTTAAAACATTTCCACGTCACCACCAACGGTTTATTGAGGAAATAAAGTGGTGATTGAATGAAGAGGGAACTATTCAAAGAGTGTTTTTTTAATGAGTTTCTGACTGAAACTGAAAAGTTTTTAAAAGCTAAGAATTTCCCTCGGGAACCTGTTTTACTGGCAGATATAGCACCTTACCTGAAGATCTCCTGCGCTCTGATGTTATCCGTGCTTTATATCTTCAAGCAAATGTTACGAGCCTAACCAAGCTGAAAGATCAGTGTCTTCTGAAATGAATGGAAAAAAATACACACGTTTTTACAATCTTTCTAAGAAAATTGGAAAGAGAGAAAGCATTGTAGGCTTTCTAGAAAAAAATTAGAGCTAATTGTATTGTATACTGGTTAGCCGAATCATGGATCAAAATAAAGGAAGGAACATCGAGTAGTTCGTGGAATAAAATTCTGAGTCATAATAAGACTGTTAACTCTTGTGTTATTGATCTACAAGACGAAATAGATTTGACATTTCTTATCAAGAAAATTCCTGTTTGTTAACATTCTGATGTGAACAATTTGAGATATCAGATGTTACAATTATTGAAATGGTAGAAATAACTACTGAAGGAAGGGATGGCGCGAATAAAGATGAAGGTTTGACCGAGAGAGTACAAGAAGGGAAAATAAGTCACGGTGAAGGATCGACCGTCATTAAAACTGCACTGCGCTATATTGAAAAACAGACACCACGCTAACAGATGGGATTCTGTTAAGATATCTAAGTGACACCTTAGAAAGAAAACGGTCTGATAAGTAAACGCAGAAGACATATAACGTTTTCCAAAAAGAATTGTAACCGTGATGAACAATATATTCAAAAAGAACATCAAATTATTTAAGTACTGTAATCAATAAAGTTGTGGAGGCGTATTTTGTGCGTTCTTAGTTATAGTACTAGGGCTCATTGGAGCCCTGTTTTTGCTAATGCACAAGAACATATCTCCATACAATCCGAATTTTCAATAATCCGAAAGGTTCTCGGAACCATCTACCTCGTATTATAGAGACTCTGCTATAGGCTATATGTATTAGATTGAGAAAAACATTCAGTGTAAACCCTCATTCAAACCGGCATTTTATAAAGATACATCCAGACAACTCATTACAGTTCGGCTTCAACGTAGAGAATTAACAATAGCAAATGGTTTTCAGATTAAAATATCCAACTTTTGGAATGAATCATCGTGCAGTGAAATAACACAGATATTTTTCTGATATATTGTTGCAGAAAATTCTTATATATTGTATCAGTATTCCGATTACTGATTGTTTCACATTATATATATTTTATATCTAGCTGAAGTTGTACGCCTGTTAGTTAATTCAAAATAGAGATATAATCGTCAGTTACAATTTCGCTTTAAACTCCGATGGTTGCAAGCTCCATTGATAAAACATTGTCTGAAGCATAATGCCATTTCACTCTCTCTATATACCTCATCTTCCTTTCTTATTCTATTAATGATGAACCACCTAATAGGTTTTACTTGTAATATAATACAGGAAGTACGTATTCTTTTGTGTGCATTATTCTCTTCATGCCTAAGCTGCTCGGGGAAAGAGACAAGAGAAAATGCTTTATAACCGGTATATTGATCGGCATTGTAGCTTCAAACCCAAGCCCTAAATAAAATATTTTCTCGTTTCATAAGTCCTAAAAGCAGTCAATTAGAAACCTATTTGCACTACTGAAACACAAAAGAATGGATAATAACAGCAATAAAAAAAGTTATACCCTTTGGTATGTACCAAAAAAATCAAGTTAATTTCAGGTCTGGCCTACTCTCTTTCGGCGTCTAGGGGTCTGAGATTAAGTTTTCTTTAGTAAACGGGGAGATAAATTCAAATATAAAAGTAAAGTTATATATATATATATATATATATACATATGTATAAATAAATAAATAAATATATATATATATATATATATATATATATATATATATATATATATATATATGTTATATGACGCATGGACAAATGTATACTAACCCGTTTTCGTCCAAACATTTCAATAAAGGAATACTAAAATTATTTTAAACGAAATGTAGATTATTACAAATCAAAATTATTAATTTTTGTATTTCTATATAATACTTTAATACCGCTTTGTTGTATCGACGGGTGAATTGGTTTCATTACCTATAGCAAAGCCATATTATCTGAAGCAAGCTTTAACCAAATTGACAGCTCGTTCTTCAACACAGAATAAGACCTACACTAGTCGGTGTGTGACAAGTTATGACTATACTTTGTTCCATCGACCTGCAAGTTTGACCAACAAAAACTCTTGGCAACGACTGAATTTCAATTTACAAAGGTCCTCCGTATAAAATTTATTGCTATCGTTTACCGGTTTATCATTCTCTCACATAAATTATTGTTGTAAGGAATGTTATGATATAAAAGGTTTCTGAAAATGTGATTCAACCTATGGCATACGTTTAGTTTATACGTAGCCCCTACTGAATTGTTTCTTAGATCCAAAAATTTAAAACTCGACCCATCTAACGATTAGAGTTTATATACCATATAAGTAGAACCTCTCTAAATTAGTCACTTTCGGGACGAGAGGATGACGAATTCAAGAAAAAGAGGAATTACTTGTGTGATATTAACTTGTAAGTATGTGTAAACATGACACAGAATGTAAATAGGTGCCTTCTGTAATTATGTTGTACTTACATGGTTTAGTCCGAAAAACGCAACAACACTATTATACAATGCGATAAAAAACACTATAACACTGCAGTGAAGTTCGTATTTACAAATACAGTACGTTACTCTATTTTAATGAAAGACAAACAAAGAATATTAGAGTACCTGGAAAAAAACACTAGCATGAAAAAATATGGTATATTAAAAATACTTTCTTTTTATTATTTTTAAAAAGTGTCATTTTTTTGTACTAAAGAGTTCTTTTCTGATGACGCGTATACTACCTGAGAGTGCAGACGATTTTTGTTACTCCTGTGACAAATTAAAGAGCCACAAATTAGAGAGGTTCTACTGTATATATAATATATATATATATATATATATATATATATATATATATATATATATATATATATTTATTTATTTACTCTCTGAGGCCGGGCTCTAACCTATAATATTATAGATAAAGTCCGTATCAGTAACTCCATTTTAGATTATGGTATTTCGTATAGATAAGTTAGGTAAAATTAACAATTGTAAAAGGACATAGTAAAAACAATTTAATTCTGACAATGTCAGTATGTGATACTGCCTCCAAGTTGCACTATCTCTAATGATAGCTAAATTTGTTCTATTTATTGGGGGCTTCTCCTAGTCATAGCACAGCATTTTATTGAATTTTCAATTACTTTTCGTGCTTTGTAGTTTTAAAATGATCATTTTTCACTCTCCCTTATTATAGACTCTGGGGGGGAGGGGTTAAACATATTTAAAATTTATGTTGAATGCTATATTTGAACAAGAAATAAATGTCTTCTTTTTATTTTCGGCAGCCGTAAAGTTTGAACGTAATTTCTTCGGGTCGGCTTTTCCTGTATAAAAGAGTCAAAATAAAGGTAATTTAGAAACACAGTTCGTCACGATGTATCCTTTGTGAGGCAGTACCGGCAATTTTCATGCTCGGTGCTACCGCAGGCCACCGGCCGTTTATAAGCGCTGAAGTGTTTTCATAAATCAAGGGAATATTTTCAATTGCTATTTGTATAAAATAAACAAATAAGTGAAAATGAAAATGCAATAGAGAATAGGTATAAAAAAGTTCTGAGGTATATAAAAAATAGCTGTGAAGACTACAGTTACAGCATCATTCTTGAAGGCGGAAAGTATTTTAAAGTAGACATTTATAAATATAAAAGTTTTTTTAAATCAAGTCACTTAGTGACACTAAGTCTTTAGTAAACGTTTTAGTTGAATATAGTTTTTAATATTGTTAATCCTATTTCATTTGTTTTACCTTTATAAGGGCGTCGACAGACATTCTCTCCGACTAAATGCTAAAGCCAAATCCCTGCGCTGACCATATAGTGCTACTACATCTCGTCTAGCTACATGTAAAAGAAAAGATATATATATATATAATTTCATTCGTACAAATAGTACCAAGATATGAAAACTCATTCGGACCTAAAATATAATTGTTATTGAATAGACCGTCAAATAAAATAAGACCTTTGAAACATAGATGACTAATTAGTAAATCTACCGTTTCTAGTTTACATCATTGCATAATAAATTACACTCCATTCTAAATGTTAAGTTAGAAGAAAATCGAAGTAGTATATTTTTAACTCTTAAAACAATCTCACAGTTGTACAATAAAAGAAGTTTATTCTCAGAAAGAAAGGCTTTTTTACATACCTACTAAAACCTGCAGCTATAGAGATTGCTTGTAAAATCACGGATTGTTTTGCTTGTTACTCACGGAATATTAAAGTGATGACGCTATGTTCGAAGATATCCTTCTAAGAAATGATCAAATTTCTCCTAATCCCCCCCACATATCACAACAGGAATTTAGAGGTTTGTTTGTCTTTGGATATTCAACGTTTTATGAGCACATGGTTTTTATTACAATCATCAAGTTAAAAAAGTTTTATGTTTATTTAAAATCTAAAATTAGTATTTTCGTCCCAAAATTTTATTTTTTCTTTGAGTAAGTTTGTATCGAATGAAAACCTTATCAAAATGTTTGCTATAGTGGCACTAGTTTTGAACCTACCATGTCGTTCTCAAGTTGTAACATTATAATGAGGTAATGTTACATATTAAAGCAGGTTCAGAAAACAAAACGAGATATTAATTTTAAAATATAAAATAAAAAAATTGTAAATTATAAAATAAAGGTTCTGGATGAGATAAAATATTCACATAACCTTATTTGCTAGATGCGCAGAAACGGTGCGCGGGAGCTAAAAAACTCGCGTGTTGGCCTTGATTAAAGCTCTTCCCTTGGCGAAATGTAGCCCGATACGGACGTTTCAAGATCCAAAGAGCAAAGGGATGTTTTGTTTTAAAATTTTAATTAAGTAAAAGTTTATTATAATTTTATTTTTTGTTCGAAAAAATGTTGTTACGCTAAGATTCAACACCAGGCGAGGTCCCAAGTCCCAATCAACGCCAATTCAAGATGCAGAATGGCGATATCTGAATCCGGAGTCATGTTTTCTACTTACGTTTGTTACAGATCAGATAAATTATAACTTTAGACATAAAGTAATGAAAAAGCTAAATTTAGGTTCAATCTTTAACTGGTCACGGCATAATAATGCAAATTTCTATTTTTTGAAATGTGGGAAGTGTATTTTCATTTGTGTGATGTAATTGCAAATTTTTAATGTCGAATAGATAAATTTAAATGTATTTTTAAATTACGTAAAAGCAGTCTCATGTGGATATAATGTGCAATGCCATAGATTTTTTTTAAGAATATAAAGTTCTTATAAATTTATTTATGTAAAACAATTAATGTAAAAACATAAAGTAGCGTAAATGTTTCAGATGTAATTTTGCTTTGTATTTTATATATTATTGTAAAGTAAATCTTGATTTATTTAATTTATTATTTGTTGGTTTAATTATTTATTGAATACACCACTCTAAAGATCAATTAAATTCTTGACACTGCAGGTCAAATAACTAATTGAGTAACGAATGACTAAAATATTTAACGTCATAAATTCATTAAGAATTATATCAATTTATCCAAGACATTACAAAGTACGTAGGATACTCAAATAACATATAAGATTATTGTACACAAGTATCATGTAAACTGATTCATCATTATCGTGGTGATGTGAATGTTTTCGGTCTTAGAGCTTCATTAAAACTATAATTATTGCAAAAAATATTAGCAACTTAGTATTAGAACAATTATATATTTTTATAAAAATATTCTATTTAGTTTTAAATTTAATATCTTATCAGGGCGGCTGTCAGAAATCTGCTTTACATGCCTCAAAACTCATAGCTACAAATAAATCTCTTTTTAATATTTTAAATATAGTTATAATATTTGTTCTATATAAATTGTTATATGATAGTAAGTAAACAAAAAATGTTTACGAAGTAATTGCTTTCCAAAATAATCATTCATGCTAATAAAGTGTTTTTAATGTATTGTTGTTTATGAAAGCAAAGTTAATAGGACAAAACAAAATATTAAAGGATTTAGATAAAGTTAAGCAATTTCTAAAGAGCTGAAGTACCAGATAGTCTACAGATTTAGAAAATATGAAGTGTAACAAATGTTAAAATTGACGTAGAACGACCATATGAGTTTTTAATAACGTCGTTTGAAGGTGAATAACTACAGGACATGTTATTTTTATTATAATAATACAGGCTAAGAAATAATACTATCCGACGAAAACTGTTTAAAAAAGTATGAACACTAAACTAAATTAAAAAAACCAACATGAAGAAACATAATGATTAAAAATCTCGAAGAAACTATTCCTCGGTCTTATCAACCAGATAGGAAAGAAATTATGGTAACACTGATTTGCTAAAAATACGATTAATAGGGAAGAGGGCAGCCTCTGAGAAGGAAGAGAACCGTTGAGAGACGGACTTGCATTTTGTATTTCAACGAAGGAGATCGCATTCGAAACATGGAGTGAGCCGGAAGTTCCCGTCAGACTAGAGAAATCAACAACTTTCTCAAATTAATTAAATGATATTTTGAAGCCTCTTCAAGTGATTGATGGAACTACTGTCTGTTTATAGCTCCTCTCAGTATTGGTATAACCGTTAAAGTGTAAGCATGGATTGCTATTGACTAACGTTTATCTACTGCTTGTGTGTTTCATATTGTGTTTAAGGTTTTAAACTTGCAATTTTATTGTGTTTTAATTTTTAAATTAAAACGATTATTGTTTTATGTTTGTAGGTTTTAAAGCCTGAAAAGGGCCGCCTAAAGTGTGACCGAAACGTTGCTTTATAATATTAAAATAATAATCTCGACATAGATCATCGTTTGAGTTCAACATAATCATGTGGTCATGTTTTATATATGACATCAAAGACAGAAAGAGAGGGAGGGAGAGGGGGAAGAACATTAAATTAATGCAAAATAATGAATTCAATTATTGTATAACTATGCACATTTGAATAATTATAGGTGTTTTATGTTTTAAAAGCTTGTTTTTTAATTCACTATATTACAACGAAAAATAATGC
>JBAIZL010000005.1:246638322-246700822 GCA_036971475.1 Prosapia bicincta | reverse complement strand
TAAGATATTCAATTATTGTAGACATTTATAGCATTTGGGGTAGAGTAAGTTAACAAATTAATTAACTATAGTTTAAAGTAAACGAGCACATATGGTAGTATAAAATTAAAAGAATACTTTGAGCATAAATAAAGTTATACAGTATTGAAAAATAAATAACCATATATATATATATATATATGAATTTTTAATTGAAAATTAAATTAGGTTGAGTTTTAGCAGAAAGCTTTATGAATGGAAAGTAAAATTTTAGAAAACAAATATGTGGGTCCTATGAATTAATTTTAGGTTATAAAAAAGGTTTAATAAATGTCACCCTCATAAACATAAATTATGTTTGATGAGTAAACTTTGATGAGATTTAGTTGTTCTCATGTTGTTTTAAAATTAGGTTTGTAGAATTTTAAATATGATATAAAATATTTATAAATGTTTGTTAAATATAATTTTGTTTTTCAAATGTCTGTTTTTTTATTTGGTTTAAAATACTAAATTCAAATATTAAGAGATGTCATGGTAAAATGAAAGGATTGTTTAAATCAATAAATAGAAATGAAGTTTTTGAAAATAAATAAAATCTTGTAGGTAAAAGTTAAAGTACATTTTTGCAAATAAATTAGAAGCTTTTAATTAAGGAAAAAATTAAATAATTAATTTTGAGTTTTAAATATAACAAAGAAAGGAATAATTTTGATTATAAATTAAAATTTAATTTATAGTAATTTTGAGTCGTAGGGTCGGTCCGTTGCAGTGTGTGTTTGTGTGTGCCAGCTGTCACATTTTTAAGGTTAATACCACCACGCTTTAAAAAGGTTTAAAAACATATTGAAGATTGTATAATAATTTAAGTAGGTATTTACATTCAAGTTTTATCAAAACTTTATAAAAATTTTTCATAAGACAAGAAATATAATACAATTTTCTTTACTAATAAAATTTTCAATATTTACTAGATGTGTGTCTAGCATTTCAAGTAACCTTCTCTACACTGTAAGAGAACTACACTGTGGAAGTTTTTGCCGTCGTTAAATAAACGCTCTAAAGAGATTGAGAAACTATTATTATTGTGATAACAGTAGTTCATGAGCATTAGAAATATATTATGTTAGTTTGTATTGGAGAAACCGAATATTTAAACACTACATAGATATTCGTTCTTTTTTTAAATTCCTTTTATTAGCTCCCACTCATCTGACATATATCTTGTACATATTTTCAATCGTTCATAAAATATGCTGTGATTCATACAATCAAGTTCAAAAAGATTTTTTTTAAACTTGTAGTGGATGAAAATTGGTGTTAATATTAAATTATAAAATTTTGTAGGTATAGGACAGATTCGAACTGTGTATCTTCATGTTCGAAGTCTAGTACTTTGGAAATGTGGCCACTTTCTTATAAATGTAAATGTATAATTCAAGATGTATATGAATATTTCTGATTGTTGTCGAAACCTCCATCGTACAGCAATAGCCGTTGATACACACAATATCATAAATAGTGCTCAAATGAATGAAAGGAATAAAACAAACAAACTGGATTAACTATACTGAATCTTGCTTCAGAAACGGACAATCCGAGAGGAAAGCGAAAAGAAACTACTTGTCTTGCGCCGACAGCCATGTAAATGGTAACAAACAAAAATAATAGTTAAATACCACGTATAGAAAAAAAATGAAAAAATACAAGAAAATTATCTTTCTATTTTGCCACCTAATATTGTTATTTGGACATATGTATAGACATATTTATATCAATTTAAATTAAAAAATTAAAATAAATTTATATACAATTTTTGTTTGTCGATTAAGCAGGAACTTACATGAAACTTGTTTTATATTACTTGTTTATTTTCCATAACACATTTTTCATAATATATTATTGAAATCTTTAAATATTCGTAAAAAAGTTATATTATAATCAGGAAAGTGACGTATTAACTTTGAATGCATCCAATATGAAAGAATGTAGCTGCTAATATTGGATTCAAGTAATTCAGCGTTTTGAAATCGTTGAAAACGTTAAAACTGATTAATATAAATAATTTTTGTGGGGTAATATCCCCCCTTCCGCACACACGAAACAAAACTGAAAATGTTAAGAATACGTTGTTAAAAAGTTGAGAGAAAAGTTAATGATGTTTGCTGTGCAAGCAGAATATATCGAATTATCGACCGCATTGCATTGGGCGCTTAGAAATTGAGAGCAACCGTAGGTAATCTTTCCTATCAGAACATTGTTACTTGCAGGAATTTCCGAAGGAGTAAAAGGTTGTTAGTGTTTGTCTCTTATATAGTTTGTTTTTTATAAATGAGTGTGTTTGTTTAAAATCAAATATATAATTTGTACCTTACAGTAGATTATTCAAGGGTTATCCATTTACTAAAATTTGCAGTTTTGTGTTGTACATCTTGAGGTTTTTTTATAATTAAATTTTTTTTATCACTTGGTAAAAAAAAATACTAATATTTTTAAGCAGACGCGTTTTGCACCAGGTCAGTGCGTTGTTCAATGATGTGACTCTTATCCGTGACTCATGGCATTGAACAACCCACTGACCTAGTTCGAAACTCGTCTGCTGAAAAATATCAGTAAGTAGTGATTCTTTTACTAAAGGTTTTTTTTAGCCTAAGAAATTAATTGTTGTTAGAAAGGTTAGGTTTTGCTATAAATAAGTCCTTTACCATTAAGTACATGCACTGCAACGTAGGTTCCAGACATCCGTCCAAGGGCGCAAGCGTAGTTCCCAGAGTCCAAAGGTTGAACATTTGCGATAAACAGGTGACTCTTCGCTCCGTTCACTATAATATCGGTTTTGACGCTAGAAACATAAAGTAAAAATATTTATTAGGAAAAAATTAGAAGCATAATACCAAGTTTCAAAAGGTCTTAAGAAATAGAACATAAAGTTTTACGTTCTATATTATTATATAGTACAAATATAATGGTGAATCAGATTACAAAATATAATAAATAAAATTGAACGTGCTGAAACTGTTGACAAAAAAGAAATTTATACACACACTCTATCTGTCTTTCTCTCTCGCTCACACACACACCCACACACACACACACACACACACACACACACACACACACACACACACACACACACATATATATATATATATATGTATATATATATATATATATATATATATATATATATATATATATATATATACATATATATACATATATATATATATATATGTATATATATATATATATATATATATATATATATATGTATATATATAAATATATATATATGTATATATATATATATATACATATATATATATATATATATATGTATATATATATATATATACATATATATATATATATATATATATATATATATATATATATATATATATATATAAAATAATGCGATATGTCTTAGAATTTGATTGGCGATGATAACCACAGTTAGTTTTCTCCAGGGAAAAAATATATATATGTATAATTTAATAATAATAAATTAAGTAATAAATACGTTTAACGCAGTGTATTAAATAGCCTAACTATATTTCTCCAAAGATATTAAGAAACGATTAAATTTTAACCAAAGAAGAATAAAAGCGGTAATTGTATGAAAGATACTATAACAGCTAATAATTTAATCACAGTATATATAGTCTGAATACATAGGATATTGCACATTTTAGGAAATTATATAAACATACCCTCCTAATAACCTCCAGGAGAGACATAAATCAGCAGTTAGAGCTGACCTCACGCTATGAAAGGTTTCAGAACAACTCCGCAGAGGAAAAGGGATTCGCCGATGCAAACGTTATTGAGATTTAAGGAAGTAATGCTCATGCATTCTTGTTATAATGACTACGTGGTGTCGTTACGCTTTACCGATTCACATTCATGTTTTATATGTGCTGCGGATTAAAAAGTTACATCTCAAAAACACTTTGTCACCTCTTTTAATGAAATACATACGTTTAGACCTCGTTTCTTTTAAAGTCTTAATAATATAATAAATTAAATACATATATATCCGTATATATTCGAAACAGGTAGACAAAAGAAATATGTATGATTTTATTTCTATATAATTACAGTAATAAACATTAGAACAAGCATTTCAGAAACCGTCATAAACTGCTGAGGTTATTTTTGAATGTATGAGACTTGTGGAAAAGAGATCAGTTGGAGAAACAAATCATGCGTAAACGGAGATCAAAACCTTTCGGCATCAATAGAGTTCTGCATAACGGATGTAAAAATAAACAGAGATTAATGTGAAGTTGTGAAAAAGGATATGTCGTTTACTTCAAATCTTCGTCTATAAGGACAGACGCGAAATGTCGAGCAAGGAAAACTTTCAGGTTCACCTTTATTAGACGTAAATTTTTTTAATGCCTATTTTAAACCCTAAAGGCTTTATATAAACGTGTTTTTCAGTACGTAGTACTACAATAATTTATTTTATACATAACTCAGTCGTTCATAAATTTATTTTATACATAACTCAGTCGTCCATAAATTTATTTTATACGTAACTCAGTCGTCCATAAATGTATTTTATACATAACTCAGTCGTCCATAAATTTATTTTATACGTAACTCAGTCGTCCATAAATTTATTTTATACATAACTCAGTCGTCCATAAATTTATTTTATACATAACTCAGTCGTCCATAAATTTATTTTATACATAACTCAGTCGTCCATAAATTTATTTTATACATAACTCAGCCGTCCATAAATTTATTTTATACATAACTCAGTCATCCATAAATTTATTTTATACAATACTCAGTCGTCCATAAATTTATTTTATAAGATTGAATATTATTTTTAATCACATTAGAAATATGTACCACACAAAAACATCTAATTGTTATACTACTTTATCAAAAACAAAATATTGCGTTTTTTAAAATATGCGCATTAAATAAAAGATTGTATTCTGCCACAAACGTGTATTATACAAATTTCATTTATTATTTGTATTTATTTCTTAAGGAAACTATCCTCAAAACTACCAGTCATTCTGTTCGGACCAATGTTAGAGGCTGTTACACTAGAGCAGTGGTTCTCAACTGGTGGTACGCGTACCACCGGTGGTACGCGGGGACATTTGAGGTGGTACGCAGTCATATATTAATAATAACAATAAAAACTGTTATGATGCAACATTTCCGCGTTCAGAATACAATTCCTCCATCTGTGTTTTACATAGTGGCAGTTTTACGCTGACCTTGCCGCTACACAAACAACCCGAGTGACTCAATTCGTTCTCCACTCCTCACCCCCCGCCACTCATTACGATCACGAACTAGATCTTACCAAGATCTTCACCTCTAAGGACAGTCAAAAGAAAATTAAACCTCAGCCAAATCGTAAGTACGATGCAGCGTATTTACAGTTAGGATTTATAGTAAAACCTGGCTCAGAAAATAACGATAATCCTATTCCACAATGTGTTGTATGTTCAGAAACACTTTCAAATCAGCCTTCCTTGCTAAAGCGGCACCAGACTACTAAGCATCCCGATTTGGTTGACAAACCTATTGAATTTTTTCAAAGAAAATCTGATTTGTGTAAGAGAGAAAATCACTGCAAGGCAAAATTTGTAAATATAGACAAAAAACTGGTCAAAGCATCGTACCTTGCCAGTTATAGAACAGCTAAAGAAGGGAAGCTTCATACAATTGGCGAAACACTTTTACTTCCGGTCGCTAAGGATATGGTCGAGGCAGTATTAGGCGAAAAGGCAGCAAAGGAAATCGAGAAAATTCCGTTGTCCAATGACACAGTAAAGAGGCGAATTCTTGAGATGTCTTCGAGTATTGAAGAACAGCTTTTATTTCTACTGCGCGAATGTAATTATTTTGCACTGCAAGTAGATGAAAGCACAGACATAGCAAATATGGCGCAGCTTCTCGTATTCATACGTTTTGATTATCAAAGTGAAGTAAAGGAAGAATTTTTATTTTGCAAACCTCATGAATCAAACACTAAAGCTGAGGACATATTTAATGTCATAAATGAGTACATTATGAAAGCGGGAATATCATGGTCTAAATGTGTTGGTTTGTGCACGGACGGAGCAAAAGCTATGTCGGGTCATTTCAGTGGATTAGGAGCAAGAATAAAAAAAAGTTGCTCCAGAATGCCAAAGTACTCACTGCGTTATTCACCGAGAAGCTTTGGCTTCCAATGTTATGGCTGCCAACCTTAAGTCTGTTTTAACGGATAGCGTGAAGGTCATTAATTTTATTAAGGCCAGGCTTTTAATTCACGGCTTTTCTCTTTGATGTGTGAAGATATGGGTGCAAAATATCAAACTCTCCTCCTACATACCGAGGTTAGATGGTTGTCACGAGGCAAGATCCTAACTCGTCTATTTGAACTGAGGTCAGAAGTCTTTAGGTTTTTAAGTGAACAAAATCATGACATGAAACATTTGTTCAATGATGAAGAATGGCTATCACTATTGGCGTATTTGGCTGATATTTTTGATAGGCTTAATATCTTGAACATGGGGCTTCAAGGGCCGAGTACAACAGCGTTCACTACCAACGATAAAATATCATCCTTCAAGAAAAAGTTGGTTCTGTTTCGCTCTCAAGCACAGGACAAGGATTTCTCTGCATTCCCTACTCTTGCTGCATTTTTGGAAGAAAATGATATTTTTCTGAAGCCAGAAGTGACTGATGATATCACTAGTCATATGGAAGCCCTTCAAACGAATTTTGATAAATATTTTAATCAAGATTTTTCTAAATATGAGTGGATTAGAAATCCATTTTCAGGGGAATTTTCTAGTCACTCAAAAGAGTGTTTCATCGACCTTACAAGTAACAGCTCAATGAAAGATTCGTTTAAAGAAAAATCTTTAATAGACTTTTGGATGGGGACAAAAACTGAATACCCATCAGTGTTCAAGCAAGCAATAATCTTTTTACTTCCATTTGTAACCTCGTACTTATGTGAATCGGGCTTTTCAGAACTATTGTACATAAAAAATAAATACAGAAACCGCATTAGTGTTGAAGAGGACTTAAGAATCAAGTTGAGTTCAATCGACCCATATATAGAACATTTGGTCAAGGACAAACCACAACAACGAACTCATTAGGATCTGTTTAAATTTAAATGACTATGTTCAATGAACTAATTTGAGATTGTTTTTAATGTAAGATACATTTCATTTTGTATCTAAGTAAATTCTATGTACATACATACAGTTGTAGAATGCATTTTTATTTTCCTAAACATGACCAAATGTAAATTATATATAATTATTTATAAAAATAAAAATATATATAAATATAAGGTGGTACGTCAAAATATCTGAAAATTTCAAGTGGTACGTGGTTACTAAAAGGTTGAGAACCCCTGCACTAGAGGAATGGGAACTAGGTAACATTCACTCACCTGATTATGTTTATATTTGTGTTTATACTTAATTTTGTGTAAATATTTGTATTAGATAATTACGTAATGATAAAATTAGGAATGTAGGCATTTCAAATGCTGGTACATTTAGAAACTTTTGTGCATGATATTACTTTAACTGAACACTAACAGCATAAAAATATAAAGTACAGCTGTTTCTATGCAAGATGTTGGGTCAGTGATTCTTGTAAAAAATAATTCTTGCACAAAATTTTTCGTTTCTCTTTTTCTTTTGGGGACTAGTCTATATAAAATGTCAGTACATTTTATTATTTATTATATTATTTTGTTCCTAACGGTAATTTGAATGCAAGAATTCGATTAGGCAAGCACTACTAAATGCATTACGAAATGTACAAAGCAAAAAATTAAGTATGTAAGAGGATAAAATTGGAGTTGTCTCAGTATAACAGAAATTTGTTTTTTATGTGCGTCAAGAACGCAGTACTATAATTACTAGACGATGAAAATTAAATAGCAAATAAATTCAAACTAATCAGAACAAATTGCTAACTTTATGTGGAGTAGATATAGAATATAATTAACAGAAAGGTTTCTCGTTACACAGCTACCTGATCCCCCCTCTTGTTGTGTCTGTGTTCAAAATTCGTCTGTTGTGCTTCCAAAGGATAAAACTTTCCGGCTGCGGAACATTTGTTATGATGCACTTAAGTTCTATTGTGCTGCCTCGGTCATAGAATTTGTTCTTTATCGGTAAACCTCGTTCGTCGGCGATCTCCATATCTGGAACTGTCAATAATAATATATTAATACAATAGTGTTATTAATATATCCTTTTAGAATTGTATTGGTATGCATTATAATCGATTTATAATCAAATGTTATAATCATACCAATATATAACTTCTGTAAAACGAATTCTTTTTATCAATTAACATCGCTGGAAACTTTCACCTGATGAGACCATTAACATATTCAAAAACAAAATATTTTCATACAGACTAGTTACAATGGAGTAACTGTAGTTGTTATCGAAAATTCATTGATCTACTTACAAAGAGAACACAAAAATTTACCCTTATGCTACAAACGTTGCTTAAAATGATGAAAATGTTTTTCTGTAATTCGCCAGCTAAAATAATAAACATAATATTGATTAAGAAACCTGTAATGTTCATTAAACTAATAGATTTTTATATAAATTAAAATATAACTTTCCATAAAATACAAATATGAAGCCATATTAATGTGAAAATTCGTCGCCTATATTTCGTATATTAATCGGACCATTAGCACGGAAACTATAGTACAATTAGTGGCGCTTGTAAGCCAGTAATAAGGCTCAGAGTTCTGTGGAAAGCCTTTAATAAGGGGAGTTGTGTTTTAACACTCCAGGTACTCAAGCCTCTACTTTTAATTAAGGAAAGTAAGTAACGTCACAACGGAAATTAAAATGGTGCAGAATTTTCTTTTTGTTAGAGACAAGGCTAGGCTTAAAAAGAAATGTTTTCGGTCCCGCATTTCATTGGAACATTTCAGTAAGAATTAAAAAGGTTTTATAACTTTTTGCCGCTTATGAACATTGAACTTCAATTGTAATCAAGATGAGAAGTCCAAAGTATTGACATTTAAAAGAACTATATATAGTAACAACGTTTGTGTGAGTCACATTAATGTATTGGCTACGGTATCGTAGTAACTTGTTGAAATAAAGAACAATAACCGACTCAAACCCCTATGGAATCTAAAGTTTTAATGTCGAGTTGGCAAAGCGATTAAATTTATACCTAATAACTGAATACTGCTCATTGTGGAACTAAGTCAGATCTACTATTTACCTCACGGCCTTCCCCTTTCTCTCAATTTGCCATGACTTTCCTACGTATACCTTTCTATCCATCCCTAACGTGACTTCCTTCTACTGCCCCTATTTATATCTTTCTTCCTGTCTTTGCGTAGAGTCTATTTAACTTCTAAAACATCTTTTCTTATGACCCTACATAAATTTTCACTTCCATTACATACATTTATTCTGTCCGACCCTAGTAATACCGTTTTTCTTCTCTCCACAAGTACGTTTCGTCTCCCTCCAACTTGTTCTGACTCTCCTACGTTGTACTATTCTCCTTATCTCAAAATTAACCCTCTTCGACTGCACCTACTCACATATTTCTCTTTGTCTTTTAGTTATATCTTGTCGGACTTCTAGTAGTAACCTTTCACCCTTCCCTATATATCTTTCCCTCTATTACTTAAGTTTATTTCCCCCCCTCAAACAAAAGTTTCTCCAATTGCTCTTACTTATAAATACAACCTCCTCGTGCTTAGGTTTTCTCAAAGTGCCCCTACCTATATATTTTCCCATACTTGTACATGGGTTTATCGGGCTTGCTCTAAATATAAAGCCCCTCTCTTCGTTACATAGCTACATAGATTTCTTCAAGAACCCGTATACGTACTTACATCCCTTTCGGACAAAGGTTTCTCCGGATGACCCTTCTTACATTCACCCTCTTATCTTATTTTAGTTTCTCCGATTGCCCTTACTCATACTACTCCCTCATTCTTCCTTTTACTTTCCAATACTCCTACACAAATTTTGCTACTGCTCCTTACTATCCCTCACTATGTACACTTAGCCTGACTGTTACTCGGTTAGCAGACTCTCTGTTTTTACCAGTATTCATTACATTTGTGGTATTCGCAATTTGAACCCATTTTTACTTTTTCATTATCATCTGATAACACCAAAAATGTTTGTTTAATTCTATATGTAACAAACCTGACAATGTTACGAAGACGAATTCTAAGCAGTGCCAATTTGCAAAGATTAATAGACTACATATTGTCGCCCAGTCAGACACTACACAATTAAAGTTTATGGTGTAGACCTTACAATATGCTCTTCTTCTAAGCCACGCTTCACAGCCGAAGAACAGATAGATTTATCGACTCAGTTTTGAAGTTAGAATTAGTCTCACAACTTTATTTTCACAAGTAGTTGTAACTTAATTACAACGTATTTTCCTCCCAAAAGTTTGTTACTTCAGTTTGTTTTGAATTCAAATTTTTTCTGACCTATTTGTCAGGATTATATAAACCGAAATTCGTTTCCAACGTATAATACTCTATTGAGTTACTGATCACCAAAAATATTTGTTTTATTCTAGATGTAACAAACTTGACAATGTTAGGAAGACAAATTCTAAGCATTTCCATAATACAATGCACTGCGAATTCTAATGCATAATACTCTAATTAAACACTAGTTGTAACCAATTAAACACTTTATTGCAATATCTAATTAAATACCCAAATAAAACAAATAACGATTAAAAATAATAAGTTATAAAATTACGTTGTACACAATGCGGGGGTGTGAATTAACTTGGCATTCATAATGACCTTCATCCCATTCGTTAACATCTCGCAATAGAAGCTGCCAGTCGTTGGGTTGCCTAAACTGGAAGGAATATCTCCTGTCATTTACGTATTTTTCAGTTCCTATTGACAGTAAAAATAATTTTCCGTCATTTCGCCGAACCCAAGAAACCTGAAACATTTTTAGTAAAACAAACTGATTCAATGAACATATACAGTCTATTTTATATTAATAAATAAGCCTAGTAAATTAATTGTACAGTGTAATTTGTTTTGTGTACAATAATAATTTTTTTCAGTTCGCAAATGGTAGAGATGTTTATCTTAGCTTTTAAAGATGGCGTCGTCCATTTATGAACCTATAAATTATGCATTTAACGAATACCGAGTGACTGATCGCATATAATTCATCATGATTAGACCCAGACATCAGTCATGAAAATCTTTTAAAGGCAGTTTCCATTTTTAGTTTGAAGGCACTTTCAACTTTTTTTGCCGATTTTTGACTTTATCAAACCTAAAAAATCCCCTTAAAATAATATTTGGGCAAATTCAATGTTAGAAAATGTATTTTATAAATTAATGTCAAATTTCAAACTAAACAAAAGGCCAGAAAGTAATGTCAGGTTACAAACTACAAAGTAATTCCATTACATGTTACGAAAAAATCTAATTTTTAGAAAGATAATATAAGATGAAAAGATGCATTTAAATGCTCTTTTTATTATATAATCTCTTAAAAACGTAGTCTAATTTTAAGGGTTTATTTTGTCCCATAAAATAACGGGACAACATAAACCCCTACTCGGATATAACTATCTCTTAAAAAAATTTAATGTAGCATATTATTAGTAAATGACCTTTTATTATTTTACTGAGATTTAACATTGCAAGATGTAATTTATACAATTCGCTCCACCATCTTTATTTAAATTGGCTTTATTTTAACAAATAAATTTCCAAATTGTCTGACATTTTGGATTTGTATTCCACAATCAGTTATAATTTGCAATATAATTATTTGTATTCAATATATTTTATAAATTTATATTTAGTCTAACCACAGTCTTGTGAGTAGTTATTAAAATAAACGAAAGGTCTACAATTATTAAAATATTTCTTATTAGTATATAAAAAGTAAAATAAGAATTGTTATAGGCCTAATATTATTTACTAATATTATTTTTTAGCTTTTACGAATTTTATTGTTTTATAATAGAGTATTTTCAAATTAAACAGTAGGCTTAGCTCTGTAGGTGTGAACGTATTGGAAAGTAAATAAAAAAACACAAATTTTGTATGATTAACAACATATGTTGCTTTCATTGGTACATTTTAAATATGTTTAAATGAAGTAGTATGTAAGTAATCTTCTTATAAATACAGGAAGTGAAGGGATTTCTAAAAATATTTTTTATATTTATCAGACAGTTTATAAATGGGAGAGAGAAAATCTCACGATAGAAATACTATAGAAGTAAAACTTTGTATTACCCGACTTCATCTATGGTCTAAACTGTGTTATACGGTATTTGCAAGAGGTGTAAAAAAAACAATTTCAGATTTTATCATTATAAATTATATTTTAAAATTATTTCTACAGATATAATTTTTTTCTATATAACGTTACCTACCCTAGTTTTGTCTGTCAGGTTATTAACCTTACAGGAAAAATAAGCTATCGATCCTAGTTCTACGGTGAGGTTATCATGTCCAGAAGCGTTCTCGAAGAACGGCAGGGAAACTGGAGTCGTTGCTAAGTCAGAGCTTTCGACAGTTGATAGTTTCCAAGTGATGTTGTTTGTCCCTTCTGGTATTACAGTTTGCCCTACGGAAACAACAAACCGAAATGAGTTTCAAACAAAGAAGATAAATCGAACGGGATACAATACTGACTTGTTTTATATAAGTTTATTCATGTTTCTTAAATGCACTTACAGCAGGTTTTTAATTTTATAATATATAGATTAAGATAAAGAACAAGTATTGAATAATAATAATATTATTATTATTATTATTATTTAAGTTTTAAAAACAAGATTATTATTATCAGTTTAGAATGGATTCAGGACTGTGAGCCCTAGAGTTTAGGAGGTTCTTACCCTTCTAACTCGTTCGCCGGCTCAATCTTTGATAGTACTTTGCTTCATCTACTATGCAATCTCACTGTCTCGAACAGTAGTGAAACCTTTTTATTCCATATCAAAAAGTGTGGGCTTAATTTAATTATTATTTATAAAACTATGGAAGAAAGTAATCTTGACACAACTCAAATCTATTACTAAAAGACTCACATGATAATTATACTGATAGGATAACCAAATCCATTGTTTCTAACCTAACCTAACTCACCACCTCCTTCCCCACATGCAGCCCAACGCAGGCGCGCGCTCAAGCCCCTGCTTCTAGACGGCTGGCACACAGTCCGTGTCCCATTTGAAATATATACAGAATAAACTCTTGATGCAAACAAAATTAAATTAAAAGACAATCAATTTTGCAGTGTAAGAACAACTATGCACATTTTTCTAAACACAGCAATCATCATCAGTAGCTCCAATTTATGTGAGATAAACTTCGATCATTACTTGTCTTGATCCACTGAAACTTCCAACGTTTACCAATCAGGATCTACGAGATGAAGGACCTAAGTCGCGCCTACTAAAAAATATTATTACCTTTTTTGTGAAATTATGTTAACGAATTATGCACAAAACTTTATAAAGACTGTTTTATCATTTAGCGTAATTTCGTTTTCTGCGTCTCCTATCATTGTTCTATTAAGTCTTGTCGACATATTTCGGAGAGCCTTCATCAGTCAAAAAATGACAAGAATGACAGGAAACAATGACATCATACTTACGTACATTCTAGAAGAAACTTAGAATATTGTAACAAATCCATCTAATTTTCTTTCTAGGAAAATATATTTTATATTTCGATTTACGCTCCTGTCCCAATTGACTATTAAAAGTTGTTATAATGTAAAATTTTTACCTATTGAATAATAGTTTTGAAATAAAAATAACTAGAATGGTATATTGAATAATTCAAGCCTACTTATTGTTATTGCAAAGAATGGTTTATCTACGTTATTAGTAAAATATTACATGAAATGTTTAATACTATTTTGAGTGTATTATTTTCTACAAATTATTTCATGATCTATTTCATTGGTTTTAATTTATTAGCATGAATCTATCATAATCATTACCATAATCGTTTTTGTCAACTACTGAATTCTTTATATTGTGAATATACTTTACTTTAAAGTATACACACACACACACACACACACACACACACATATATATATATATATATATATATATATATATATATATATAAATATATATAAATATCGCAATTTGTTTTCTTGTATATTAATAAAGAACTAAGTCAAAATACCAATACAAGAATTCAATTATAATTCTTGTATTTGTATTTTGACTTAGTTCTTTATATATATATAAACTTGAAATACTAAATAAAATTGTATCAGATCTTACTAAAGACTTAATGTTTCATTTGCCGTTCAGTTTTGTTGATGCAGTGAGTAGCCTACGTCACTGGTAGAGAGCGTTTCTCTCGTTAAGCCCAAAGATAAAGCTACTGTTTGAACTTACATTTCAACATGATATATTACTGACAGATATTTGTAACATCATTCGTCGGACGTTATCTTTTAGTATTTTATTCCGTGCAGAGATGTTTCGGTTAAAGTAAACGTGTCATATATAAGCTTTTCTGTGTGAACATATTTTTACGTTGATTGACAGGCAGTAAATCTTGCCTTCGAAAAGGCGATATACCGCCAAAACTAATGTTAACGTCATTGGAAGAGCGTAAAATAATACACAGGCGAGTTGTTCAGTAAGAAACAAGCAACACCAAGATGTCTGCAGAATATCTGTGATATCGATAATGCCTACCAAAGGGCAGGTGTTAAACATGAGAAACAACAGGCAATTTACACAGACTTCTAAGCTTTAGTATTTTACAACACATTTATTTGGGGTTTAAAAAAATTTAAATAAAGGTAAAATCCATGGTAAGACCCTTATAGAGTCAACTTTACATTGTGATATGTTGGCATTTACAACGGTATAGTATTGTATATTCTATTTATAGCTTACATTGTAGCACGTGTCGGAAATAGCTCTAGTCCGAGACATAGAGGAGTATGAGAAATATGTGCCAAATGAAATAAAACTATAGAAATGTGGAAAATCATCACCCAGTTGTTGTGGCATATAAAATCAGTGTTATTCAGTGAGCATCAATATTTTGTGGAGAAATATGAGGCCTTAAATAAATATACAATACATTAAAATTTAAGTTTGAAATGTTCCTTTTTAGTCGTAAATGTTTTTTTTTGCAATTAAAAAAGAAAAAATAGCGTAAGTTAGGCCTAAAGATAACAATATCGGGAAACAATAAAGTGCACTCTGATCCCTGTAGAACGGGGTTTTAGTCGGTGACATATCAGCTGCTAAGGTTAGTAGCGGGCTCCTTAGGACTCCAGCCGTAACTAAACTTCGAACATATTTATTAAAAATTATTGGACTTCAGATTTGTCTATAATTATTCATTTTAAGAGCTATTTATTTGAATAGAAACGTAAATATATATTAATAATAATAAATTCACTCTGATATTGATAATGGTTATATCTCTCAAAATACTTTAACACCGTTTAATCCTATTAGACGCCACAGTTTTCTTCATATATTTTCCAAATTAGGATTCTCGCGTTTGGCAAATGAAGGAATTCCTTTCACTCTACTTTAATTCTCAGCAACATGCAGTACTCTAGTCACTTAGCTGTAGAAGAAAATCTGCACTCCTTTTATGGTTCAGACCCGGACTGATAATACCAATAATTGAATGACACCTGTTTGCAAAGTTTGGACGCTTCTTACGTCATTATAAAGTTAAGGTGCCACTTCAGGAATACAATCATGCAGGCAAGTCATGCCCTACTTGAAACCCTGGACGGGAAGTCTCTACTCGAATCCTGATTATTATTCACAACCTTTTACAAACCCTCACAATACTGAATTGTGCTATTTGCTTTGAACACACTCTGAAAGCCGTTTCCATTTCAACCGGGTCTTCTGATAAACTCTAAGGACACCTTAAGCTAATGAGCTCTTCAACATGTTTATTTACTAAATTGATATGTTTGTGTTATTGACATTTCTCACACTGGTTATCTAACTTGGATATATAACTTTCATTGTGATATATATTTATTGCAGTAAATGGGAAATGAAGTTTGGGTATTTTAGAAGTACAGGGAAAACGAAAAAAAGCTTATATATATATATATATATATATATATATATATATATATATATATATATATATATATATATATATATATAACTTTGCAACACTTTTCTTGCATTCACTTATCACTTTTACTATATGTAGGCCTACTTAATCCAGAATCTTACTTGGTATTTATGTGTGTTAACTTTCAAAGATTGATAGTATCTGCATTATCGAGCATCACTGACCGGAGGTTGTAGTAGAATGCCTTCTTTTTTTATTAAGTATATTGTTTTTACTACAACACACGGTCAGTGATGCTCGATAATGGAGATACTAACAATCTTTGAAAGTTAACTCGCATAAATACCAAGTAAGATTCTTGTTTAAGTACATATAGTGAAAGTGATATATATATATATATATATATATATATATATATATATATATATATTAAAACAACATAGGTTATTCAAATACAAGAATATTTATTAAATTATATACAAAACCTTTCGCTGGTAAACAGTACCAACATCATCAGGAATGAATATTACAATAATGTAAGCTATAGGCCTCAATTAGAACAGGCCTTTAGCTTACATTATTGTAATTTTCATTCCTGATGATGTTGGTACTGTTTACCAACGAAAAGCTTTGAATATAAATTAATAAATATTCTTGTATTTGAATAACCTATGTTGTTTTAAATTATTAAACAAGCAAACGTATTATATATATATATATATATATATATATATATATATATATATATATATATATATTGTTTCAATGCAACGAAACAATACAAACACGTCACCGTCATCGCACATGATATCAACCCACCATTTTCATTGGGCTATGAAAAGATACGAACCTAGGTTTAATATAGGATCTAAATACTTTCTGAAAGGGGGTACAAAGGGGCATCAAGTGCGCACGGTCCTGTTTCAGAATATACCTTCCTATGTATATGATCAGAAGGAACTGTCTACCTTTACAACCCTTTCTAAGAACAAGTTATACAAAAAATGTTAAAGACAATTAATATTCAAGTCAACAAAGACAAATTTTATAATCGTTTGTTTTAAATTTTATAATTAAAATTAATATAAATATGTTTATACAAAATTCAGAATAACAATATTAAGTGGCAAAATAGAAAGCGAATTTTCTTGCAATTTTCAATTTTCCTTTCTATGTTTGGTGTAGGACTATTTATTTTTTATGTTACTATTTATAGGCCTACGTTTTTTCGTCGTTAGCATTATGTTATAGTTTCTTTTCGCTTTCCTTTCGCATTGTCCGTTTGTGAAGCAAGGTTCGATCGCGTTAATCCAGTTTATTTCTTTATTTTATTCTTGTCATTTATTTTTAATCCTAAAGCAATAATTATGATAATGTGAGGTAACCATGGCAACAATTTAAGGTTACACACTTGAGGTTTTTAATACAGATCTTTGAGAAGTTCATTTCCAACTATGGAAAGTTGGCTCAGTGCCAAAAAAACGCTTGACTTCGAAGATGAAGGTACTCACTTCTAATATAATCTAAACTCGCTAAAGTTTTATAATTTAATTATCGATATTTGAAAAACCTGTATTAATATCATTTGTCATATACTACAGCCAAAAAAATGTATTTGAGCTTAATTGGATGAATAAAACCGTAATGTATTAACCATTGAAAATTTGTACAAGATATATCTCCAGAACGTGTGGGCTAATAGAAGGATTTTAAGAAGGTTAAAGAACGGTGGATGAAATTAGACAACCAGAAGGAAAGACATAATGATCAACTGGAACTGTGAACGGGAGGAAATTATAGCATCACCTACCTGAAGTATTAGCAGGTAGCCTCCCAGATGTGGTATGTAGTCCCAGATGTGGTATATAGAGCATATCCATGTGCTCTGCCATATTGTCGGCTTCGCATTCCTTTAATAATCTAAGCTGTTGATAACTTACTAGATAAGAGTTGTGCTAAAGGTCTATGTGAGGGAAAGACGTGAAATGTTGGAGTACTTCTCATATTGAGATGGTGCGGTGCGCTGCGTCGTCATGCAATTTTTATAAAAACAAGATGTCTGCAGTCGATGCACCACATTGCTCGAAGTACCGCAACAATTCTTCTACAGCCTAAAGTCCATCACTGTGATTAACTTTTTCATCGTTCTCATTTTCATCTTCTGAGGCATTTTCATTTCGATCTTTTTAAGTTAGGGCTAAAACTATTTTTTCACTGTCTTCTAAAGGTTCACTGCCTTCATCCTCTTTCATCCAATTTTCCACATCCTCGTCAGTTCCTTCTTCAGTGCCCGGGACTTTCCTCAAAAAAACATTAAGATTAAGTCGTCTTCGAAATCTTTTTTATTCTTTCAAATGAATTCCCGAGTGTTCGAACAGCTTTCTCCATGAATGAACAAGAAACAAGGCTGGAAGGTCATCGGGGAGAGGCCGAAATTTATTTATCCTGAGACATATTGAGTTGTACGAAATTTCAAATTTTCGAAGGTCGAGTTATCGGGACTATACAGTACAAGACTTAGTGTCTCTAATAGAAATTAATCTAAACCAAAAGTCAATTTTAAATTTAAAAACTTCCTTGCTTGTATATTCTGTAATGTTAGATACATTCTACGAAATCCTTAAAACTCTGTATATATTATAAGCTTACACGCACGCGCACACACACACACCCACAAACACACACACACACTCTACAGTGAACGTCTACATTTCCTCATTCTCTGACACTCAGTTTGGTTTCACTTCCAGCTGAACTAGCTAGAACTTTGATTAGGTTGTGGCATACGAGAGACGGTTTAATTATCGCATAGATAACAAAGTAATCATCGAACTATGCTTTAGTTTCTAGTGCTTCGGCTGCTAAAGACCGTTCTAAGTTTGAAGTGTGCATAAACAGGCCCGATAATGTCTTACATCGCCCAAAGTGTGTGCTTGTTTTGACACAGAGAAATGCCAGGGTTTAAGAAGCGCTCCAGGCACGAAGAGGAAGTAAGTATTTCTTATTAACCTCAATAATTGAGAAGCAACACAGAATCTACGTAAATTCTGAGATGAAAATAGACGCTGCATCAATAAGAGAACAGTACTTGAACCCCAACCAGGTATTATTCTGATGTCGAACTCGCCCAGTAGGGCCACTATCTAGGCCTGCGTAAACAGACCCATCCAATCAATTTCGTTGGAGCCTCGTGAACTCTATTACTGGATGAAGATCCGAGGAGTGTATGTGCCCCATCAAAAAGTTTGGGATCCTCTTCAACAAACTCTGAAATGTGGCAGGGTGAGCTGAATCCCCTCGTTATTTATGGAGACTTCATTGCATAGTCAGTATTATGGAGCAGTAGAGGAACTGACAGACGTAAAGAGGCGTTTCTAGACGCCAACGCCATTTTACGTGACCTTATATTTATGTCAATAAATACAATTTGCAAACATGAGTGAATTTGTACACAAGGTCACTACATTGACATTTGGAGTAAAAAACTTTCGTAAAGAAAAAACAGAACCAAATACATTTATCAAATACATTATTTTTACTTACTAAAAAGTAAACAGTAATTTCCCAATTACCTAAATGAATTTTGAAGTCGGTGCCAAACTTTGTAACTGTACTCCATGCAACATACTGAACGTGACAAATAAAGGGATTTTAGATTATGTTTGACCATATTTGCCATATTGATTAACAAATTATGATATAAACACAGGTTATTCAATCATTTCTTCCATATGTTTATTTTATAGATGTAAGAAATTCATTAAATTTTATGATTCAAAGGATTTAAGTAGATATCATCTCTTATATTTATAAGCATCTACAATATTCGTATTCCGTTTAAATCATTCAAAGAAGGTTGAATTATCAATTACATGTATATCTGAACAAAAAATATACAATCACGTTTTTTATCGGGCAAAATCTGATATTGTATGATCTTTTTCGATAACAAAGATCGTTCCGTATAACCTCATGATATCAAACTTATAAAATGTTTGTTTCATGATCAAAGATTTGGTCTTTTAGATAATGATAGAATGCGTCCGCTTTAAAAGTATTTGGAATGAGGACTCAATGAAAATTAGAACACCACACAAGAAATAAAGTCCCGAATAGAACAATATCGAGGCGTCTTTATCAAAATCAAGGCCGTACTGTGTAGCCGTTATATCAATCTGCCTTAAGTATTCGTATTCTTAGATGTTATGTGTGCAGTATACTCATGTATGGAGCTGAAGTATGGACACTCACAGATGCAAGAGACCGGAAGCTTTCGAAATGTCTACCTAACGGCGCACAGCGTATGTTGTGTATTTCGTGGGTTGACAATGTCCGAAAGCAGCAGTCCTCAATCAGCTGAACAAACAAATAAATCATGCACACTATCAAAAGGTAAAAATTAGAATATTGTGGTCCCCTAGGTCCCCAGTCTGGGGATCCAGCCCTTAGGTAAAACCAACCAAAAGTGGTTAAAGGTCCGATTCCACCACCTGGACCGAACTAATCCGACAGGGTATAGAGGTACGGAAACCTGGCAGTTTAAAAAAGGTTCTACTAGTGCCGAGTATTTCTGGAACTGCGGTCGAACCGCTGTCACTGGAGGAGCTCGTCCCAGTGGCGGACCAGCAACCAGTCTAGGCCTTATAGCAAGGTCGAAAGACTCATGCATCTTGCCACGGGTCGTGGCACCAAGCGCCCCCGTTTCGGGACTGACACTCGGGACTCAAGTCACGAGTTTGAGGTTGAATTCGTGGGGGTGGAGGTTTCCAAGCTGGAAGTGGATTTCCCGAACGCTGGGGTCTGTCGTTTTGTCACAGATCGAGCCGGAATGCTGGATCTTTACCACTTTTCACTTTCACCATCTTTATTCTTCAATCGTTTCATACGCACAGATACCACTTGTCACATCTGCTATCTGCTGAAATAAGTCTAGGACTTTTTCGACAGAGATGAGACTGCTTACTAGGGAAATCCCCTAACAGGTGTTTCAGTTTATTATACAAGGTAAAACTGATGGCACAAAAGGTTCGGGCAGTCGCAGAGCATCTTGGTTGAAGTACTTAAAACAACAGCACAAATAAACCTTTTAGAAGAGCAGTGGCCAAGGTTCAAATAGCGCTGATGATTTCCAACGATCGATAGGACATGACACACCAAAGATATACAAATCTAAATCTTTATAAACAGATAGATTTGTTTATAATAGTATTATCTAAAACTTTAATAGGGCTTACACAAAAAAAGAACAACTTAAAGTGAAAAGACATTTATTTCTTACTGCATTGTAAATATACTATAATATTACCGGCGAAAAGCGACAACACAATTAGTTAGACAGTATTTATAGTAGATTGGCTGTTATTTTAAATCTATAAAATATATATTTAACATTTTCAAATCAAATTAATAACTTTTCAGTATATTTTCCATTTCAGAATGAAAATGTTCTACACAAACTTCGAAAGTGTTTATGCGTGCGTGTGTTTTGTGGATGCTTAAAAATACATTTCGAGTCCGCCCTTGGTAAGACATTGACTCATACATACCTCAAGATATACTGGTAAGATTTTCTGGAAAGATAGAAAATTAAGATAAAAGAGATTTTCTAAAAATATTAAATGGAAGTCAAATGATCAAAATTGAGCGTGGTATTAAAACAATTCCAATTAAATTATTGAAATAAGTTCATAAAGAAAACTCCAAGAGAGGTGTCCGAATAAACGATGTATTTAGTATCACTACACATTATATAGGTGGTAGTCGAGTATATATACGCAAATGTTTCAGACACTTGAATTAACTATTGTAAAGGATTAGAAATTCATCATTAAGAACTCATTATTTACATAAATATTTTGTGTGTATGGGCCACATATTTATAAAACAAATTAAAATGATTCTTTTAGTTGTTTTCCGAATGATTGCATAGGATGATCTTTCGATATGATTTTTGATCTTTTCGATATCCAAAAAAGATCTACAAGATATGATCTGAACTATAGCATCAGAGGAACTATACAAAACTTTTAGATCATAGCTAAATAGCCAGTGGCATATATAAGGAGTGTCGAGAAGGCAGTAATGCATAAAATTATTAAATGTCATTACATATACATTACTGTTTTTAAAGATGAATCCGAAATCATAAAGTAAATTAATATTTGAGATAGAAGTTGTCCTAGTAATATAAATATAGGTTAATCATTATTATTGTATAAAAAACTGATATAATATCAAATATAGTAATAATTATTATTTTAATAATTTGTTACCCCAAAGTAAATTATACTAAATAAATACACTTGAAGATTTTTGTAAATATTAGCTAAACAAAAATTGTTTCCTAAAATTTATAAAATAAAAAGAGAACTGTATATAATGACTTTTGGTAGAAGAATAGAATATACTATAGTAGAAGCACAGTCGTATAAGATATTACAATAAAAATATTGGAAACAACCACAATTCCACAAAAATAACATATAATACAAGTTACTTAGACTGAATAGTTTGTAACTTATTGTTTTCTAGATTGTAATTTTGTAATAAGACCCTCTGTTGAAGATGACATGCTCATCGAAATGTACATAAGGGTTTAATCTCAGGTAACTTGTATTATCGGTTATGTTTCGTTATTTCTGTGGTATTGGGGTTGTTTCCAATGGACACGGTCGAACTAGTTAAATCATCAGACATTTTTTTATTTTTTATTTTAATGTACGATAGAATTAAAAACAAAAACATAATAGAAGCAAATAAATACAATAAAACTTTACTAAAACATAAAGATATATAAAATTCATTAAACACACTGTACTTTCATCTTTTAATTATTATTTAAACTTACGAATAATTCTACCAATAACGTAGTGCCGCCAGGTCAAGCGAGCATTCCATTACGTGTCCGTTTTTGTTAACCCTATAACGGTGAGATGCTGAAACGTTCCAATGGCTCCCTGGCAATGGTGTGGTCAGAGGGTTTTATCATTTTGTGCGCATATATTGTAAAATATTATGACACGACTATTTATATTGACATAAAAAGGAGATGTTTCAATCGTCTAAAATAGATGTTTGACCACCATCTGACTGTAACCAAACATCTATTTTAGATTACAATAAAGATATTGAAAAGAACCCCAATACCACAAAAATAATCAAAAATAACAAATAAAACAAGTTACTTAAGATTAAACCCTTATGTACATTTCGATGACCATGTCATCATCATCAGAGGGTCTTGTTACAAAACACAATCTAGCACACAAGAAGTTACAAACTAGAATGATGAATCATTCTAGTTTGTAACTTCTTGTGTGCTAGATTGTGTTTTGTAACAAGACCCTCTGATGATGATGACATGGTCATCGAAATGTACATAAGGGTTTAATCTTAAGGAACTTGTTTTATTTGTTATTTTTGATTATTTTTGTGGTATTGGGGTTCTTTTCAATATCTTTATTGTAATATATTGTACCACTGTGCTCTTGATATTGTGTATCTACTTTAGATGTTTGAATGTATTTAAAGCTAAGGTGGATGCGAGTATTCCATTTGTAAGTAATAATTATAGAGGTATGGGCCCAATTTGACACTACCTCCGAACTAACCATGGGCTCAATTCAATCGTCATTTTTACGACACTAACAGACCGTCGCCACAATTCGACATCACCCGTTTCCAATATTTTTATTAGAAGAATAAAGATAGAGAAATCAGACCCTATGTAGGCCAAGGTATAGTATAAACATATCAAGTACTTCTTAAGGTTCCACCTAATCCACTTTATATTTTAGTTTTTCAAAAAGAAGGAAACTTAGAGGCGCTTACTGTTGGATGTATGGAAGAGATGACGTCAGCGTTAGCTTGTTGAGATGAATGGACGTGAGAATGAGAAAAGACAGATTCCGACTGCAATAATTATTATCTTATCGTTCATCTGTATGATAGACTGAGATCCTGACGTCAGTATCTTGAAGACCAGACACTACGACTGAAGTACACTGTAGGCGCACAAGGACGATGTTACAGTTGCTTTGACAAAGTTGCCCGATAAGTTTAGAAAACGAAAACCTGTGATATACGCTTTACATTATTTTCCAATATTTTTAAAAATACGTTTTTATTTTAAAAAATAATAAATGCATTTTAATTAATAGAACGATAGGTTTCTAAAGTAAACTAGACCCAATTTTTTTTTTAAATTACGGAAATGCTTTTCTTTAATTTTAAAAAACTTGAAAGGAATTAACTATATATATAGTTTAATAAAATACAGTAATTAAATTTAAAACATTGCATTGGAGCAATGAAAATAAATATATAAAACAAATTAGTAAATAGTAAATTAGTTATACTTCATGTATAGTTATTAAATTTGATTGGGTTTTTGTTTCAAATATTTTACAGCAAAAGAGAGTAAAAAACTTCCATACACTGATTAAAAATGTTACTAATCAGCAATTTTCCATATCGTAACCGATGTGAAGTATACGCGTAACGTTTCAAAGGACTACAAAATAACGCTCAATCTTTTGCTATTCTGTTTTTTCAAAGAACTAATTAAAGCCGTCGGAACTAAGAGCAAGACGTCTTCTACAAATACCTACCTTTTCATTTTGTTTTCAATCAATTAATAAATCCTTCACAAGATTGAAGAATTAATTAAGTAATTATTTTTTTTCAATTTCTAAAAACATAAAGGAAAAACGTGTCAGATATAAAAGGGTGTTTGTTACGTTTTAAGTTTGGAGGCTTAGGTTTTAAGACAAAAGATTTTCGTGTAGCTACTGTAAAGGACCAAGATGAGTTTTTGCTACTACAAGTCCATAGCAAATATTTCAGGTGGATATATATATATATATATATATATATATATATATATATATATATATATATATATATATTATGTAATAACTTCAAAGATTTTCATAATCAAGATCTATATTTATTCAACACTTACAAACTTGCTGAAGCTTTTTGCTGGTGTAAGGTTCCAGCATTCTCAAAGTCTACTATCATGATTTATAAAACTATTCAAACACTAATCTATTTGATTGATAATCTTTATTAATATGTTTGATTAAATTCATATTTTGTGTGTCTGGAAAACTATGGTTATTTTTAATACAATGAATAGCCATATTCGATTTGTACTCATTTGTATCACAAATAACCATAGTTTTCCAGACATACAAAATATAGGAAATACATGTTTTAGGCCTATAGCTTACATTATTGTAGTTTTCATTCCTGATGATGTTGGTATTGTTTGCCAACGAAAAGCTTTGGATATAAAATAATAAATATTCTTGTATTTGAATAACCTATGTTGTTTTAAAATATATATATATATATATATATATATGTGTGTGTGTGTGTGTGTGTGTGTGTGTGTGTGTGTGTGTGTGTGTGTGTGTGTGTGTGTGTGTGTGTGTGTGTGTGTGTGTGTGTGTGTGTGTGTGTGTGTGTGTGTGTGTGTGTGTGTGTGTGTGTGTGTGTGTGTGTGTGTGTGTGTGTGTGTGTGTGTGTGTGTGTGTGTGTGTGTGTGTGTGTGTGTGTGTGTGTGTGTGTGTGTGTGTGTGTGTCTGTGGTGTGTGTGTGTGTATGTGTGTGTGAGAGAGAGAGTGTGCGCGCGTGTGTGTGTGTGTGTAAAGTAGGTACATATATAAAAAGGGTTACCATATCTATATTAACTATAACTTCAGAAAACCCTGTATAAAATACACATCCTTATCAAACATCCACATCAAACTTATATAGCCTATATACATATCCTACATCAGAACGGCTCAAATCGATTTCTTTGGAGGGCCAATAGTTATGAAGAGATCGGTTTCTGGTCACTAATATAACACTATTATTGTTGTTTTTAGTATTTTATTATTATTATTTGTTAATATCCTACCTGTCCTATACAAAATATGTCTATAAAAAACCCATAGGTTTTTACAGTTTACACCTTATCACAACAGTTGATAACTGGTGTTAATCCATATGGTCCTAACGCGTCATTCAATATCTCTAGGAACTCTTCTTCCTGCAAATACGATTTGCTGACTCCTCTTTTCACCCCGCAGGTAACTTCAGGAAACGATCTTGTACCAGTGAGACTTGTTACTAGCAACAGGGGATCATCCCTTTGCTTAGTTCTCCCTAATTCCATTTAACCTTTCAGAGCTCTTTCTTCTTGCACGAGGGTTATCTTATTATCAACCCGATATTCATTCAAGTACACGAACCTACACACGCTATGATATAAACCATCTTATAATTTATACCAGAGGGTTTTATGTCCATGCCTTAAACCTACATGAATGACAATTCCTGATGAGTCATACTTGCTACAAATATCCTTAAATCTACAAATGAAGTATTTTCATGGATTCAGCTGCCACATTACCTTTCTCAACCTTCACCTTCACATTTCCGTTCTGTGACTCTACAAATCTCTTTATTTTCCTTTCCTCTCATCAAAAGCTCATTCCATATGATCTTTTTTTTATATCTTTACAAACTATTACAATTTCTTTCTCTCCATTTGATGTTTATCTCAAACCTTCGCACTTCTCCAAGAGTTCCTCTCCTTTGTAATTTTTTTCTTTGTTATGATTTAATTGTCTTTTTTGTATGTCATTATTCTGCCAAATATACAGTCAAAATTTTATTTTGTATTTTCTAGTTAATTATTCCAGAGAACTGGACTTCATTACCCGATCTCATCTGTTTCTTATAATGTTGTCTGCTGTTTCAACCTGGAATATTATACTTCCCAAATATTAGACTTCCTCTGTTTCCCTAATGCCTATATTATTCTCTTTTCCTAGTAGGACCTAAGTCTTAGATTTTACGATAGCGATTTTTTTAAAGTTGTTACTATTTATTTTGTTATTTAAATAACATTTATTAATTTTATAAATAAATGAACGATTATATTACCTAAACAACTTTGTCGAAAATGCTGTAGATATACATTATAGTTTGGGTTCGTTAATCCTAGCTGAGAAACGTCTGTTCGTTTGGCCAATGTACAGTATTTGACAATCTGCACAAGAAAATGTAAATCCCATGTCTTTCTAAGCCAGCATTGTCTTTGGCTAATAACATTATCAATGCTGATGTATGGTTTAAAGGCAGATCGTATAACATGCTTCTTAAATAGTCTGCCAATTTTACTTCAACCCTCGCCACTCCGAGACAGCTTTCAGTTTGGAAATTGTGAAAGATGACCGATTGCCGTTTCTAGAGATTTTAGTTAGGAAGGGCCAGAATGCCTGCTTTCAACGGTTTATAGACAAGTAAAAGAAATTTAAGTCAATTCCTACGTAAGTAAACAAAGAAAACTTTTACTTTTATTTTAGTTTCTTTTTATTTTATAATTACATGTATATATATATATATATATATATATATATGTGTGTGTGTGTGTGTGTGTGTGTGTGTGTGTGTGTGTGTGTGTGTGTGTGTTGGTGTATATGTATGTATATATATATATATATATATATATATATATATATATATATATATATATATATAGATAGATATATATGTATGGTGTTGGAGTATTATTTTTGTATATTACTATTTATGCCCTTTCTTTTTTGCGTCGCTTACATTGTGTTGTAGTTTCTTTTTGCTTCCCTTTCACACTGTCCGTTTAAGAAGCAGGGTTCGATACTGTAAATCCAGTGTGTTTGTTTATTTTATTCTTTTCGTTCAGTTTTAATTCTTGAGCATTATTTATGATATTGTCTGGTAGCCATAGCAACAATTTAAGCTTGTACAATAAAGGTTTCGACGACAACCAGATGAAAACAAACAAAAAATTCATATACTTCTTTGAGAAATATACTTCTAGCTATAAGATAGTTGGCCCAGCGCCAAAACCATTAGACTTTGAAGATGAAGATACTCAGTTTCGAATCTAGGCTAGACCCCCCCAAATTTTATAGTTTAACAGTTGAATAAATATTTGAAAAAACTCTGTTAACATCAATATTAGTGGATTGTCGTCCACTACACGTTAAAAAATGTATCTAAACGTGATTCAATTAATAAAAATGTATTTTATTAATGATTGAAAATTTGTGCAAGATATATATCAAGAGAGTGTGAGCAAATAGAAGGAATTTAATAAGCGCCTCACGCCATAATCTTGATGCCGAGTCTCTACTACCTTTCGCAGATCCAAGCTGTGTCTGACAGCTTTTATCTCGTTTCCACAAACACACATCCTAGGGACTAGACACTTATTACCATAACAGAGGGGTTAAGAAGCAATGGCTATAAGAACTGTGCCATTGATAAAGCCTAAATATCGTTTCGGTTGTCGTGGACAAGAGGGAGACAAACGAGAATAATACTGTTCTAAATGCACCGCTGATAATTTGGCACTGCATAAGAAGCATGGTGGTCGATCACTCTATAAGACCATACTAGTCTACTGATAAGATAAAGATAAGATTTGTCACCTTATTCACAATTTATAATTCCCCATCTATAGGAATTCTCAATCCTACTGCCCCAGGGGGTGGAGTACATTGCTAAGAGGAATCATGAACTATAATTAACTTACAAATGCTTCACCTACAACGATTACCAGGAGCTATCGGCTGATCAGTTATCAGTTGCTACTGACTTTGGTAGAATAAATGCTAGGTCTCAGATAAAACAATTTTTACATAGTTTGCTGTAACTATTTGATGCATATATTGATTATATTTTTACAATGTTTTACAGTGATGTACAAGGTTGGTAAAGAAAACTTTAATTCCATTATCCACAAACATCTACCTACAGAAGTATTATTTTTCTTTAAGGTTATCTATTATATGTCTCAGAATTAAATATTATTTTTTTATAAATTTACTAAATTTAATTTAAAGGAGTGGTAAAGCAGTAGATGGTCTGTAGAATCTTCCACTCGTGGATTTGGATTAATTTTGACCCCCAAAAATTATTTCAAATGGTTTTGTTTACGTCTGTTACAATAAATACCCTGAAGGAGTAAAATTATTACAGTATTTATTGTTCTGTGAAACATTCCTGGAGTCGTAAGATTGGAATATCAACTTGTATGAAAGACATTCATTCTAAAACTCAACTCGCAAATTTGGACTCATTGCCCCAGATTTGGAAATATGGGCTCAAACTTGAAAATATAGCTCCAAACCTAGAAATATGGCCCCAAAAGTATTTTCGTGAGATGTAGTGTGTTTGAAGTAAGTAAATAACTACCCCAAATTACTTTAAAAGTTAATCTTTACAAACTGTTTATGGCATATATCAAAGGGTTGAGTAAATGAATTTATTTTTAATCTAGTGCTGTTAATTACTTAAACTAAGTCCATATAGATGTCACGATTTATCGTTATCCAGATTCAAAACATGTAAATTTGAATGCTTTAACTACATAGGCCATAAAATTGTGTTCGACGTGGCTTTATGTTCGTTACACTGATCTGGTTGCTTGACAGGCTCTGAACGTTCTGGGATAACGAAGATTAAGCGATAACAAGATAGTTACTTAACGGTCCTGTAGGAGTGTAGCTCACTCCTGGCAATAATAAGGGACAACTAAAAGGGATTTTATGCTCTATGTTATATTATTGTCTGAGTTCTAAGTTTTTTTTTTAATGTCCTTATATATTAATATATACATAACGAATAAAAAAATTTCAAATACAAGAATTGTTTCAATTTATATTTTTTCTCCTATTTAAATGTTATTGTGTTTGAGATATTGTTATTCATTACCTACGTATAGTATAAGAAAACGTACCAACATGTTTTGTGTTTGTGTGTGTGTGAGCGCGCTTGCTCATCAGGAATATATATATATATTCCTGATGATATCGGTACTGTTAGCCAACGAAAAGCTTTGAATTGCAAATTCAATTATAATTCTTGTATTTGTATTTTGACTTAGTTCTTTATATATGTATATATATATATATATATATATATATATATATATATATATATATATATATATATATATATATATATATAAAGCTTGGTAGATTATTTTGGAGGGCTTAGTTCGGGTTATTTTGTGTTTTATTTGTTGTCTGATAGCATTTTGTTGTTCTACTGGTGTGTTATGTAGGATTGTGTTTTCAAGATCTAATATTAGAGTTTTTGTGAAATTTGTTTGGCTGTATTTGGGTGTGATGTTGTGTTTAAAGCGCCCACACTTCACGAAAAAGACACCCTCATACGTCCACTAATCAACTACACAAGCGCCCCTTCTCATCTTCTAGCTAAACTTCTCGATAAAATCATTCCGAAACCGGATGAAATTTAATAATCGTTGTAGCATAAAAAATAGCCTAAATCCAATAGACAAAATAAAAAACGTAAATATCCAGACAATTCCACTTTAGTCTCTTTCGATATAATAAATCTATGTACTATCGTCCTCATTCCAGAAACTATCAACATCCTCGAAAACATGCTAATAGACACAAACACTCCACATACACACATTAATGAAATCATCCACCTCACAAAATTAAGAACATCTCAAAATTACTTCACCTACAATAACACTTTCTACACAAAAAAAGATGGCCTACCTATGGGTTCCCCTTAGCATCTTAGCAAAAATATTCATACACCACATTGAACAAAACCACATTTTCACAAAAATAAATACAAAGATGCCATCATTTACTGGTATAGATACTATTATTATATTATTATAACATTATTCAAAGGTAACACACGCCGAGCACACATATTTTTAAAATTTCTGAATTCCATACACCCAAAACTAACATACACCATCGAAACAGAACAAAACAACTCTCTTGACTTCTTTGATCTCACAATTAAGTGTAGACATACAAACACATATACTGTATTATTCAACATATACCGATAACCCACCAGTACCAATACTCCCATTGACAACTCTCTCAAACCGCAAACACAAACATAAACTAGCTGCTTACAACACCATGATATATCGCCTCCTTAAAACACCGTTAGACCAAGAAAAACGCTACCAAGATTTAAGCACCATAAACCATATAGCAGAAACTAATGGCTACAACACAACAATGATTGACAAATTATACAACTGCCTTAAAAACAAACCCAATAGCCCAAATACAAACACACAACACGACAAACCCATAAAATACTTAACAATACCATATAGATAATCCAAAACCCACATCTAACCAATACAATTACAAAATAGCCTACTCCACACACAACACTATCAAGAAACAATTTAAACCTAACATCAAAATCAATGACATTTACAACACCACTGGAGTTTTCAAACTAACTTGCAGTTTGTGCCCGAGCTTTCATATAGGCCAGACAGGGAGGTCGTTCTACACACGCTACCAACAACATATAAACGCACTAACACACAATAATTACTAATTAAACTTAGCCGATCGTCTCAAATCCACAAAACATAACAACATTGACATAGCAGCCAGCCTACAAATTCTTCTAAACAACACAGAAATAACCAACGTTACACAACCGAATAATACGATATATAGAATCGTTTCAAACCACACCCTACACACATACTCAATACACAATTACATTACAACTCTCACACACACTTTTCAACATCATAACTCCTCAAAGTACACTCCCCCCCCCCCATAACACCCTAACCTACGAAAACCTAGAGATCAGGTGCGGTCTGAGTTGACAATGGGACAAATCTCCCGAAAGGGCCAACCTCAACAAATATAAGTAAGTGTTACAATGGTCAAGTTTGTAAAACATTTACAAGTGTTTAGTGAAAACTAGTAGCTCACGTGAAGATGGATTCAACAACTATTAAATATATTATATTTAAAACAAACTCTTTTTTTATCAATGTCCGAAAATACTGATGATATTATTTATTATATTTAATTGGTGAAACGCTTGGAAGCGTTATTTTATAAATTTGGTGTTGATGATATGTTTTTGCTTTAATAAATAAATTTTTAACGTGGAAAATGTCATTCACAAATCATCATCATCATCATCATCATCATCATATATATATATATATATATATATATATATATATATATATATAATGATCACTGTTATTCTCCCCCCCCCCTACTCACCTGACCTTGCTCCTTGTGACTTTTTCTTATTCCCAAAACTCAAAAAAACAATTCGTTACTCCTTCAGGCTGTCCATTTTACAATCCGACTAACAAAAATAACACTCTTTACTAAACTGCGTGTAACTCATCAACAAATGAAGATATCTACGACTGAAATACCGCGTTTTAATATGCTGATTTATACGAACCTAGCGACACCAAGCGGATTCCCCTGAAACTAACTAGAGCCGCGAAATTCAAACAGTCCGCGTATTTTTTGAACAGACCTCGTATGTGTGTGTGTGTGTGCGCGCGCGTGCGTGTATTGTGGTTTCGTCATATGTGTGTTGTGTAGTATGATAAACATTTAAGACTTATTATCAATATTTTTCTGCGCAGCAAGGCTATGTTGATGTTATTAGAAATAGGTTGGACACAAGTGATTTACTTCGTATTGAACTGTTAAACACCTGCATGAACAAAAAAATAAGGTTGTGATCGGTTAAGTCAATTACTTGTTATAGGAGCGTAGAACTTATTTACAAATACTGCATTATTTCAACTGAAAATCATGAAAATTCGTTTTTTGCTATTGGTTAAGAAATTGGAGGTCTGACTCTGATTGGATAAAATCAGAGGCTGCTTTAGGATTTATTTTTTGGGTAGACATAGTTAGGGGAGTCATGACTACCAGGGGTGGGGTCTAGTGCCCTCCCCCAGAAAATTAAATGGGGTTTTTAATTGCATTTTTACTCTCAGGACAAATAGATATAATATAATGAGCTATACAAAAGGGTAAATATTTGCTATTTTACTGTTGCTTGGTGCACTCTGAATTTTCTATAATATTATGAGCATATCTTTCGATCTTAGTTATATAGGCCCTAAAATTTATCTTTTCAAAATTTTACAAAAAGGATATTAACAATATATATATAATTATTGGGTAGGCCTGAGCCCACCCTGGCTGAAATATTATAAGAAAGGAGAATCGACGTTTTTGGGAGTTAAGGTAGTAAAGTAAAACCATGTAACTAAAATTTGTATATGCAAAAATAAGAGAAGTTAGGTTCTTGCTTTCGCTAGTTGTTGGCAAAAGTGGGTATCTTGTTAGAAAAAAGTTACTGCTTATTTTAAATTGTTAAACGTAGTTCACACTAACGATACTAGAGCGCAGCAGCCGTCAGTATTTTATTATTTTTACGCATTATATTTTCATATATAAAAGATATAAAAAAGCTGGTAAACCAAATAATAGTATCATTTCAAAAATGATTCCCTAATAAATAATACACAAAAACCCCTAACCACAAATATTTTTATTATTAGTGGTAGTTACACCACAGTAATTTATTTAAGGAAATTTGTGAAATAATTATCTATTTAAATATATAGATGAGACATTTTTACATTTCCAAAAAGTACTTGTAAAAACATAATAAAAAAAACCTCCAGTATACTAATGTAGATCATTGTTTCAGATATTTAAAAATCTGTAAGTAAATTACGAGGTATTTGTTGAAAAGGGTGCCTGTACTTAAAAGCAAAATTTTTTAAATATCACATTTGAAAACCATTATAGAAAATAATAAATGTCAGTTAAAAATTAATAATAAATTAAATATCAAAAACCTTTTCAATTACTTTAACTTATTTATAAATTACTGTTAAATGTTTTATTTGCCTCAAAAAAGACTTTTTCTGTCAGTTATTGAAGTCAAAAATTGTTTCAAAAAGGAAATAGGTTTTTATATGGAAAAAATAAGAATGTATTTGTACTTTATTTATTTTATTGTACTTTAATGTTAAAAATATTTTCATTTTACTTTCCACATTCTGTTAGCATTTAAGGGGTACAATGTAAACTATTATATTAAAAGTTTTACACGCTTCTTATTAAACTCCTATTAGTTCACATTCTTCGCATATATATCTTGTACAAAATTTCAATAACTAATAATATACCAATCCAATCAAGTTCAAATAACTTTCTTTTAACCTATATTGGATGACAATTGATATTAACAAAGTTGTTTTAAATATTTATTCAATAGATAAATTATAAAAATTTTTGGGGAACTATAGGGATTTGAACTACGAATCTTCTGGTCCAAAGTCTAGCACACTTTATCACTGTGCCAACAAGAAAATTAATATCCGAAAGACATATATGGATTTTCCCCCATCTGATTGGTGTTAAAATCTCCATTGTACAATCTTAAACTGTTGCCATGGTTATCACAAAATATCATAAATAGTGATGCAAGGTCAAAAATGAATGAAACGAATAAAGTAAACAAACTGGAAATAAGCAGTGATAATTTTTTTTTCTTGACCTCAGTAATAATTTACATTAAAAATAATTACTTGTTTATGAGGTAATTGTGTTGTTCTTGCTCACCATTCAGAAAAAAAAAATTATTTGACTTAAAAATTGTTTATAAACTGACAAAATTTTACATGAAACTCACAAAAATAAAATAAGGTTAATTTCTTTAAAACAGAATTGTTTCATTACTTGACATTTTAGAGACATGAAATTCTATCAAAATTGTTTTAAAACCAAAGAAAAATACCTATTTAAAACGGTAACTGTATAACCATGCGAAAAGCATGTATACTGTTCTACCATGTATAATCTATGTAGAAAAAATCTAAAAAACTTAATCCACAGAACTATATAATTATATACATGAAGGTGGCAGATTTCTGTTGTTTATATTCTATATGTTTGTCAAAAATATAGGTTTCTGATTTCTAATCAATAAAGACAAAAAAAATCCATTTTTATCTACTTATACAAACTTTAAACCTCACGGTCTACGAAATTTTCCCGATTTCATTTTTGGCTCTCAAAATGTAAAGGCAGATTCTGTTTGTATGTAAAACAAACACAAACCTGTTATTAACAATGCATATTCCAAAACAAGTTAGCCAAGTGTGACTGAATAGCCAGGCTGCACAAATTTCTTTATATTTTTATAAAAAATAACTACACCTCTATACCTTTTTTTGATGGATTTGAAATAAGTAATTACAACACCAGTTGTGTGCAACTAAAGAAAATAACAGTGAATTTTTAAAAATCTTCAGTTTTCTATTTGGAGCACAAAAAACTAGTTATCCAATAAGATTTTAAACTTCTTAAATTTAGACACAATTTTAAAAAGTGTGAAATTAGCAAATGCATTTATTTAAAAGTTCAGAATATTTTTTTCAAACAGTAGCACTCTTTGATTAAAACTAAAAAAAGATTATTTTAACAAGTTTAACTCAAGTCTTAAAGCTACACTTTTAAAAAGATGGGTGGTTGTTTTAAGATAGTTGTGGAAATAGTTGTAATGAAACTGACTACACTACCCTCTTTCAGTGGCGGCTCCTGCCCAATTACATTGGTGGGGCTCATGACAAGAGGTCTAGCCATATTTACGAGGTGCGGAGGCAATTTTGAAATTTGATACCCATTTAACTCGTTTTACATTCTAAGCACCTACAACTTTATAAGTTATACTTATTGATTAATATATTAACATTGCTATAAGTACTCAACAAGTAGTGTGAATCAAGTTTTACTTTTAAAAGTATATTAGGCCACTGTGTATGCGCATCAAAGGATCTATAAATGGAAACATTGTGAGAACATTACAAATAAGCCTACAATGCTGCTTCCTAAATCATATAGAATTGTAGTAGCAGCACTGATTAGTCATTTCTCAGCGCATGCGCATGACTACGGGACTCCATCTCAGGCCACCCGTAACACGCTCGTTGAGTGACGTCACCGCACGGTTTTGGCTGTTTCAGCTTATTCCACGCACACTCAATGCACTAGTCTGGGGCTCTGCTGTGAGCCCCGCACGGAGCTTGCGGCTAATTTCGTGCGTCAACTGCTAAATATTTTATGGTTTTAACATTCCTTAAATAATTCTAAGCTCTTCTTAACCTAATTTAAGACAAATGAATATTAATTAAAAATTAATTTTTGTAATTGGGAGGGCTGCGCCCCAGAGCCCCTTTGAACAAACCGCCACTGCCTTCTTTTATAAGCTTAGGAGGGAGGACTGTGCAAAACTCTTTGTATCTCGTGAGGTAAACTAACTTTACAGAATCTTACTTTCAATTGTTCCAAAATCATTAGAATTGTTGAAAGTAATTTCAACTTAATCTAAGCATGAAAACCATGACTTGCAAATCAGATCATGTGAACCTTTGAGGCATATCCAGTAATATCAATTTGCATTGTTTTATTATTTTACATGTCTTCACCAATTATTATTAAGATAATATATATATATATATATATATATATATATATATATATATATATATATATATATATATATATATATATATCATTTAACTTTAAAAAAGCGTTAAACAAAAAAGTATTATTTTATTTAATTATTCCTGATTTTTTTTTATATAGATCATGAACAATATGCTGAACGACAAGGTCCACAAATATATACTGTTTTTCTCTATTCAACTACACTAACATATTTCTATGTTTTCCTTTTTTTTTAAACCACTTTACCTGTGTTAAGGTTCTGTGAGAAGGTGTTGAACAAAGAGTAGGTGCTGTAGACTTCGGCTGTATAAAAACATTATTTTATTTGTTTTTTGAAATATCCAGGAAACATACTATGAAGGCAAACCCTTTTCTGTACCTATACCGCCTTTAGCCTGATATCGATTTCGTGTTCATGTAGTTCTAGATAACATCGAAAGTCTGGACAATAGTGGTCGCCCGCTTTGGCGCCTTTTGGCTAAAAATAATAGTTCTCAGATGATCTTCAAACAACACCATTCCCAACTTCAAAATATGCAGCACGAGTGCTGGGCACTAGGAATGTGTCTCGGTGTTAGACTGACACCTGCAGGTAACATATGTCCTGGTCTTGTCTGGGAAAGTCTTCATCCCTCTGAAATGGTTGGTTCTTAGTCTGATAATAGCCAATGTCAAATTTCTGGCGCATTTGAAGTAGGTGATAAGTTGCTTCCTAAAGGTATGAAGTAAACTTGATATTAATTGATAGGTATGTAATTAAAATTTGTTTTCAACCTTTCTAAAGTTATATTATATTATAATTTAAATAAATAAAGCCTCTCCACGATAAATAAAATTTTTTGTTTAAATCATTTTGAACATTTCAATTGCAAAACAATTATTTTCAGAGAAAATTATTACAAAAATTTTTTACAAACAATTATTACCAAAATGTGTGTCATAATTTCCTCTGAAGATTATTGCTTTTATATTTAAACGTATTTAAGGATTTAAATAAAAAGGTTATATTTGATGTGAAAAGATTTTATTTATTTAAATTAAATATTATATCACGTTACTCCGAATTGTCATTATGGATAACAACTTACACATAACCAGACATTTATGTAAAAATTGTTTTACCTAAGACTTCCCAATAATCTAACAATGGTCAACAGAGAACTGCCTACCTGAAAACTCCAGGTAATCCATTTAAGAATAATTAACTATTAATTAATTGAAATGTTTGCTTCCTTATAACTATGTACACTGTATATGCCCCAGTTATTATTCCAAATTCCTATTAGAAAAGGAAAATTCTAAATTCTTGTTTAGGAAACAGGACCAGAAATTAAAACTCTTACTGGTGATGGTACAGCCTTGAATGACAATTTTAGTTTATTTTCTTCTTGAATCCACAGATGCTATAGCTGGTCACACGTAAGCTGGTGCACGACCTTAAAGGGCAATCATAGGGGTAGGGAAACGATAGAGGAAGCAAAAGACCATTCCACAGACATTATAATATGATATAAAGTATTTATACTATAATAATGTATATTTGACAAGCCCGAAAGGCCACCATAAATATTATTTTATTTGATTAGTCATATTAAGCAGATCATTTATATAAAGATTTGAATAAGTTTACTAATATCAGTTTTCTTAATGACCGCAAAGCCTGCAATTAGCAATGGCCTTTGATGCAACACGCACTACAAAAACCAATATTTTTTAATAGGGCTAGTTTTTTGTTTTCTTACGAGCTTATGATTTTTTTTTGTAACGAGTATTTTGTTTGTTAGCTTATGAGTGAACAGCTATACCTTGAAATTTTTTTAAAATATCTCTGAAGAAAAATGTTAAGTTTCCCTTTACATGATTTGTTTCTGTCATTAAATTTTATTGAAATCAATAAAAGTGTATTAAATACCATTAGAGTCCAATAATTTATAATTATCTACCACTCAAATTAAATTGATAAATATTTCCAATTAAAACTACACATAATCTGAGTCATATTACTTAAATTATATAAAGAATAAATCTCATCTCAATAAGATTTTAGCCTCTCTCTCCTGCTCAATACCCTTACTCCAAACCTCCTTAGATATTGTCATTGTGTTGTAAATAGGGAAGGACTTTTGCTATTAGGTGAAAATAACATGTGATTTATAAGACATTATGCTTAATATAATCTACTTACCAGATAATGTAACTACAGCTACCAATTTACCAGAACACAAAGTTTTGATTACAATCAAGCAGCACTTGGTTAGTATGGTATTATAGAGTAAAATTTTCACTCATTTTTAATTCCAAATTTTAGTGTCTGTTATGAAAAGGCATAAATATATCCACTGGTGTTATCATTGTAAATGTTAGTATGATATTAGGAAAAAATATTGTTACAAGTTGAAGTATGATTACAATGTTATTAAATTTTTCTTTACATACTTTATTAATTTTATCCAAAAAATTACACACACATAAGTGCATTTGGGTTAAATAATGAAGACGGCGGATTTTGTAAAACATAAAGGTATTCAGGATTTTACCATACAAGCAACCTAATTACATTAGAGTCTCAAATTCCAAGTCCTGATAATTCAAGTTTCCGTCAAATTTGAGCGTATTTCTGTCTAAGCCTAATTGATCTATTTGAAAGAAAATGATGAATCGGGCTTCCAAAAATGTTTTAGCCATATGGTATGCAATGGAAAAGAGTCAGACTTCCAAGATATGTTCATATCAATACGGTATGCAAAGGAAATGAGTCGGGCTTCAAAGAAATGTACATATCAATACGATATACAAAAGAAATGAGTCGGGCTTCCACTAAATGTTTATATCAATACTGTATGCAAAAGAAATGAGTTGTGCTTCAAACAATGTTCATATCAGTATGGTATGCAAAGGAAATGAGTCGGGCTTTCAATAAAAGTCCATGTAAAGTTCTATAAACTGATTTTGTACATTTTTTTTTATAGTACTGCATTATGGTTCGATAAAACGCCTATTTTTATATGCATAAGAAGGTATTTCTGTGTAATCGGAATTTTTTGTAATGTTTCTACTGTATATTAAATTGAGCAATGCTATATATGTAAGCTTGAATATTTGTAATTTTAGCTTAACTATTCTAATTTCTTATTTTATAAGCATGAATTAAGCTCAAAGTAATGGATTAATTAATTACAAATAAGGAACTGGATACTAAGGTGAAGAAATTTAAATTTATAAATAATTACTTTTTAATAAAAAATAAATAAATATAATACTTTATAATACTACTTAAATGTAGAAATATTATTACTAAATAATTTGTCATTTAATAATTCACATTGAAACCTGTTTCTAAAACTAGAAAGAAACAATGGTATTATCTCTTGAACAGTGACAATCTGTCCTAACTCTTGTGTGAGAGAAGTCACGTCTTTGCCTTCAATACCACAGGGAACAATGTGAGAAAACCAACTTAAATCTGTGTTACAGTTTAGAGCTAAGCCATGTGTTGTGATGAATCTGCTTCCATGAACACCAATCGCACAGATCTTCTTATCTCTCACCCAGACTCCAGTGTGTGGTGATGTCTCTGCATCAACTCCAAGTAATTTACATGTATCTATAACTGTTTGCTCAATTTCATTCACATACCACCTGATGCTAGGCTTAAACAATTTTAAATTTAATATTGGATACACAACCAACTGTCCTGGTCCATGAAATGTTATCAATCCGCCACGATTAGTTTTGTAAAATTCAGCACCTAAATTTCGTAAATTAGTTTCATCTTTGATTGTATAATCTTTAGTTCGTATACCAATTGTATAAACAGGTGGGTCATGTTCTAATAGTAAAATAGTTCCTTTCTGAGGATTCCTTTCCTTAATTGATGACTTTAGACAATGAGCAATTTCATTTTGTACTTCTAATGCAACACTGTAACTCATACGACCCAGATTGCGAACAAATACTTGTACACACATTTTTGTAAGATATGCCTTATAGAATCCTTATACTTTAATTGAATTCTGTGAATAGATCAAATCAATCTTAGAACACTATATAAAAAACGTTGGCAATTTGTATAGTTATGTTAGTAATTAAAAATTACAACAATAATAAAGCTAAATATTTATTATTAAAGTAAAATATTATATGAATAAAATCAGTAAAAAACTATTTTAAACAAATTATCTATTCTGTATCGTAATATATATGTTTCAGCTTAGTGATGAAACAAAACTGATTTAACTGATCGCCGCTTGGTCTAAAAATCATTGTATAAAGTAAACAAATTTGTAAACCAGATGGTTGTAGTTTTTGGAGGACTTGCTTGATATATATAATAGGAAAAAATTGTTATAGAAAGAAAAATCATTTATAGAAAGAAAAAGATTTCAGTTCATATTTGTTGTAAAAAACTGTGGTTTTTACTTTAAAATGCCAAATATATTGGTATATCACACATTCAGATTTGTTCGGTTAACAAACTTCACTGTTTAATAAGTCAGTATCTTTATTTCTCTGGTAAAATTTAGTAAGATATAATCTTACAAATAAAAAATAACAAACTATCTATTTATTGCCTTATCTACCAGACCCAGTATTCATTGTTTTCAGACTATGCTTGTGGTGTGTATTGGCTAATAATTATTATCTACTTATTTCGAGTATCATAATTACCTGCCATTCTTAGCATTGTCATATTATTTATAAGAGGTTCAATTTCAGTTTAAATTGTTCAAGATTTGACAATCTTGTAACCCGAAAAAAAAACCATTTCAATACCATTAGGTATATTTGGAATGTGTTCGCAGCATTTGCAAATATCTGTATAAACCAAAATTTTATTTGATCATTAGTGAACGGTAAGTAGCTCTTAGATGATACTGCTCTTTCAGGATGTACATGCCGAATAAGCCTGCAAAATTTGACCTAAAAAGTGTTGATGTGTGACCCGCAAACTCAATACATGCCTAATGTGATCAATTATATTGGAAAAAGTATATATAAATGGAATGTATCCTTAAACTATCAACTTTGTAACAGGACTATCTGGCAGCATTAGAGGAACTGAAATATCATCATTGACAACTGGTTTACTTTAGTCTCTCTTGCTAATGAATTGTTGAAGCCAGAATATAACCTTACATTGTTAGAGACAATAAGACATGATGAACCAGAGTTTCTAAAAGAAAATGTTCATTTTTAGATGAAAAGATGTAGGCACTGTTAATTTTGTGAACTGTATGCTGAAAACTGTGCGAAATAAAACCTTTATTGGAACAAACAAAATCAGTAATTCAGGCGAAATTCTTGAAGAAAAAATATAGTGACTTGGTCAAGCCAATTTTATGAAAGAGAATCCAACATACAAACATGTGTGTGGGTTCTACAACAAACATTTGCACATACCATCATTCCGGATGTCCCAAATACAATTCCAGAACCTACTGATCAATAAGGCAGAAAGATTTGGGCATTCTGCCCTTCTAAGAAGCAATGTCAAGATTTTTTTCAGCCGCTATTAGAAAACTATGTCGGCAAACAGCAATAATGCAAAGATTGATTATTAGATTGTAAATAGACTATATATTCTATGTAAATATTATTCATTTAAAAAAATCCTGATTTTCATTGTAATTTTTTTCATATTTCCATGAAGGTAGTCTGTCCAATGACACCTTATTAATAATGGTTGGTACAGGCCACCTTAGTATAATGATGCTGTAAAATTTTAGAGTGTTTATCCACTGACCTACATAGATATTCTTGTCTTTTTGTGCTAATAAGTATTTTAGGCACATCATTGTAAATTATTGCATAAACAGGTTAGAGAAATCAAAATCTTTTCAACTAATAGCACTTTTAAAACTCTACTAGCACAACTTAGAGATATTTTCAAAGTGCTACTAAATTAATGTCCCAGTTAATAGTTTACTGTTTCACTACCTTTCCATTATTTTCTTGCAGGTATATGTTATAAGACAATATGTTTTAAGAAAAGTAATATAATTTTAAATGTTGGAAACCATAAATAGTGATTTAAACTTATTAGATATTACCATATTAACATAGCCTCACATCACAAACATTCCTATATGAATTATTTCTTAAGAAATTACCAGAATATTATATCACATTACTATAAAGCTACAAAAATATAGCAAGAAAGTATTGCGTCATGAGAGACTGGGTTTAGTTCTGATTTGTTTTTTTTTCATCCGAAGTACTATTTGTGTATTTGAGCTACTTAAATTATTTCATTATGTTTTGGAATATTTTGTTTAATAACATATACGAAAACACAAATAATAAAAGCAATGAAGAAATGGTAAACTAACCAAATACTCTAAACTTCTTTAAATTGAATTATTATTTTAGTGTCCCAACAAAACTCCATACATATTATTATCAAACTACGTTATCACATTACCACATTTGAATTCACTTTAAACTTTCATTTTAGATATTAGTTTTAGGATACCACAAAAACATTTTTAAGCTATGATTTGTACAAACTTGAAATGTAATCAAGTTTGCAGTATACTTATTATTTCTCATTCCATACATTAACATATATTTAGGTAGGTTTCAAATCTTATTAAGTTATGAAATTAATAAATAAATTTATTTAAAGGTAATAAAGTTTAATAAAGTATGTTTTTGAAGTATATATTTTAGTATAAATTCAAGAAATAATATTTTAAGTTTGTTTTTAACTTTTGTATAAGTTATTTTTTTTCAGTATAGTGTGTTTGTAACAGGATAAATGATCATAATGCAATGAATAACGTATGTTACTATTACTAAAAAGAGTTTATTTTTTCAGCATAATGGGTGAAATTATAAAAGGTTTATTTTCTCTAACTGCTTGATACATTTTTAGCAGAATGCTGATTTTATTTTTTTCAAACTATATCTAGTTTTACCATAAAATCTTCAAATTCAATGTACAACAAAAGGATCATTCGAATTTATTCTTCAAGCAATTTTCTAAATGTGAACAAAATTCAAAGAATCGTAGAACTTGTATTCTAAGTAATTAATACAATTTTGGGAAGTAGAATGTTCAAATAGCTCTGAAGATTCAAAATCATAAGAATCTTCACTAAAATCTAAATAAACATCACAATGTGGGAGGATCAACATGACACATATGTGTAGGTATTGTTTGAAAAATAAGTCAATGTCCATAGGACTACTATCATTCAGTTCCATAATTCACCTTAAGGATTTGGTGTTTTGGTTTCGGAAAAGGACTGATGAAGCCCTGCCATCATTTACATGTTTACTAGGACCATCAAGGTCATTATCAGTCTCAGATAAGACTTCAGATAAAAGGTGCTCTAACATCTTATCAACTATACTGTCACTGTTAATAAATTTCATCCCTTCATTAATTCCTTACTATAATGGTGTTGAATACATAATAAAAATGAAATAATAATAAAAATAAAAAGTAATATGAAAAAGAAATTTAAAAAAAAATTATACTTAGTCTTGTGTAGAAGAAATATTTTAAAATAAAGCATAATGAGACAAGTATGTAGGTTATATAGAGGTATAGAGGTTCCCCCTCATTGAAGTCTACTCTCCCATTTTGAATAACTCTCACCAGTAACTGGATAGTGGCTAACTTTTTAGGTGATAATGCTGCTCTTAATATCCTGGTTCGGGGATATCAGAGATCATTTTGCCACCTTGAAATGTCAGATTGTTTGACACAGTTCAAAAGTGGGTTAAATTTTATAATATATTATCGTCAATAGATTTCCACCTTTCTAAGCAAAATCTTAGCTCTCATATCATTAGAATTGCATATTTTTTCATTATACATCAAAAATGGAATTTCGTAAAAGTATGATTTTTAATTTTGCAAATGGTTTGATCTTTACCCAATTTGCATAACCCTTGTCAGTAACGGGATAGTAGACAATTTTTTAAGTGATAACACTGCTCCTAATAACCTGATTCAGGAATACCAGAGATGGTGTTGCCACCTTGAAATGTGAGATTGTTTAACATGGTTCAATTAACAGAAGGTTTAATTTTATAATAGATAATGGTCAATCGATTTCCATCTTTCTACGCAAAGTTACAGCTCATATTCGATACATTAAATATATTTTCATGAAACATCAAGAAAATATTTTTTTTTTTATAACTTTTAATATTGCAAATGGTTTCATCTTTAGAAACCAAGTGTTTTCTTTATGAAATTATTTTAATTAAATGTTGAATATATATTAATTTGATATTTTATATAATGATTAAAATAATAAACAGGCTGGAGGGAGATTTCCAACCCATACCTGAATAGATATAGGTCTGTCTCTTTTTCTGGGATAGTCATTGAGTGCAGTGGTAAGTGGAATTTAAAATTGCTACCCTTTACTTTATGAACGCTCTCCACTTGACATAGTGTTGGCAGGTAAGTACAGATAAATACATTTTATTTCAGAACACGTTCAACAAATTTACTTGTATAAACCTATTGCAGATTACTATCACCAACTATTTGCTGCAGGCAGTATACTGTCGAGAAATATGCAACAACGATAATCAATCGCAGAATGTTTAGCCCACTTAATTTTTATTAACGTGTTATTGCCTCCAACCTTCAGATAAGCAGGTGCAACACATCTTTCATGAGTTGGGGACTGTTTTAGCTTTTATAAACTGTCACCATAAATAAAAATATTTATTTCCATCCTCAGAATGGTGCAACAAATGAAGTAAGACTTTTATTGACTTCCTAACTGCGTCTAATAATTAACTGACTTGGGTCAATTTTATAGTCCCGTCTTTATTCTTCGGTTATATCTTGTTTGTGTGCCACGATGACTAAATAGATATTGTCTGATTTCGGTTGCATGCTACTTGATAGTGACAGTGAACTTAGTGATGTTAATGGTGATAAGGGCGTACGATTGTAACCATATAGTTTTATATCATGTTATTTTACATATTTATAACTTTAAATATTTTAATTCATAATTATTATGTTTTAATAATTATGATTACAAATAATCAGTTCATATTCATCTTTTATTTGTTATATTATTATGAAATAACTAATACTTAATTTAATATTTTTAATAATTTTATTATTATTATTTACGTAATTAATACTTCATAAACACTTTTATTTCTTTATAATACTCTTATTTAACATATTAATTATAAAATTAATAAAATTCCTCAATCATGACAAATGAATTAGAAATTAATTCATACCTACTAAACCACTCAAAAGCCAAATCATTTAATTCTCATTAACTCTCTTGCTATTTATTAATTATGAATCCTTGTTAGATATTTTTCAGTTTTAAGAAAAGTATTTTAGCAATGTGATTTCCCCTCCCTTTTAGGGCCAGGGGAGATTCTTATCTTTACATTAATCCTACAATAAATTACCTCAACCTTCTTATATCCTTACCTAAAGCGTGAATCCTTAAAGGGCTGTTTACTTTAAAATGTACTGATTATAACAATAAAGACACCTTTCCAAATTAATTTGTTTTTAAATCTGTAACATTTACCATCTTTTAATTTCAACCTCAAACCTTACATACATGCATAATAACCTGTAGCTAGGTGACACTTCCCCATTTTTTGGTTTACAACATACTATGTAGTGTGAATCTCATTGATGAAGTAATTACAGCTTTCTTTGTTAAGTAAGAGAGAGGACTTTATGAGCTTGTTCCAGTCAATGATGTCCTCAATCCATCTTTTTCCTAAAATACAAAAGAAATTCATCATTTGAGACACTGATGATGATTATCTGATCAATTACTTTTATGTTTATGACTATCCGAACTTTGATTTATTTTGTAAAAACTTATCAAAACAAAACGTTTTTGATCGCTATATGGCGATTTTCATCAGTGTATCAATCATCAGTTATATGATCAAGTTAAAAACATTTTGTATCAGTAAGCATTTTTATATTCAGTGTACTCAGTTGTGTAGTCACATGGTTACAAAGTTTCAACTTTAAAATCTAATGGATGCTTAAGTTACAAGTTTCAAATTATAGGATACAACTAATTTGATAATCAATCAATGAAAATAATTTGTGAACTAATGATATATTGATTACAAGTACTTTCAGATACAAAGTATCTGAACAGGATAAATTTGGTTATAAAAAAAATGTGTTTAGGAATATGTCTACCCTTCTTTGCCACAAAAATATTAATTAATTACTTGTAGGGTGAAACTTTAACCTGAAACAAACTTGTATGCTCTTTTCCCTGTGAAATACTATTTCATACAATTTATGTTTACATTATTTCATAATAATGTTAAATTTATTGTGAAATCTATACTACGGTAAAAAAAAGCAATAAATTTAAATGTTAATTTAACATGAAATGACACAACATGTGGTACAATAAATATATAATAAAGATGAATACATATAACACAGAATATATATTTTTATTTTTAAAATTATAAAGATGAAAAATAGACAATAAAAAGTTCTGTCACTACTACCTTGAGTTTGTAACAATTTATAAACTCAATGTTTATTCATATACATAAGGCAGTAAAGTTCAAATATATATTAGTTTAAGTTTACTAGTTGTTTACTGTTGTCAGGTTAATGTATTAATTTTTGTTTTGTAACTAAATATCGCTATATCGCAACTAGTTACTCTTTAACTACTTTGAAATATAACTAAATAGTATAGTAGTTCTTTTTGTGTTGTATTTAACTTTCTCTTTACTTTACAGAAGATTCTTATTTATTTTAAATGGTACCCTGTACTCTCTACTGAATTCAGAGGTAGTCTTATTTAATATTGAAATACTTGTAAATATTTTACAACTTGCCTATAGTAGCACTTACTTATATTTGTTGAGAACGGGCGTTTCGGGAGATGTGTCTCATTGTTAACTCAAACTGTAACTCATTTCAGACCCGTAGACTTACGTTTTGAGTTTACAATAGGACACATCTCCCAAAACGGCCGTACTCAATAAATATAAGTAAGTGCTACTATAGGCAAGTTTTAAAATATTTACAAGTGTCTTAGTGATAACTAGTAGCTCACGTGATGATGGAATCAACTAATATATCTTTATATTTGTTGTTTCCATCTTCACGTGAGCTACTAGTTTTCACTAAACACTTGTAAATATTTACAAGTGTTTAGTAATATATCTTATTTAATATAAAATAGACCAATATAAGTGAGATAAATTTTTCTGTTTTTATTCTGCTTGATATTCATAAAATTGACCTTATTATAACTTCAAACAAATATATTAAAATCTCAGTCACCAAATATTCACCAAAACCAACAGAAATTGTTACATGTCTGCAGATACATTGAAACATGTCTAGTGAGAAACATCAGTACTTTAGGTCAGCGGTTTAAGTCAAGTTTTTAAATTATAAAAATAGTGATATTAAGCATTTTTGTAGCTAATTACTTAAAACTTTAGATAGAACATGAATATCTAATACGAGTGTAAATAATTAAAAATATCTCTACATTGGTAATTAAACAATACATATTTAATGATATATATATTTAACAATATATTATTTAACTCAACTATTCACTTTCTACTTTGTAAACAGATTAATGCTTTCTTATTTTCATATATATTAATTCAGCCCGTAAATTATTGTTTCCTAACTTTTTCATCAAAAAGTTATATACTTTTCTAAATTATAATGTACTTGATATTAAAACTACACAAAGATTAAAAAAAAACAAAATAAGAACTAGATTGATTGCTTTAACATCAGTTTATGACTATCCGAACTTTAAATTTTGTAAATTTTTAAAAACTGGTAAAGACAGAACGTTTTCGATCACTACGTGGCGATCTTCATCAGTGTCTTCTGTTTGGAGATGTTAGGTGATGGTTTTAGAGGCATGTTTTTAATAGTATCAAAGAGCATGTGTGATTTGTATTGGGTTTCTTCGTTTGATGAGTTTGTACTTTGTGTTTTTGTGTGTATCTAATTTCATATTGTTCTAGTGTGTTGAGATGTGGTCCTTTTTTGTTGATGTGTAAGATTTTTACGTTATGGTAAATGTCTGTGTATTTGTGTTCTGTTTCTTTTATGTGATTTTAAAATGCTGAGTTGGTGTTCTGTTTGTGTTCCTCGACTCTTTCTTTAAAAATCACTTAAACAATAGTTTATGACTATCCGAACTTTGAATTTAGTAAATTTGTTAAAACTTACTGAGACAGAACATTTTTGATCTCTATGTGCCGATCTTCATCAGTGTCATCATCATGTGTCTTCATAGTGTCTTCAATATGTGCCGATCTTCATCAGAAGACACTGATGAAGATCAGCACATAGCAATCAAAAACTTTCTGTCTCAGTAAGTTCTAACAAATTTACTAAATTCAAAGTTCGGATAGTCATAAACTATTGTTCAAGTGATTAATAAGATTCACCGAACGTAATGGACTGTAAAATTTAAGAATCTTTCTTTAAAGCTGCAACCTGTTTTCCCAATGTAGAATTTGCTACATTTGTCGCAGATTAGTTTGTGATTCACAAACAATACACACGCACACAAAATCACTTACTACCTCATATACTTTAATGATATCATAACATTATACAGAGGAAACACTCGATAATGAGAAAAACTCCTCACTTACACTAATAAAATACACTCAAAACTCCACTTCACTTCAGAGATAGAAACCAACCGATCCCTAAACATCCTTGACCAAACCATAGCAAAAAGCCACACATAAAAACAGAGCTTCAACATTTACAGGAAACCCACAACAGACACGCTTATCCACAATACTTCAAACCACCCTATCCCACAATACTTCAAACCACCCTATCCAACACAAACACTCTGCATCAGATCCATAGTCCATAGACTAAAAGAAGTTCCAATTACTACAGAAAACATGAACAAAGAACTAGACACCATTAAAGATTTAGCATACACAAATGGATACAACACCCCAATAATAGACAAATTATGGCACAATATACAAAAAAAAACACTAAAATTAACACAACACAACAAATACATCACAATACCATACATAAACAAAACATCAAATAAAATAGCCCACAAATTTCAAAAAACAGGATACAAAATAGCATACAAAACTAATAACCATTTAAATTACACAATACAAGACGACACAAACAACAAAGATAAACTACAAGCATCATGCATATACAAACTAAACTCCGACAAATACAACAAATTCAGCATTGGGCAAACAGGTTGCAGCTTTAAAAAAAGAGTCGAGGAACACAAACAGAACACCAATTACACATTTTACAATCACATAAAAAAACAGGATATAACAAACAGATACACAAACATTTACCATAACCTAGAAATCTTAAACATCAACAAAAAAGGTCCACATCTCAACACACTCACTAGAACAATATGAAATTTACAGACACACATAAACACAAAGTACAAACATATTAAACGAACAAACCCAATACAAATCACACATACTCTTTGATAATATCGAAAACCTGCCTCTAAAACCTTCACCGCTTACCCAACTTCTCCAAGCAGAAGATACTGATGAAGATCACCACATTGCGATCGAAAACGTTCTGTCTCAGTTAGTTTTCACAAATTTACAAAATTTAAAGTTCGGATAGTCATAAACTAATGTTAAAGTGATTAATTATGATTCACCAAACCTAATGAACTACAAAATGCAAGAGTAATAACTAGATTTTCTTTCTGCCTTGGTAAAAAACTAAAACTATGGTGTTTCTGAAACCCATTTCAGTCAAACAACAGTCAGTAAGACTATTTAGTGCTAATCCAATTCCCTTCTCTAAACAAAAATTGACTGGAAAATTTAACTTACGTTAGGTTTGTCACGTAGTACTTGCTATAGTTTATCTTTAATGCAGGAAAGATTATTTTACTGCTTATAATATATTTCCAAGTCCACAAAAGTATTGTTATTCTTCCTAATATAGTTTTAATAACTTCTAATAGTGCATTTATATTTTTTCAAATATCTCCACATAGAAGCTTCAATAAATAATGTCTGTGGATAAAGCAAACATACCTAAATACCCTCTTTTCCATACTGATTTATAAAAAGAAAATACAAAAGTAAAAACTATGTTTTCGAAATGAAATTACTTTACTGCCTCTATATAATATTATGGAAAATAAAAATTTAGTCTTACAACAGTAAATGTTTAAACCTAAGCTGTCTTTTACCTTCATACACCTGTTATTATTTGGCAAATATCCACTGGACACCCAGAGTACATGGTGATATTATTCACTTTTCTAATTTGGATTTATAATATTTACTAACTGAAATATTTAAAGATTTCGAGGAATGATTGCATGACAGGTGTATGGCCTAGTGCTAAATAATTAGCCCTATACAATATACAAGCTAAATATTACCAAAATGATGGGTATTTATAGGTTATCAACAAATCATTGATATTGGAATACAATATTGTAAGGTAATGATATTAACAGTCCCCAGGAACAAGGAAAAATAATAATACCCGTTACATAGCAAAAATTAAAAATATACAAAATTGAAATTTAATTGGAGAGATTTTAAAACGTTAAAATATACAAAACTAATGTTTCGGTAATTATTGTGTTTAGCAGGGTTAAATTTATCAGGAAAAAAATTTCGCCAATCGGAGCGGTAGTCCCTGATCTTAATAATTACCAATGGTCCACTGAGAAAGATTTAATAGTATCAACAAACTAACCTCTATCTGTAATAAGACTAAATAACAGGAAGAGGTTATTCTTTCGACATCGTTTTGGTAATAAATAATATGCATACCATATAAAAAATACTAAAATACTGTACTAACTATATACAACTAGATCCTAACCTTACTTTATTGCATATGCTCAGCATTTAATATAGAATGAAATCCTGGTTTTTAAACTGTAGCAAATTACTGAACTTACTACATACAACTAGACCCTAACCTTACTTTATTGCATATAATGCATATGCTCAGCATTTAATTGAATGAAATCCTGGTTTTTAGACTGTAGAGGACACCAAGAACAAATCAGCTGTGACAAGTATTTAGTTTGAACATCAGTCCCTAGATCGGGCTGCCATCTACGTTCATTTTGTATTAAAAAAACTGTAGATTCATGGATTAATTTTGCGTATTTTTTTATTAACAAATAATTAAATTAAATAATTTAATTCAACGGTTATTACAGTTTCAGACCATCTCATGATAATTATCTTGAAAATGTATATTTTTAATTATTAAAATAATTTTGTTGTGTTTGTAGTTACATAATGTGCTGGAAATAATGAATATTATTTGTGTTTGTGTGTGTGTGTGTGAGTTTGTATTGTGTTTATGTGTATTTTTTTATTAATAAACTTCCTGATTTATAATTACTAGCAATAATTTATAAAATTCAAGGTAAAACTTTGTTCTTTTATCGATTTTGTTATTTGTGGCCTGCAGTGAATGTTTAAAGTTGAAACTTTGTAATATCACAAAATGCACAAAGCTATAATTAAGAATATTTTTTTAAAACTCACAGCAACAAAATAATGGCAGTCTACTAGTCACTATCAGTATCTCATTTTAGTCCATTTTACTACAAAAGTAATTTAACTTGTGTATATATTCGGAAGTAAAATGTACTAAATAAATCAAGTGAATGTATCAATTGTTATACGTTTTTTTTTCATATTCGGAAGAAAACAAGAAGGTAAAAAGTACTTTCAACTAACAACAGTAACGTGTCTTTAATATTTTTATTTTGATATTGATGTTAACACCATCATTGCTGGACAAGCAAACTCTTCATGTTGGCCCTTCTCTCCATGTTAAGTTTATGTGGGCATGTTATCTGGGTATGAGATTCTTGGAGAAGTTTGATTGGTAGTTATTGTTTGTTAGTGCGATTTTATGTTCTAGGTATCGTGTGCAAAATGACCTCCCTGTCTGGCCTATTTAAAAACTGGGGCACAAACTGCAGCAGCGTTGTAAGTGTCGTTGATTTTGTTGTTTGGTTTAAATTGTTTATTGAGAGTGTTGTGTGTGGAGTAGGCTATTTTGTAATTGTAGTTTGGTAGTGTGTTGGATAGATTGTGGGTTTTATATGATCTGTATGGTATTGTTAAGTATTTTAAGGGTTTATTGTGTTGTGTGTTTGTATTTAGGTTATTGAGTTTGTTTTGGCGGTTATATAATTTGTCAATCATTGATGTATTGTATCTATTAATTTGAGCTATATGTTTTATGGTGTTTAATTCTTGTTGGTGGGTTTTCAGTATATGCTGTATTTATGTGTTTGTTTTTGGCGGTTGTATAATTTGTCAATCATTGTTGTGTTGTATCCATTAGTTTGTGCTATATGTTTTATGATGTTTAATTCTTGTTGGTGGGTTTTCAGTATTTGTTGAATAATTTATGTGTTTGTTTGTCTGTACGTTTAATTGTGAGATCAAAAAAGTTAGGAGAATTCGTTAAAACTTACTAAGACAGAACGTTTTCGATTGCTAGTTGGCGATCTTCATCAGTGTCTTCTGCTTGGAGAGTCGGGTCAAGCGGTGATGGTTTTAAAGGTAGGTTTTCGATAGTATAAAAGGGTATGTGTGATTTGTATTGTGTTTGTTCGTTTAATGTGTTTGTACTTTGTGTTTTTGTGTGTCTGTAAATTTCATATTGTTCTAGTGTGTTGAGACGTGGTTCTTTTTTGTTCATGTGTAGGATTTCTAGGTTATTGTAAATCTCTGTGTATTTGTGTCCTGTTTCTTTTATGTGATTGTAAAATGTTGTACTGTTTGTGTTCCTCGACTCTTTGTTTAACTGTTTGTCCAATGTAGAATTTGTTACATTCGTCGCTTGTTGATACGTTTGAGCAAAATTTTTTCTAATACCTTGCCCATCGTTTTCAACAAGCTTATCGGTCTGTATGAATCATGTTTGCTGTGGTCTTTTCCCGGTTTGGGGAAGACCAAGATCTTGGCCTCCTTCCAATAGTCCAGGAAGTGTTGTGTCCGGAGTATGATATTGTAGATGTTTGACAGATAAATGATCGCTTTCCCCGTGAGGTTTTTCTTCGTTGTGTTGGTGATGGTGTCTGGTCCAGGAGCTTTCCTGAAGTTTGTTTGTGAGATTGCCCACTTTATCTCTGTGATTGTAGTGTCAGTGTTTGGCTCTAATGTAGGGTAGTAGGCAAACTGTGCTGTTTCTAAGTCTACTTTAGCTGTACCGGCTGCATCAGCTGGTTGGTGGTTTGGTTGGAACGTGCTCTCAAGCGTGTCAGCTAACTAGCTGGAATATGTTTTCTAGATGCTAGCGCTGTCTGTTAGGCAAGCACTGAAACATATCAAAAACAGCTTGCCACAGAACGTTTTACAGACATATCGTACTGGCAATATAGAAGTATTTATTGTTACATTTACCTATAGAGAAATTAAAATTGAAGGTTTCCAATTTTATTGTTTTAAATTTATATCTTAGAATATACTCTCTAAAATAAAAAGTTATTCTTTTAAATATTTGCAGAATATTTCCCTATATTTTTTGCTTCTCATCTTTACAAAAACAGAATAGAAGTTTATCTATTTTTTTAGAATAGAGTAAACTCTTAAACTTTCCACTAACAACAATTTTTAAATAGTTTTAATGAATCTGTGATTTGTTTATGAAACACATATTTACGTTTTTGTGACATTTCATCGCATACATTGTGGTATATAATAATATAGCTTGAAACAGATTTTCTCTATATAATATTTAGATTGTTTTACCGAAAAAAAATGTTAATTATAATACTATATGATTAGGGTAATATGTAGCATTATTTATTTATACCATTTATATAATTTTTTAATAATTACAATACCTGATTTTATTGGCTTGGAGACAAATTTTGATGAACAAATATTAGGTCTATATTAAAATAACACATAATCAAAAATATTGATCCTAGAAATATGTTACCTTACTTTCATCATTTAAAATTTTGATTTTAGTGTTCTCCAAGTAAAGTGTATGATTTTAAATGTTCAGTTCTTTGATCGCGCAATAGCTACTGTCTTGCTGGTTTCTTGTAAACCTTATTCATAAAGATATATTTTCTTTTTGTGATGTTACATTCAGGCTGTAGTATTTTTTAAATTCTTGTTCACCAGACCACTCGTTTTGATACTGGAGCCTCCATTTTAGGTTAAGCTTTTGTGCTGATGTCCTTCGGGTTGTATTACAACAAATTTGTATTCGTATTAACCACGTATAATGTATTAAGACACAATAATCCACATCGTACACAGATCAAACCTTCCAGTATTTTTTTCAGACTAATAATTAAAACTAAATATTTTCAATCTTCTTTTCTTTTTACTTATGTTTTCATTTATTTTTTCAATATCAAGTGGCCTATGTTTTGTTTACATCTATGCGAAAACTATCATGCCAAAATGATACAATGCAAAATCCTAGATTCATTGATCAACTTAGCGGCACTTAGCAGATGAACTGTTAAACTAATTTAAATCGCAGTAAGGAAAATTTTGTTGAAAACACACACACTCTCTCTTTCTCTCTCTCACACACACACACACACACACACACACACACACAAACACTCACACACACACACACACACACACAGACGCGTGCACACAGACACAGACGCGCGCGCGCGCGCACACACACACACAAACTCACTTTGATGACTTAATTAGTTGTCGCAGATATAAACATTTTGTATCAGAACGTGCGACGTAGTAATATTACGCGCTACGACAGACAAATTCCGTTTACTCTTATTATTAACCGCAACCATCAGTCATTCATTAGAATAGTCCAAATTGTTATTTTGAACAATAAAATTACATCTCCCTCATAATATCTGTAAACTTGCCAATGTCTGTGGCTATTTATTACCGATAGCCTTGGTCATCAGCTAAATAGTGGCGACGTATAGTATTACTAGCTTCTGATAAAAGTTGAATATATTTGTTGAGCCCGCCTGGATATATTCAGACAATTTCAGTTCGAAATGCTTTTTTTTATTACCTTCGTACTGATAGACTGAACGTTATTGGATTGTTTTGCGGATTTATATCGTTCCAAGAAATATGTGATTTATGCTGAGAGAAATCTAGTAATATCTTAAAAAAGTCAATTCCTGCTAAAGTAAACAAAGAGTTACCTTCTGTTTATTTTATAATTATAAATAAAATAAATATGTACATACATTCGTCCTAATTACAATATTAAGTGGCAAATGGAAAGTGATAGTCCTTGCAATTTTCCATTTTCCTTTCTATGTATGGTATTGGACTATTATTTTTGTTTGTTACTATTTATACACTTTCTTTTTTCTCGTCGCTACCATTGTGTTGTAGTTTATTTTCGCTTTCCTTTCGCATTGTCAGTTTGTGAAGCAAGGTTCGATACCGTTAATCCAGGTTGTTTGTATATTTTATTACTTTCATTCATTGATATTATGTGGTAACCATTGCAACAATTTAATGTTGTTTGACTGATTTTTTGATGACAACCAGATGGCAAAACAAAAATTCATACACGTCTTTTTATACATTTTCAACTATGCGAAAATTGGCTTAGTGCAAAAGCGCTAGATTTCAAACATGCTATACTCAGTTCGAATCCGACCAAGAACTCTTGAATATTTATAATTGAATTATTAAGATAAATATTTGGAAAATGTATTAACATCACTTGTTATCCAATAAAGGTTAAACAAATCTATTTGAACTTAATTGGATGGATAAAAACGTAATTTATGAACGGTTGAAAATTTGTTGAAGAACAATATAAGCACGTGTGAGCGGACAGAAGGAATTGAATAACAAACAATAGACTCGCGCTACTCTGACGTAAATAAACGATGCTACGAGTATTAGGACATGCAAATAAAATGTAACTTAATAATAACTGTGGGAAATAGAAAACTGATAGCGTTACCATAAAATGTTTTAATTTATATTATTTTTCAAAAAGTTTTACTCGTAACAAAAGAAATAAATATCTGATTTATTTTGCACAAATATTATTGATTTGTTATAGTATTAATGATATTTTTAAAATTACACTGGAGTCAAAAAGTTAGACATCCCTCTTCCCAAGTTTACATCAGGTCTACCTTACGTAAGCAACTCTGCTCAGATTACGCCGTGATTATCTCTATTTGCAGCACAAATTTGCCCAGTTCTACGTCATACTTGATTTCTCTACCCTTAAATACACATTTTCTTTTGAGGAGGTTTGACGGACACGATTTTATGACTATGTTAGAGAATAAATCAACTTCATGAAACAGGATCCTGCATATAAGATCTGCTCCAGATTCTTTACCTGAAGGGTTCATTTTACTATAAAGGGGTTGCTTATTCCTCATCTTTTTTTAAACTTCGTAGGCGACAACAGTCATAATGGGCGATCATCTAAAACTTCAATTAAGTAAGTAAATAAGAAAAGTGCTTTTGCTTAAAAGTAACCATTTACGTTTTAACAATAACTTTATCTATAGAAAATGTATAGCTCTGGTGACCTTGCGTGAGATACACTAGAATGCCCATGCACAGAACTATAAAACGCAGGAAAGAGGCAGTGTTCTTTATCACTTAACCACGCGTCAATAATTTATCAAATAACTTACTACAAGCCCTCTCTGCAACCACCGGCACCGTTAGAAAATTCTAAGACTAATCCCCATCTTGTTCAACTCTTTTTCTTAACCACTCTATTCCTCTAGTTAACTTCTCTTTCTATTTACAACAACTCAAAACACAAAAGTTTTTATACACTCTAAAAGTAACTGTTCTTTGTAAATATTTTCTCAGTTCAGTGTCTATAGAACGTGAAAATTCCTCGTTCCAACATAACATGTCATACGTCATAAAAACACAAGGTATGCTTGACTCCACTTTACGACTGTGTGTGGGTATTCTGAAGTTTCTAAACATTTAAAATCACGTTTCATTGCTTTCGACCTGGAATTTATACTTTACGTTATTTAGTTTAGCCTAAAGACATTTATGCTGCGTATCGTAAAGAAAGTTTGACTAGAACCTAAATGTTCCCTTCTCAGACCCACGGTTATGTATAAAAATTTATAGGTCAAGTTTCCTCTGAAAATCTATCATCAGATCGAATTTTGATTTATGGAAAGTTGTTGGAAAAACAATTTACTTAATGGAAAATACTCAATGGAAAACGATATAATTAAAGTAGATGAATATAAGTTTACAAATGGCGGGCCTTGACCAGATGGTGTGTGTTGACTGAATGGTGAGTCCTCCAGTTATTTAAACCACCTCGATAATCAAAACACCAATATATATATATATATATAACTGTTGCTTCATCTAGTCCCAAACAAAGATGAATGCATCGCAATGTTACACTCAGCTTTTCCGTTTAGCAGCCAATAAAAACTAATATATCGATAAAATCTGCCTCAAAATTCAAAGTTCACGTACTTTTTAAAATAAATAGACTCTACCGTCTTGTTGATCAAGGTGTATATTCGTTTCCGGACAGATTCCTACTTCTAGGTGTATTATAAGTATTCTCTCCAAATCCATCATTCGCTTAGCATTTGCATTTAGATCGAATTCTGACTTATGGAAAATTGCTGGAAAAACAATTTACTCAATGGAAAATACTTAATGGAAAACAATATATGAAAAGTAAATTAAATGGTGGGTCTTGACTAGATGGTGGGTGTTAACTGAATCTTGGGTTATGCTGTCTCTTAACCTCCCCGGCCATCAATATTCATTACATATAGGCTATATAGGTTGACGAATAAAAATATTTCGAAAACAAGATTGTTTTAAAATATATATTCTTCTTATACCGTATTTAATATACATATATGTATTTAATACGGTATAAGAAAAATTTATAATTTAAAACAATTCTTGTATTCGAAATTTTTTAATTTATTTATTCATATATATATATATATATATATATATATATATATATATATATATATATAATGTATGTGTGTGTGTGTGTGTGTGCGCGCGCGCGCGCGTGTGTGTGGGTGGGTGGGTGTGTGTGTAATGAATATTGGGGTCGAAGAGGTAAACACGAGAGGACTGTTACACTGTTTTCAGACGAACTCTAAATATCTACCAAATGGAAAATCTCAACTAAGTTAAATATTCTTTCAAATCTAATAAAGTTTTAAGTTTATTAGGACGCACCTCTTTCAAAAATGTGAGAAGTTGAAAAGTGTCATGGCTTAACTCTCACATTAAGAGAATTTGTACTTTTTGGATTGTAACTATTCCTAATTATTTATGGTATAAACTATTTGTGCAACTTTATATTTTACTTAGTTTATATGAATAATTATATATAAGAACAAGAAATATAAACAGTTCACAATTATAACACATTAATTTTATACGCCTTTCAGACTTATGTCATCATCAACAGTGATGCTACCCCAAAGATATAACTTTGTGGTAGCATCACCTATGATGATGACATAAGTATGAACCGCGTAATATATTAAAGTGTTATAATTGTGAGTTGTGTATATTTATTGTATTTATAGCCTTAACTCACAAGCCAGCTAAGATATTGTATATAATTATGTAAGAAATTCTACAACATTCCAGGATCTACTCATTTATTTATCAAAAATAACGACAATCAGATATTTTCCATCTAAGGTCGTTTTTCATGAACCCTTTTGCAATAAATTTTCATTTTTGAACCGACAAGAAACACAGCTTTATTTCGCAGTGAGAAACTACTCGGAGATAAAACGCGAAACAAACTACTACTCTACAACTAAATTATTTCCTTGCACTCTACAAATAAACATTCACTATCAAAGCTCTTTACAAACAAAACCATTTTAGTTTCTCGGGGACTGCTTTTTAATTTAAAAACCTCGTTTTCCATTCGGCTTTCATACTTCTTTGTTCAGGGGCAATATACAAGCTGTACAAAAATTCAAACATTCCCGAAATATACAGCTTATTATTTCGCTGGAACGTTTTGGTCTGTTTGAAAAAGTTTAATTTTTAGAATGTTATAATTCATGTTTATTTAATTATTCGAATGGAGTATTAAGTAAATAATAAATACGGTTGATAATCAAAGAAAAAATATTTATTTTAATGTTGGAACGTTTCTGCAACTAGTTCGTTTTCCTTAGCAAGCCTGTAAACAATACTACATTGCTTTTAATTACGCATGTTAACCTCTAGTACACTCATTACAATAATTTAAAACTTTATAAAAATAAATAAATTTATTTTAAAAAAATAATGTAATAACCCACCAAATTGTATTGAAGTCATAAAATATTAATACAGGAGCAACACTAGAAAAACAGCAATATTTACATATGAAACAGACAAAAATAACAAAATAAAACAAAACAAACAACAACAAGTTTTAAATCATATAAATTAAAACCAATAAAATCCTAACTAGTTCTTGGATGTTTTCAACTTATACAACGATGGCTCAAAATTATTACATAACTTATCAATATAATTTTTAATTTTATACCATTCTTTTGTAAATTAGTATGAACAACTCCAGAATAAGCCCTCCTCCTTCAGTAGTACTCATTATCCAGTATAGTAAAAGTTTCAAAATCATATATATATATGCCCAAAAACGTTCACTATGTACAAATAAAACACGAGAGGAAGAGTGTTTTTCCTTCTTAGTATTATTCTCATGTCCACGAACACAAATACCAACCTGTCTTAGTCTCCACATAAGTGGCATCACACTCCAGACAGTTAATTTTATACACAACATTATTCCTTACAGTACTGTCATTACCTCTTTTGATTAGATTTCAACATTATCCGAAATTATTGGAAGCTTTTACTGATAAACAATCTTTATCTATTTGCAATTTTCTCCCAAATACCTTTTTTATAAACTAAACATAAAAAATTATTATCTCCAATATTTAGAAGTCACATTCCCAGAGTTATTACTACTATTGTTATTAGGGATGGGCCGATTCCGATTCTCGATTCCAGGAATCGTCGATGCTAGGTGGTATCGAGGAATCGTCGATACTCGATTATTCATTATGAAAGTGTCGATTCCGATTCCTATTTTGTTAACTATTAAAATATGAGTGTGGAGTAATTTATTGGAAAAATAATTAATTACCAACTATATCTTATTTATGTATTAGTTGATTTGAATGAATTGAATGATTAAAGTAAACGAAAATATTATTATTTATGAAGCAACAGCAATCAAGATCGTAACCATTTCTGGTCGTTTGACATCGCTCGTCTCTCTCTCACTAGAGCGGGTTCTATACTCTCTCTCTCTCTCCCCCACGTGTCTTACTGCCACTGATTTATAGATGTCAGAACAAAACACAAAAAAGTACAGTAAAAATTCGATTAACCGTGGCCATGACGGTTGAGCGAATAGACGAATAACAGAAACACTGTATTATTTCTCCGAAACTTAACCTCAATAAATTATATTATAGACAGATATCACTCTCACAGTAATGTAATATATTTGGAAGCGAAAAGAAAATAAACACGATTGTAATAACAAATGAAACTATTTATTACATGATAAACAGATCCGCACGGTAGCTACAAATGTAGCAAAATAATGTACAGTAATATAAACTTACAGGTGAAATAGTTCGTGTAGTTTAACAAACAAAGCGAACGCGTCACTGCACCTTAATACTTTAGCTGCCGGCCACAACATCGGCATTTTCATAGAAAATTGCCAAAATATTTTAAGCTCATTTTTAAATAATGTGTTCTTATACTTTGTTCCCCTATCATATCTAAGTATGAATATACGTTTCTTATCATAATATTTATAAAAATACGTGTCGGACCAACTGGCCCAACATAGTTTTTTCCTACCGTAAATGAATCGTAAATAAACTCCATCGGACCAATTGACCCGACATTGTTTTTGATTTAATTAAATTTTATTATCTGTGCAACACTGTTTTGATATTTTTTGTATTTTGTGTTAGCAAAAAACAACAAAACCATAATTTCATGTCCCGGTTACCCAAATAATAAACTGACTGGTGATAAAAGTGTTTTGGTGCCTATCACTAAGACACGTAAACGTGTCACATGTGATTGATTTGTGAGTTTATAAATATTTTGAATATAGAACTAAAGTGTAATATATTCTCTCTCTGATAAGTAATGCTACAGGTCCAGTAAATACTATCCAAGATTCATACTAAGTAAACGTTTTAACACCAAATAATTTACTTGTTAAGGAATTTATGTTATAATTTACTTCCTAGTAAGGATGAGTTTATCTAAGTGTATCAATGTTTGTACTTAACTTTCACAAAGTCCGTTTTTAAGGATTATTTTACAACTAAATGTTTAGTCAATATTTCCGACTTACTTTTAAGGTTTTGTGAAATTTTGAAAACAGTAGTGAAAATCATTACAATACGTTATAACAAATATGTTTGTCGACCCGTAACTACGGACAAAAAGCTCTTAGAATAACATCATGTTTTTAATCCCGTCGTCGTTTATCTATCAAACAAAAACCATCGTAATTACATCTGTAAGCAGTGTGAAGCTTGTTGTTAAATACTGTGCCTTAATGTTTCCAAAAGTAGCAACACCAGCTGAGTAGTACTAATAAACATAAAGCGTTAAGAGACCCGACGGTATTCGGTTCAGGGTTCTGGCCGTCGCGTCAATTCGATGACGGTTAACAGAAACTGACGGTGGAAAACCATATAATATATCAAATATGAAAAAGCACTTAACAACATTCATTGTGCCCAAATTTATCAACAAAAATGATCTATACTTGAAGAAACTTTATCCTCAGACACAGGACCTACAAGTGATAGTCGGTTAAAAATCAACTGGGATTGAGGAATAAATACAAAATAGGCCTGAATCAGTTGCACTTGTTCCAGACACTTGCAGAAAATAGGTCCCACCAGATGTGGAGACGGTATGCCCCACTAATCTAGAATATTGAGGAAGAAGGTACCCCAGGGGAATTGACAGTAGAAGAAGAAGTAAACAATTATCTGGGGGAACCATTAGTCAATCCAGATTGTGATCTTGGGAAGTATTG